>JAFMOC010000064.1:452500-1040000 GCA_019802505.1 Corydoras sp. C115 | reverse complement strand
TTTCTGTTCATATTATTGAAAGTCATCTTTTACCTTATTTATTACATAATGTACCAGATTTGATTTCATGCACTAATGTCAAATTACTTATGTTTTTGGATTGTCATAAAACCCACGTTTTCCACAGAATTACACTTGAGATCATGACATTGCAACCTAAGTGTGAAAGTGTGGAGACAGCAGAAGGAGTCGCCATCACGGTAACAGGTGTAGCTCAGGTAACCAAGTTTGCAGTGTATTATAAACAAATTTAATGTACTATTGACCAATTCTTGTTTAATTCAGTGTCACATATACACTTTTTTCTAAAATATTTTCCAGGTGAAAGTTATGACTGATCATGACTTGCTGGCAATAGCTTGTGAGCAGTTTCTTGGCAAATCTGTAATAGAAATTAAAGCTGTGGTACTGCAAACATTGGAGGGGCATTTGCGCTCAATTTTAGGTGAAATTACCCCTTGGAACTTATTGCCTTAATTTACTTGTTTGTTGTAAATGATCTAAAACCAGGCACAATCAATTTGCTCAATTGTCCTCACTTTACAGGAACGCTAACAGTGGAGCAGATTTACCAGGACAGAGATAAATTTGCCCAGCTTGTGCGTGAGGTGGCAGCACCTGATGTTGGCCGAATGGGGATTGAGATTCTGAGCTTTACTATCAAAGTGAGTGAGTACACAAATTCCATCATGAGCAACTGACTTTTACACGGGATATTTATATTTTCAGGATTTGGCAGATGCTTTGCCTAAAAACTGTTTGTCAAGTTCCATTAAACACATAAAAATGAAGTGTTAAAACCTAGGTGTTGCCATGAGATTAGGTGCTACTGAGTAAACAGGATAAACAGGCAAAATCAAACATTACCGCCAATAAACAAGTTCCGTAAAGCACTTCTTTATGATAGCATATCAGAAGAATTAGTGGATCTCTGTGTGTGATTTAAATGCAAATCATTACAGCACAGCTTAGTTCAACCAATTTTTGTTATTTTTTAAAGTTCTGAAACAATGCTAATTTAGAGCAACTTTTTGGAAGTGTGTTGTTGTTTTTTCAGCAAATAAGTATATTTTAATTTACATTGGCAAGCCTTTGCTCAAATTACAAGTTGGTTTGTGATGTCATATAAAGTGCTATATACAATAAAAAAAATAACAAAATGGTGGGAAATTCATACAAATAAAATCAATGTAACCCAACCCCAGTAAAACGGTGCACCCTAATGGAAATTGTAGAATAAACATCAGAGAAACAACTACAATTAAATTAAAAATACTGTATGTACTGATGTTTCCAAAGAAAAACATATAAAACAAATAGGAAAATAACTTTTTAGCCAAACAAAAAAATTAAATCTGGAAGAACTTTGCTTTCTTTGTTCTAGAGTTACTCCTTAAAAGTAAGTACTAGATTTGATCGTTAATGTGCTGTTTACCCGATAAAGCTGTACATTATTCCAGTTAGCATGTACAGTATGTAGTATTTACCCAACCGCTGCTTTAAAAATCGTGTTTAAAATCATTAAACCGTGTTTAAAATCATTTAGGTTTTGGGTTGTGGTTGGCGTTGACTCACACTTGTAAATGTTGGATTCCATATTATTTAATCATTTTTTTCACAGCTTTATCACATGATTCGGTGGGATCATGGCGTATCACAGTGTGCTGCCGTCACTACTTGAAAATAGCTTAAAATCCAATAAAAAACATTGAACAATAATGTCTTTTCAATGAAAAATAGAATTCCAAAACTTTCTAATTTACCTTGAATCCATGTTTCTGGACTGTGGAAGGGAACCGGAGAACCCAGAGGAAACCCACAGGAACACAGGGAGAACATGGGAACTCCACCCAGCTTGTGATTAGAACCTGGATCCCCAGGGCTGAGAGGCAAATGTGTCACCCATGAATTATTTAATTTGAATGTATTATTTAGTTAAAACACATTACTCAAAAAGATGAACATACTATAAAAAACTACAAATGTACCAAGAACAGAGAAGAAACTACAAACCATTCTTATTCCAAAGCCAGGAAAGCATCTCCGGGACCTATCCAATGTTCATCATAGCCCCTACCAACTGCTTATATAACTCGTTTATATAAAAAATAAACAAGCTACAATTTTAAAATTCAATTTACAACTTAAAATGAAAAGAAAATTGTCATCATCACAAGTAGGGAGTACTAATCTCATGGCCTCTCTGTTGTATCAAAAAGACCTTTATCTTGCAGCAGGCTATTCAGAATGCAGCATATCAGGGTGTTTATTAGAACTGAGCACATTACCCTCATCCTTATAGGTCTGCACTGGCTGCTGTTAGTCAAATAATATAATTTAAGGTGCTGCTACTATACAAATCTCACAATGGGCTTAAATTATGGATGTCAGTATTTTCTATGCTTCTATCATTATTTTATGCACAATTGTTCCTTTTAGTTAATAAGTCAAATTATATATATTTTTCCAAAACAAATATAATTGGCTGTTATATTTAGGTTTATTTCAAAATGTCATTTGTAAAATGTAATTCTCTCTGATCATCAATTGTTGTGATTAAATAAATGGGGAAGAAATCGTCTGTTTGGTTCAGTCTGTATACCGTAAAAGCCGTTGCAAACCCATTGCTTCTATTGTGGATTTTATGTATTAAGGCCAACTAGCTGTTGAATTTTAGAATTTGTTAGTATTTCAGCGCCCAGCGATGGATTGGCGCCCTGTCCTGGGTGTATCTGCCCAGCGCCCGAAACAATCTCCCCTGGATGGGCATGGGGAACCCCACCGCGACCCTAATAGAGGATAAAGCGGAAGATAATGAATGAAATGATAGTATTTCAGCAAAACCATTGCACCGCAGCATGTGTTACAAACACCCCTGTGCTTAACGGTTGGCATATTTTTTTTAAATGAAATGAAATGACATTCTGTTCTATTGCTCATCGTGGCCAAAGTCTTTATTTTCAGTTAATAAGAAGTTGTTTTTTAATTGAATGCTCATCTCTGTGTTTCTCTTTAATGTTCTGATGCCTTATTCATGGCAAGGATGCAAATAAGCCTTCTTCTAATGGCTCTTCCATGAAGGTCATATATGTCCAGCTTTGTTACACCACCAATGTAGCATCTGCTATATCATACTTTATGTACTGCAGTTCTGTTTCCAAACACTCGGGTGGGTACTTACTGCCTTCTCCAGCTTTGTAAGCATCAGTAATTATGTGTAGTGCAGCTGCTTACAGAAGTCCTGGTTGCTGATATAGACGATACTTGGATACATGGATCGATATTTATAAAGCTTTAAAGTTTGCATCACAGTGTATGAGAGGTACAACCCTAAGAAGTTTAATGAGGTCTGAGTCAGTGGTAAAATGGCAAGCTAGTAATGAAAATAATTACTTCTGTAATTTATTAGAGTTGTTTGAAGTTTTAATAAAATATTTTGGTGGTGACTCTTATTAATTCTGGGTCACAATATGAGCCAAGGTGGGTCACAATGCACAGTGGGTAATGATGTGGCATTGAACGCGACTCAATCTGTCCCAACTGTTTGATTATATAAAAGTGCAGTTCTGAGAATGAAAAAGTAAAATATGATGCACACAAATTAGTTATCAGAAGATCAAGAAGTTATAACATATACTCTTGAGACCTGTGACATCATTAGCAGTTACAGCAAGGTATTCACAATTCAGCCTCCTAAAACTTTAATGTCATTTCAAGAATGAGGATTGGGCCTGGGTTCATGTCTCAACTTTTGGGGTTAGATGAGGATTAGTTTATTGGGTTAGGTTTTAATTTGTTACAGTTAGGATTTGGACAATGATTAGGCTTAAGTTTAAACAATCTCGGTTTAGAATTACAAAAGGGATTAAGGATAGGTTTAAACTCTTGTAGTTATGGTTAAAGATAAGGATAAGGTCTAGGTTTAGTTAAATTTTTTTGAGGGTTTGGGTGAGAATTAGGCCTATGCTTAGGTGTAAACCTTTTGGGTTAGAGTTTAGAAGAGGATTAGGTTTGAATTTTTAGGGTTAGAGTTTAGATGATCATCAGGTCACTGCTTATTTGATTTTTTTTTCAGTGATCTTGATGTCTGATGTAATGTAAGAGAGGAACTTAGAAGCTGACTGGGTAATGTTGTGGAATAACCAGAATCTTCTTAACATTATTCTTCCTCATCATCATCATGAGCGTTAAAAGCCCTATTCGTTGGCACAGCCAATTGCAATTAAATAATTAATGATGGAATATTGCAGTGTTTTTTCTGTTACTGTGACAACTTGGGGTGCTTTAGGATTAATTGCTATTCTGATTATAAATCCCATGTTGCACAAAAAGCCTTGCTAATTGCTCATGTTTATTGACAGGATGTTTATGACAAGCTGGAGTATTTAAGCTCTCTTGGAAAGACGCAGACAGCTGCTGTACAGAGAGATGCAGACATTGGTGTGGCTGAAGCAGAAAGGGATGCTGGCATTAAAGTAAGATCTTTTCTGAACTGTTATAGATTCTGCAGCTTCATGTGATAACATGTCATTGAATAATGTGCATGCTTTCACATTTGTCATTTCTAGGAAGCTGAGTGCAAGAAGGAAATGATGGATGTGAAGTTTTTAGCTGACACTAAAATAGCAGACTCCAAGAGGGAGCTGGAGCTGCAGAAGGCAGCATTTAACCAGGAAGTGAACACCAAGGTCAGGTTAATGTTTTTAGAATATATCACTTCATTTATTTACCACTCTGCTAATAAAATAAACACAATAAAATTCAATGTCTTACATGCACGGCTTGGCCAAAAGTATGTGGCCAGACTTACAAACAAATGTCTCCAAAGATATTAACCTCAGGGAACACATGTTGAATCCACCATCTGAATATTATGTGCTCACCCCGATAAAAGTAAACAACATGATAATGCTATATGGCTGCTCGATGGCTTAGTGGTTAGCACGTTCGCCTCTCAGTGCTAGGAATTCCCGGTTCGAGTCAGCGTGGGTTTCCTCCATGTTCTCCGGTTTCCTCCCACAGTCCAAAAAAACTATGAAAGGAAAAGTTTACAGGACAGTATTTTGTGTCCATATATATATATATATATATATATATTTTTTTTTTTATTCAGTTCTATTGTCACCAGTTTATGAAAGGACCAAAAGGGTCACTGAATTTGAGCATGGTGCTATGCCACTACAGTGTCACTGTTGCAGAGTCTGGCTTGCAGTCATCTTTCTTGTTCATTCCTAAGGTGTTTTATTGTCTAAAGGGTATAGTACTGTATGAATCAGTCAAACATTCATCTCGTCTTCTGCTTAATCCTTCACTAGGGTCACGGTAGGAGACCCCATGCCCAACCAGGTGAGAATGTTTCACACGCTGAGCAGATAAACCCAGGCCAGGGCACCAATTTATTGCTAGGCATACACTCACTCACACAGACACACACTATATACTGTAGGGGCAATTTATTTGTATATATTGGGGTAATTTAGAACCGACAGTTTACCTTAAATCTATGTTTTTGGACTGTGGGAAACTGGAGAACCTGGAGAAAACCCACATGGATTAGTGGAGAGCCTGGATCCCCAGCACTGAAAGTCAGATGTGCTAACCACTACTCCATCATACTGCCCTCCGTCAAGTTCCTTTACACCAAATTTACCCAGCCATGTCTCTATGGGCCTAACTTTATGCACTTTGTGCATAGTTTTTTTTTTGTTGCTAAAACTGAAAGGGGGCTTTATCAAACTGTTCTTAGAACTGTTGTTTATATAGATTATGTTTCTATAAACCAGTGATAGATTGGCGCCCTGTCCTGGGTGTATCTGCCCAGCGCCCGAAACGTTCTCCCCTGGATGGGCATGGGGAACCCCCCCCGCGACCCTAATAGATAAAGTATCTATTAACCCTAATAGATAAAGTGGAAGATAATGAATGAATGAATGTTTCTATAAAATCTGTTTTAATTTTGAACAGTCAAATAGAAAAAAAAAATTTGTAAGGAAATATGAAATTCTTTTCTGATACTGGGGGTGTTGTGGTCCGTTTACATACTATTGGCTATTTGTTGTATTGTATTATTGTATATATATTGCATTAGAAATTAACGTTTTGAAACCTGATGTGTGACCAAACAGAAAGCAGAATCTCAGCTTGCTTATGAGCTACAGGCGGCCAAAGAACAACAGAAAATTCGATTAGAGGAGATTGAGATCGAGGTGGTACAGAGAAAGAAGCAGATCATAATTGAAGAAAAGGAGATTGACAGGACGGAGAAGGAGCTGATCGCTACAGTCAAGCGTCCAGCTGAAGCCGAGGCTTACAAAATCCAGCAGCTGGCTGAGGGTCAGAAGTAAGTCCACCTTAACTGAACACCTAACACAGTTAGATCCTTTAAAAAAAATCCGTTTTTGCATTCTGAGTTTCCAGTAGGGAGCGACTAAATCACACAGAAACAGTGCAGTGAGTAATTGAACCTTACAGCATGAAGGTCTTATATTCATTTTCTGAATGGAAGGCCAGGGTTGTTGATTTTGTATATTCTCTTTGCGTCTGTGTGGGTTTTTTTCCACAAACAAAGACATTTAAACTGAAAATATTAAATTGTTAATAGTAAATGTGAATGTGGTGTTAGACTTCACAATACATGTTTACACCACTAGCATTAAAACTATAATGTACATATCTCGAAATAAAGAAATAATCTGAATCCTTCCTAGACAACACTCAGTATCAACCCCTTATTGTTAATGGGACATATCGTGCATTATTTGTGTGTGCGCGCGTGTGTGTGCGTGCGTGTGTGTGTGCGCGCGTGTGTGCGTGTGTGTGTGTGTGTGTGCGTCTTTACGGTGAATTCGGATCCCTTTACATCCCTAATTAGGATGAGAGGATTACATTATAACTGAATTGTGATGGAGAAAACATACATATTAAGTTAAAAAATATATATATTTTTAACATAATAATTGCCTAAGCATTGACTTCATCAGTATTTATGCTGGTATTAATTATCTCACATAATAATTAATAACTTAAAATGTATTGCCAGAATTTATAGTTCTTATTTCTTAAGTCCATAATATGGTCATAAATGCTCGCAAAGATATTCTTATCATCGTAGTTGTATTTGTAAGGAATTGAAACACTATTGTTGCTTCTTTCTTTAAAGGATTAAGAAAGTACTAATTGCTCATGCTGAGGCAGAGAAGATTCGTAAAATTGGTGAGGCAGAGGCTAAGTCCATCGAGGCTATTGGTAAAGCTGAGGCAGAGAAGATGAGGCTAAAGGCAGAAGCCTATCAGGACTATGGAGAGGCAGCCAAAACTGCTATGGTCTTGGAAGCCATGCCAAAGGTGAAGGATATTTTAGTTTTGATTTCATTCTGCTATTATATCTATGTTAAGTCTTTTGTTATTATTTAGTCATTATTTAGTATGTTATGCTCAGAGACTTTGCTGGCTAAATGTCGAGACTAAATGCTGTGTGGTTGTAGATTGCTGGCAAGGTTGCTGCCCCACTGGCCAGGACCAATGAGATTGTGATCCTGAGTGGAGAAGGTGCTCGAGTAACCGGGGAAGTGAATCGTCTGCTGGCCGAGCTGCCTGTGACTGTCAATGCACTAACAGGAGTGGATCTGTCAAAGGTTAAAAATCAATCAATCAATTAGTAGAATATAAAAATAGGATCTAAACACAATCATTCTGTAGACATCGCATTTAATAATTTATACTTATAGTGATAATGATGAGTAATTTGTCCTCCCCATTTAACCCATTCATGCAGTGAAACTCACACACAGACACACACTGTGTGAAGTGAGTGCACATGCCCAGCGCGGTGGGCAACTCTGAATGCGGCGCCCGAGGAGCAATTGAGGTTGGGTGCCTTGTCCAAGGGCACTTCAGCCATAGTACTTGATAGAACTGGGAATCGAACCAGGGACTATTAGGTCACGAGGCTGGTACCTTAACCACAGGCGTACGACTGCCTCAAATGTATATACGCAGTACCAGTCCACTTATTGTCTGTTTAATCAGTTCCACTTAACGTAAAGATGTACTTTGTAGATGTACTACAATTTCAGACTGTAGTCCTTCTGTTTGTACATACTGTGTTAGTCCCCTTTACTCTGTTCTCTAAAGGTAAGGACCCCAATAGTACCACCACGGAGCAAGTATAATTTGGTTAGTGCATTACTCCTATCCCAACAGTGTCACTGAGGTGTTTAAATGAAACTACAGTAGCACTGCTGCACTAAAACCCCTTAAAACTAAACTAATTATTACAATAGTTTACTTGTATGTCCATGTATAGCATTCTTTTTTGAATACATATGAAGATTTGTATTTTACATTGCATTGCTTTTATGCCTGTATGAATTGATATTGTTAAACCAAAGGTACATTGATAAATGAGCATGTTCTCCGCTTTTCAGATCCCTCTTCTTCAGAAGATGACCAGTACTCAAGCTTGAGACATTTGATCTTTTGTCTCTTCAGTATGTTTATGCACTTGTTAAGACATCCCTCAAAACACGAGAAGGAGGAAAGCTCTTTAAATTAAGAGTTTAACACTGCTGCACTGGTGCCTTAATGTTTTTAGGACCAGATTTTTTTGCATGTACTGCTGCTCCACATGTAATGTTTAGATTGAGGTTTTAGCTTCATCGATACATGTGATCATGTATGCTTGGGAGCCTTGTTGAGTTTGAATGATCCTAACATACTGTGTTTTTATTGTAGCATTGACTTCATATGCATGCTGCGCCTCAACTGTCACTCTCATTATAGTCCTACTAGTTAGAGGACTTGTCTCGCTGTTGCAAGTTGGCTGGTGATACTGTAAAAAAATGTTGCTATTATTTGACAGAAGAGGTTTAAATGGCACATTTAGACAACATTGATTTCCAAAATATTTGATTCCAATTAAGGTATTATTTTTATCTTTTTGGTAAGTAGAACTGAACTTATGATATTTTAATAACATTCCAAACTGACAATGGTCTTCTAAACTCTCTGGCCACTTTATAAGGGACACTATTATGAAACCTCCTGACACTCTGACCTCTTTGTGTCTTTTAATTAGTCAGGTTGTATCATTCCATTATATAATCACGTTTATAAGGTGCTGTATTAGCTATAGATCCAGTGGTTATCGAGTGGTGGCCCAATAGACAATGCACTGGACCACAAACTAAAAGGTCAATTGTTTTTCTTTCTGCACTGTGAATTTAAGCAGTAATTTAAGCAGTTTCTTGAAGTATTATATGAGGTCAATAAATTAAGAAAGTAACTGTACTGACCTCAGTATAAATAGTTTGTGGTTTGTCATAGGATGCATTGATCTGATAAAAGTATTAGAAATTTTGTTCTCGCCTTGTCATCATTTTTTGTTGATTTGGGGTTAGGCAGTCATCTAAAGGTGGTGTGTTGCCAGTTCAGGAAGTAATCAACACAAACAAACAAACCAGTTCATTTGTTTAGTTCTGTAGTTGGTGGCCATTTTCATACCAGATATAATTGCTTAGACCAAACTGAATATTCTAAACATTCAGAACAATAAAGAGAGGTGTGAGTTGTGTGCTTGCTTATGATGATGTTCAGAGTGAGGTGAGCTAATGAAACAATAGAAACAAAGCCTATTTGATTAAATCATGGTAAAATATTTAGTGTAAACCTTAAATGAGGAAAATAATTGTATGTTGGGTTTTTTTGCCTTTTTTTTTGTCAGACTGCCGACACAAAGCTAAGTGAGTAGGCATTCCCGGATAAAGTGGTCAGATAGTATATTTTTGTTAAAGCTTAAATTATTAATGTTTACAACAGTGCATACACAATTTGTAACACACATTCATTAATATCCTAACCACTAAATATGATTGTAAATATCTTTAGGTAAATCTGTTACAGAAAACCTTTCAATTTTGTTAGAATTCCAACAAACTAAAAGGTCTGATTTATAATTACGTTTATTGAAAACAAAATTATCTTTAAACTGGTCTGGATTTTAAAGTGAACACTGATTGCTGAGTAACAAGATATTGACTTAGTGCTCATCGGGAATCGGCTTGCTGTTTATATTGATTTCTATTTTCTTCAATGGTACATGATTAAAATGATGTATTGTATATTACACATTGTTATGAATATGCGGTCACAGGTGTGCATTACTGTCAGTAATGTCATGGCTATACAAACGGCTCAGCCAATCAGATTTTGAACCATAACAACCCGTTTTATAATATAGATTTTTTTTTTTTATGTTTTTCCTTTCCCTGCTATTTCAGTAATAGTGGGTGCATCAGATTTCTTAACCTGCTGCTTTGCTTCAAATCACTGTGTGCTAAGTATGAAGGTACATTCATCAGCACGGCACACTGTACTAAGTTGTTCCTTACCTGTACCTCTTGTTCTCTTAAACTTTCATTCCTTTTCTAAAAAAACAAGAAAATGTAAGATCAAACCGATTTATTTTAAATGTATGTTATATGCAACCTAAATGCTGATAATATTTTGCCTTCAGATGCTTGACCCTGTTATCTAAACTAAACAAGCAAAATACATCCAAGGCAAAATATTGTACCAGCATTAAACAAGAGTAACGGAATTACAAATTCCAAGGGAAATAGGCAGTGCAAATTCTCAAGATAAAATAGACGGAAAAAAAACCCAATTAGGTTACCCACCCCAACCTGACCTGCTAATTTAGCAGGTCTGCATATGGACCTAACATTTTACATGGATAAACATTAAACCAAGAACATCATGTCATTAAGACTTTCTTGCATATACGTTGACAATCATGTCTTTAATCTCTTAAAAAAAGGAAAAAAAACTGTGATGTCCAGATAAACTTCATCCTTAACTGTTTGTGAAAGTTGCACCATTGTGTTGTTGGCTATTTAAAAGCAGCGATCACCTATATAGATTTAGGTTCTTGTGTAAACTGTGCCATGCTCGTTTGTGCTGTGAGCGGCAGTAAGGGTATTATACCTGATGCCTTATGTATTTATTATTTATCAGTATTGACTCCAGGTAATATGTTCATACATCTGTTTTAATAGTTTGTGATACTGTGATTGTTTGCATAACCAAAACAAAACATTTTTAAACACACTATTACTAAATACAGAAAGTCATTTTATAATAATTGTTAAAATTGGTTGTAGTTTATAACAATCTTGAATTACAAGACTTTTTTTGTGAGGCTTATTACAGCTTTGACTAAATACGTCTAAGCGACATTTTCTTTGGTAATTCTTTCATTTATACCAAGTTTCAGTCTCTTCTAAAGATTTACTAAAAGCCATAGCAATGTAGATGCATGGATTGTTTTAGATGAGATGTTTTCCCTGAAATAAAAGCTAAAATGTACAAAGCAATTTATTTAATAGTACTAGAACAGTATAGTTCTGTTATTAATGAAACTGTGTTAAGAAGTAGACATTTTTTTAACTCACATGTAGCTGTGCATGAGCTGTGCATGTGTCCGAATAAATTGTTTAACTAATTTTGGTTTGTCAGATTTTATCTTTGTGATAATGTAAATTTATGTTTAAAAGGTTGACATTTTATTTGATTTATTTTGCATGATACTAGCTACATACAGTGGTGCTAGTGAGTTTGTAAACCCTTTTCAAAATTGAATCTAAATATTTATCTTATTTATCAAACATATCATAAGAGTAGATAAAATGAACCAAATCACCAAATAAGACAAAGATATGAGACCTCGTCATTTATTTATTATGAAAATGTATAAATTAATGTGATTGCTGTATTTTTATTTTAAATTGTGTTGCACTTTAAGAAGTCCAAAGTGTCAAGAAACATTTCTATTCTATTAAAACTGAAAAAAGGCTGTTTTAACTTATAATCAAATCCATGGCCGAGTTATCCTTTAGTACCAAAGTACAGTAAAGGACACATTTTAAACTGAATAAATAATATTTCTTCTATTGAAAATTAAGTATGTATATATATATATATATATATATATATATATATGCAAAATTAACCGTTTTTGTCACAACATGCCCTTTTGTGATTCCTGTCTTTTTAAACAATATGTTTCTGATGTATTTATTAATTTGCTGTACCAATGCCTGAGACTCACTAATTAAACAATGATTACAAAGTGGTTTGGGCCATGCTGGGGTTAAATACAAAGATCTGTCAGTGAAATTTAGCTTATATTGTTTTTAATTCATTCAATAATTAATTTTTTGTGGTTCTCCAATTTTCCCTATTTCAATTAAAAAAATCCATGGGCATCATGTTTGCCTTTCAGCGCTGGGGATTCAGGTTTGAATCCCGATCTGGATGGAGTTTCCATGTTCTCCCTTTATTTCCCACTTCATTTGATTTTAGGTGAATTGTCTGCTAAATTTGCCCCTATATAGTGTGAGTGTGTGTCTGTGTGTGTGCCCAGCAATGGATTTGCGCCATGTCCTTGTGTATGTGCCCAGTGCTCAAAACATTCTCAAAACAACAACCCCCCCCCCACACACACACACACACAAAGCTAATGTATATTAGTAATAAATGTATAGCTACATGCACAACATTGTATATGTTGTGTATATGTGTATATGACCAAATAAAACCCCAAATACCTAAAGGAAATGTTTAACTGTGGCTTTAAATCCAATATGTTTCTTGTCTGCAGGCAGCTCTACTGCTCCCTGAGTTCACATAACATCTTATAATATTTCAGACCACAATCTATACAAAACCAACGTATTTTTTTAAGTATAAGTTTTCAGAAACCCCCAAATTCTTCATAGTCCTATTAAAGCTAATTTTAGCCACTATTTTTAGTCTCAGAGATATAATGGGAGTGGTTGTTTGTATCCTTACACAATCATGTAATGCAGCTTTGTCCTCTTCTTATTAACTGCTCTGCTTTTATGTCACTGTTTGGTTCCATTATGGGAACATCCTGTTTGTGCCTCTAATCAAGACTTTCCTGGATGAGACGAGTGGCATCACTAATCAGACTGAAATGTTTTTTGAGTGAGTTACATGCCATCATAGCACAATTGTTTAAAGCCCAGTTAAATAATAATAATACCTTTAAATAAAATGTTTTGTTCATATACAAGGTTCCTTTTAATATACAATTTTTGGTACCTAAAATTAAGCTTTTTTCCTAAACAGTTTAAACAATTTGCATTTAGTCATTTAGTAGATATTTTTTTTATCTAAATAGACCCACAAATAAGAGAACAACACAGGCCAGTAGTTAAAGGAAAAACATTTACAATGTAAAATAATCAAACCTGGTCATTATCCAATTTGGCTTCTTTATTTTTACATTTACATTCAGTTATTTAGCATACGTTTTTACCCAAAGCCACACAAATGAGACCACCCAAGACCAGCTACACTGTAGAATTATCAAACCTGATCTTTATCTGATCCTGCCCCCCCCCCCCTTTGTTTTTATTTTTTAACAACAGGTGTTTCTTAAAAAGATGCGTCTTCAGTTGTTTTTTTTTTAAATGTCAAGTGACTTTGCCTTACGGACAGAGTTGGGAAGATCGTTCCGCCATTTTGCAGTGGTGAACGCCAAGGAGTGAGAATTAGCTCCTCGGTGGGGTGGAATCACCACCGATATCACTAGAGCGAAGGGAACGAGCCAAGGTGTATTTTAAAAAGATGAAGTGAAGGTAATAGAGGGGAGATCCAGAAATGGTCCTTTAGGTCAGAGTCAGTGCTTTTTACTGAATGCGAGCAGCTACAGGGAGCCAACGAAGAGAAATGAGTAATGAAGTCACATGAGTTCGCTCGGGCTGGTTGAATACAAGTCGGGCGAGTTCTGAATTAGTTGTAGAGGTCTGATTGTGGAAGCTGGGAGACTGGAAAGCAATGCATTACAATAATCAAGCCGGGATAGGATGAGAGCTTGAACTCACAGCTGAGTAGCATGTTCAGTCAAGAAAGGTCTGATCTTCCTGATGTTGTAAAGAAGGAATCTGCAGAAACAGGCAGTTTTGGTAACATGAGCAATGGAAATTGTGACCAAGGTTACGGTTTGAATCGGTTGAAGAGATTGTGGAGTCACCAATTTGGAAGGTCAGGTCATGCTGGATTGAGGGTTTAGCTGGAATTATGAGAAGTTCTGTTTTTGCTAAATTTAATTTGAGATGACAGGCCTTCATCCAAACAGATATGTCTGTGAGGCAGGCAGATATACGATTTGAGATTGTGGTATCGTCAAGGGCAAAAGACAAATGAAGCTGAGTGTCATCAGCATAGCAGTGGTAAGACAAACCATGTGCATGAATGACTGTGCCCAGTAACGTCATATATAATGAAAAGAAGAGAGGACCAAGTACAGAGCCCCGAGGAACACCAGTGAGTACTTGGTAAGAGTTAGCGATCTCTCCATTCCATGACACTTTGAAGGTTCTTGCTGTTAGATAGGATTGAAACCATTCAAGTGTTGTACCAGAAAAGCCTAATTCTAATAGAGTGGACAGAATAATCTGATGATTTACTGTATCAAACGCTGCAGAAATGTCAAGCAGAATGAGGACAGAGGATTGAGGGTTAGCTTTGGAAATTTTAAGTGAGTCAGTCACAGAAAGCAATGCTGTCTCAGTGGAGTGACCACACCTAAAACCAGTCTGATTTTTTAAAATATAATTTAAGAAATTAAGAAAATTATTATTTTAGAAACAAAATATGTGTATGTGCTGTGTGTGTAAGTGGGTGAAATACCTGAGTACATGTACATTAACATGTGTTGTTCTCCTGTTATACTGTCATTATAAAGCATAGTGTTTACTAATTAGATAATATCCAAAATCCCTAAGAAATCCATCACTATACAATGTTTTCGTATATTGTTTTGCTGAATTTGACATTATATTAAATGTTTAAAAAAAATACATAATAGAATCTTAATTTGCAGGCTTTAACTCTCAAAATAGTTGTACACACTTTGTATAATATTTGATCAGAATATTCAGATATGTTGTTGTAATTGTACAGATTCCATAAATATGCTTGAATTACAATAAAAAGTATTTTTCATTGGTTTCAGACCACATATTTAAGGTGGGCCAAGCTCTAAGACAAAAAATTAGGATAATTAATTGTAAACTAGCCCAGTGATGGATTGGCGCCCTGTCCTGGGTCTATCTGCCCAGCGCCCGAGACATTCTCCCCTGGATGGGCATGGGGAACCCCATCGCGACCCTAATAGAGGATAAAGCGAGAGATAATGAATGAATGAATTGTAAACTATAAGATTTGAACATTACTCTTAAAGTAATTATGCAACTGGTTAAAAGATCCACAGAATTGATTTGGGTGGAAAACCCAAATATTTTATGACTGTGAATATACACTACTTTTTTATTACCATATGTTTAATAATCAAATAATAATAAGGATATTGATTTTCAAGATGGTACTTTTACCTAAAATTATTCATGCATCATCTGTAATTTGCCATGCGACGTGGGCAGAGTTCTATAGTCTCCATCATTCCTTCAACTATATGGGTGACCTATTTCCTCCTCCGTTCTGAGAATTCGAAGGTGCAACTGAGAGAAAAGCTTCCTTGCAAACCCACTCAGCCATTAATAGCACAAACAAAGGGTGACAGCTATGTTTCTGCAAGCAGCACATCATTAGTGTGCATACCTGCAAATAGAGTGAAACAACACTAATGTCAATTCATTTCAAATTTTTCACTCTCTCTACATCTCAAGAAATGTGGCAGACAAAAAAGTTTTAAATGGACATGTTGATTCCTGCCTTGGAACAAGAGAAAAGTCTGTACTTAACTGCATTAAAAATAAACAACCTTAAATACTTACCAAATGTAAACGCATAATGGGAATCATTTAAATAATACTGTGGAAGATCTCATCATGAGAGGAAAATTATTTAAAAATACAGATGGACTAGTATGTATGTATGTATGTATTGAACTACAAAGTGTATCTATATTGTCCTGTCCTGGGTGTATCTGCCCAGCGCCCAAAACGTTCTCCCCTGGATGGGCATGGGGAACCCCCCCGTGACCCTAATATAGGATGAAGCAGAAGATAATAGATGGATGGATGGATGGAAGTGTATCTATATAGTCTATAATGTAACAAGATTACAACAATATAAACAAGATGTTACATAATCAAGTGATTACGGTAAGGGTTATATGTATATATTATATTGAGGCTTATTCTTTTCTTAAAACTACATACAAAGTGGTTTAAAAGTCAGACCCTTCTCAAAGAATTATTATGGTACCCTTAAATTATTCACAGCATTCATTAAGAATGAAGTATTCTCATTGTAGTGTGTGTGTGTGTGTGTGTGTGTGTGTGTGTGGTGGGGTGTCTGTTGTAATTTGGAAATATAATAAGATGATAAAGATGGGGCTGCACGGTGGCTTAATGGTTAGCACATTCGCCTCTCAGCGCTAGGGATTCCCGGTTCGAATCCCCATCTGGGTGGAGTTTCCATGTTCTCCCCGTGTCTGCGTGGGTTTCCTCCAGGTTCTCCGGTTTCCTCCCACAGTCCAAAAACAATTGATCAAGTCAATTGAATTCTCCAAATTGCCCCATATAGGGTGTGTCTGTGAGTGTGTGCCCAGCGATTATCTCCCGCTTTATCCTCTATAAGGGTCATGGTGGGGTTCCCCATGCCCATCCAGGGGAGAGCGTCTCGGGCGCTGGGCAGATAGACCCAGGACAGGGCGCCAATCCATCACTGGGCACACACTCACTCACACAAACACACTCTATATGGGGCAATTTTGAGAATTCAATTGACTTGATCCATGTTTTTGGACTGTGGGGGGAAACCGGAGAACCCGGAGGAAACCCACGCGGACACGGAGAGAACATGGAAACTCCACCCAGATGGGGATTCGAACCGGGAATCCCTAGTGCTGAGAGGCGAACGTGCTAACCACTAAGCCACCGTGCCGCCTAGTCTATATTAATACTTTGTAAATAATAATGATAATGATGATGATAATGTAATGACAAGTAAAATTAATGGCCATAGCAAGTTATTGCTCTATAATAGAACTACAAACTACCTTTTCTTCAGTCATTCTTACAATTTTTCTGAACGTAACCTATAGATCCTTCTGACATTAAAATGACTCTTGTTGTTGCGTAATCCTAAAATCCAAGTCACCCGTTTTCTTCAAACAAGTGTTTCAGTAACGTTCCAATTCGCAGACGTGAAACCTAGGGCGCTACGTCAAGTAGTGGACTTCGTCGCCGCAGCTCACCATAGTAACCGGGGTATTGTTTGGCACCCTATTTAGTCGGGAGGCGCGGTTGGAAACAGAGCCATCGATCTAACTGTTCTTTAAACGGAAAATCGGGCTTCGGCGTTAATTCATGTTCTTATAGAGTCCATGACCGGTTCAGCGTCTTTTATCAGCCGAGTCATTAGGAACACGCTCCGAACACAAAGCGTCTGCTGTGCCGAAGCGGGAAATAAAAGACGAGGTTTGTTTGGAGTAAACCGTTAATTTTCCAGCTCTGCGTTTTCGTTTCTATCCGCGGTGTCCGACCTCAGAGCCGTTCACGTTCAGCCGCGGTTCGTAGAGCTGGAGGTTCCTCATCAACGCTGTTCAGCATCTCAGTCCGTGCGTGTCCTCCCTCCGTGGCATTTCTTTCTTCTGCCACCACATCCAGGGGGACAGTTTTTTTCATTTAGGTGCCTTAGATAAAGACTGACTTTATAGATGGAGCAGGTGCACGTTCAGAACAACGCAATGACCGCGCTTACATGACATCCGTATGGTTCTCCTGAGAATTTGTCCAACCGTTCTGACACATTTATTTGTTTTCTATGTGATCTCAATCCACCACTTATAAAAGTTAATGGAGCACCTGGTCTGGTTCTAGCAGCGGGATGGTTCTCACAAACACGTGGTAAGACATTAAGACTTCATCAACTATCTTAACCAATTAAGAAATTAATTTTTATTTCATTGTAAGAAGATGGTAAATTAATTCTCAATTGTCTGACAATATACATCTGAATGTATAAAGTGTTTTTACATGAACTAACTTTATTGCCTGTCCTATGTTTTTAAAGATCTGATCCAGTGGATTCCAGACTCTGTCATCATTAATGGCTAATATGATAAGAAGATGGAAGGTGCTGCTGCTGCTGAATGCCTTTGCTATGGCAGGATTTTTCACATTTTGGAGCAGGTGTGATTTCCATACTAGCAAACGTGGTCATGGTCAAACTCATCTAAATGGATCTGTTCTGGACCACAGCATCACTAACGAGGTCCTGCTGAAGAGGCTTAACTCCCTGGAAGATGTCGTCTACAGAAAGCTAAATGGTAACTGTTCATCTCTATTTAAAACCACAAAATCTTTACTGATGGTGGCACCTGTAGTTAATTATCCAGTGTCTGGCTGTGCATTTCATACCTAGGTCTTCAGTAATGCTCATTCTGAATCAATCCACCTGTCAATAACTATAAAATCTATATGAAAATATAAAACATCTTATTATATTAGAAATGCAATATGAAGAGCTGTTGCATCACAGATAGATAACCCTTGTAGCCACAAATTAATAAATCACCTACAATACCCTCATGATATTGCAATATTATTTAGCAAAATAACACTCAACATTAATCCTGATTAAATCCCGATTATTTGTTCACAAAATTCATCTTCCTTTTTTTCCCTCAAAAAGTCATATTCCTGTTTTTAATGATAGTTTTAATTTGAGATTTTGTATTTCTAATTGTTTCTTATTTTGATTTATTACCTGTTTTCATATAGATAATCATTTTTATTCTAATTCATAATTTAACAGGTTTATCCAAATCCCTTGGGCTCATTGAGGGCTTTGGTGGCAGAGGTAAAAGTGCTTTACCTGCCATACTGTCCCCTGTGGAAGAAGCAAGAGCCAAACACCTGCGGGAGAAGTATGGTTACAATGCTTTCCTGAGTAACAGGATCTCTCTGGACAGATCCATCCCAGACTTTCGACCCAGCAAGTAGGTAGCAGTCTTTCCTTAACAAGAATGTTTACAGCTCTCACTGTTTTTAAGTATCACTTCTCTGCTAATTGGAAGGCATGTTATAAAACATATAATGTACGACTGAATGTATACGTTTATGTGAGAATGAAAAATACTTAATCTTAACAAAGTTGACTTGGCTTTATGCAAAGCTACACGATCACGTGGAAAGGGCATTTCCAAATCCCACTCATCTTGAAAATTTACAAATGCTTGGTGGACTGTTGAATTAAATTGAATTTAATAAATGTTTTTAAAGCTTTCCACATACCTTTTGCTTTTGTGAAGGTATGTATGAATACATACTTTTTACCATGTATGAGTGATTCATCTTAACCATTTGCGTTTGCGTATAACTATGAAGAAACCTCTACAGTTATTATGTCTTATTATGATATCTTATTATGATGATATGATTACACTAAGTCACGTTGACATTTAGTACGGTCAGTGCAGATGTACATCCTCCAGCTAGACTTCTGTCTGCTGTTTTCCATTGCAATAAAACCACGTAGACAGAACTGAGATCCACGGTCCGCACTATTCAGACATTGTTGTTTGTAAAACAAGCTACTGAAGGTCGTAGAGAAGATTTCAGCAAATGCTCTGCACACATGATATAAATAGTGAGGCTCTCTGATAACTTCTCAGAAAGTGGGGTAGGATTTTCCTTACACTCTCTCATTTTCTTTCGCTTTGTCTTTTATCTTTCTTAAATAAATATCACTTCTTTTAATATGCATTGTCTCACGAGAATATTATTTCCACCACACTTTATATTGTAATTCCAGATCATTTACCAATTAACAATTCTAAAAACTATCCACTTATGTCCATCCATCCATTTTCTTCCACTTTATCCTATATTAGGATCATGGGGGGGTTCCCCATGCCCATCCAGGGGAGAACGTTTCGGGCGCTGGGCAGATACACCCAGGACAGGGCACCAATCTATCACTGGGCGCACACTCACTCACACACACACACTCTATATGGGGCAATTTGGAGAATTCAATTGACTTGATCCATGTTTTTGGACTGTGGGAGGAAACCGGAGAACCTGGAGGAAACCCACGCGGACATGGGGAGAACATGGAAACTCCACCCAGATGGGGATTCAAACCGGGAATCCCTAGTGCTGAGAGGTGAACATGCTAACCACTAAGCCACCGTGCCACCCTCCTTTTATATGTAATTGAAAATATTATATATTCATGTACATACCGTAAAAATGAACTTTGTAGTTCTGCCATTCCAGACTGTAGTCCATCTGTTTGTGGACTACAGTACATACTGTAAACATCCCATTTACTCTGTTATCGATTGGTTAGGACCCCAATAGTACCACCACTGAGTAGGTATTATTTGGTTGCTGCATTATTTCTATCGCAGCAGTGTCTCTGAGGCATTCAGTTTGAATGTTATAAGCACTTCTTTTTTTAAGATAAGATAATACTTTATTTTTCACACAATGTGGGGAATTCACTATATAATTACAAAAAGTGAACATATGTTAATACTTATTTTTGTATCTACACATTTTCTTTCACATTTGTAAACACTGCCTTCTGAATTTCATTTGCAAGTAGCTGCAAACATACATTTCAACATGAATGGATAACAGCACAGTCCATAACACGCAGGTTCAATTCTCTATAACACTCTATTTATAGTCCTGATATTCCTCCCACTATTCTTAGGATCATTAGCATAAGAAGTAAAACTGATAACATGGAAACAGAAAACAGGAAATCTCTTGTTTGTCGTTTTTTATTAAGGTGGATGTTGTGTTCTTCCTATAAATATTATGGTAGTATATTATATGAGATATATTAAAAGAGGCATTTCTTGGGTGTGGGGGTTATTCCTCAAGGTGCAAAACGATGGTTTATTCCATGGACCTGCCTCAGATCTCCCTTATTTTCATCTTTGTAAATGAGGCTCTCTCAGTCATCCTGCGCTCAGTGCATTCAGCTGTCAATCACACGCCGGCCCACCTGCTCAAGGAGATCATCCTGGTAGATGACAACAGCGATGACGGTAAGAGAACTAAAGTTATAGACCTTAAAATAAAGAATAATGCCGCAAACTTTAGGCTTGATATCTCCAATCCTGTTGATTGACAATCTTATTAAAACCAATCCTCACTGTATCTCTGTATTTTTGTTTTGATTCATATATGGGGTGTTTATTAACATATACAAAATTAAATAAGTATATATACAGGTTTTGATTATAATAAATATTTTTATCTTAATAATACACTTCTCAGATGAAAGATGGTGCAGATGAACATTTTCTGTTATCCCTCTTGTTTTATCTCCTTATCTTTATTTGGTGCTTTAATCACAGTAATGCCTATTATACTTTTCTATACTTCTATACTTCAGCATAAATATGACCTAAAATCATAAAATATTAGATTTGTCATTTATTTTTGGAAAAATAATTCAATACAACATATCCACGACTTACAAAAGTATGTTAACCTTTGCTTTTAATATGTGGTGCTAGCCCTTTGTGCTGTGCTAAATGGTACTAAATGTTTTAATAGCATTTTGTTAAATAATATTATAAATAGGGTGGCACGGTGGTTTAGTGGTTAGCACGTTCGCCTCTCAGCGCTAGGGATTCCCGGTTCAAATCCCCATCTGGGTGGAGTTTCCATGTTCTCCCCGTGTCTGCGTGGGTTTCCTCTGGGTTCTCCGGTTTCCTCCCACAGTCCAAAAACATGGATCAAGTCAATTGAATTCTCAAAAATTGCCCCATATAGAGTTTGTCTGTGTGAGTGAGTGTGCGCCCAGCGATGGATTGGCACCCTGCCCTGCCCAGCGCCCGAAACGTTCTCCCCTGGATGGGCATGGGGAACCCCACCGCGACCCTAATAGAGGATAAAGTGGGAGATAATGAATGAATGAATGAATGAATATTATAAATACTTATTTATTATTTTGCACATCTGTTTAGATGTGCATCTGCTTAGTTTAAGTTATGTTACTGTTTTTCTTCCATGAACTGCTGGCCTCAGGACCTAGATTTAGCCATTCCAATATAGTAATTTTTTAACCGGTTAACTTTTTTAACCGGTCTTTGGCAAGACGACTTTCATGCTTGGAGTCATTGTCTTACTGCATGACATGTTGTTGCAGCTCATGGACAGATGTCTCGATATTTTTATCTTAAGAATTTGCTGGTAAAATTATAATTTATTGTCCAATTAATAAAAACAAGCCATTCTGGCCCAGATGCAGCCAAACAGACCTAAACCAATAACACTACCAACACTTTGTTTTACAAATTAAATCAGTTTTTTAAATTGTTTTGCTTTACAGATGGGCATACATTTATTTTTGGCTTTTGACAGTGGCTTTCTCCTAGCAACACTACTGTTCAGTGTTCTGATAATCAAGCTACATGCATTGCTCTTGGCTTGATTGTGCTGGTGCTACTCTACAATAGGCTATAAACATACAATATTTTATTTCAGACTACATTTTAGATGTATTATTTAATTTCATGTATTAATAAAATGTATTTCACAATGTATTATTGGCTGTTTCAAGAAGAGTACATGGGATACAGATGGTTTATATAGTGTAGAATGACAATCTGTTTGCTGTGTAAGACATTAGTGATGTAAAGTACATCTCTCTCATGTGCTTATTTTATTTTAACAATCTAAATCTTTAGATTTCTACCTTTATATTTCAAATGTCAGATATGTTTAATTAACATTTTAATTAGTTTCTTGAAGGGATATCTTGATTTAGCAGACCGATTCTAAAGACAGGTACTGTACTTTTCAGTTCTTTAACTTATTTAGTTCTTTAGCTTATTTTGGATCAGTTTACAGAAAAATGTATCTTAGTTAAAAACAGAATGCACTTTGCATTGTTCAGTGGAAAAATATGTAAAAAGTCATGAAGTTGTTCAGAAAATAAAACTATTTAGCTGTAAGGCATAGTTACCCTTATCATTTTTGTAGCCGCTGTGTTGAAGTGTGGAGGCGGTGTAATGTCTGTTGAGTGGAACAAGGTTCATGTTTTATATAAGGTTGAGAACTGTATACAAAAATAAATAAACACCAGGCCTGATTAATAAACACTGTATTTCTTAAATGAATAGAAATACACATTCTCTTGTTATAATGTCTTAATGCACTTTTTTTATTGAGTGTTTTTTTTTTTTATTCTTCTGCAATGTGATGGTAGGCCTATGCTATTTTAAGCATATTATCAGAGGTACAAACAAAGCTGCATTATATATTGCATTTAATGTTTATTTGTTGCTACACATAAAGATACTTTAGACATTTTTTTAGAGTTTGCTTGGAGCCACCTCGATGTTGTGTATGTAGCATTATCGCCGCCTTGTGGTCTAAAGCATTATAAACATTACATTTAGTCATTTATCCAAAGCGACTTACAGCTATCCCAAGTTTGATATTTGGGGTCAGAACACTTTCAGAACACTTGAGAACACTTCAGAACATTGGTAACTTTAGTGAACAAGGGATTTGAACCCTCTACCTTCGGATTGATAGCCAAACTCTGGGTCACCACACTCTGACAATTTTGCAAACAAATTTTTCTACACGGTGCACAATTTCAATATTTGATTGAACAATTGTTATCGTTGTTTTATGAAAATCCTATTATATAATAAATGTGTCTATTTTTTAATTAAAGAAGCAATTATTTATCTAGGAAACTATGGTGGCGTCATGTTTATCATGTCTGCTTTTCAGTGCTGGGGATCCAGGTTCCAATCTGGAGTTTCTCCAGTTTTTTTCAAGTTCTCCCCATGTCACAATGGGTTTTTTTGGACTCTCTGTTTGTGCACAGTCCAAAAATAGTGGTTCAGTGTGAATTGGCTGCATAAAATAGATCTCTATTTAGTTTGTGAGTGTGAGTGAGTGTGTGCCCACAGATGGATTGGCACTCAGGTGTGTCTGCCCAGCTCCTGAAACTCTCCTCCCTGGTTGGACATAGGGAAGTTTTTAAATCTGCAGTTAGATGTGTTAAAAAATACATTTCATAATTCTAATGTGTGATTTAACTTTTGGTATGGAAACAGTAAAATGTAGAAAGTGGGGGATGGGGCACTTTACACTGTTTTTCTTTGCTGTTGGTTTTCCATGTTGGCACTTGCTGTAATGGATCATTTCATGAACTGAGAAAAACATACCTTTAATTAAAGTAAATTTATTCAATGGAAAAAAAATCAGTGAGTGTATATATTCCTATTCGTTTAGTGTGCGATGCATCTTGAATTTTAACACTTTTAACAATTCTTTTAACACTTTCTTACCCGTATTTTCCAGATATGTCGTTAATTGTGAACTGTAGCATGTCAATGTAGCATGTTAAACTAACAAGGAAACTTATGAATCTTTAATTCAGATACACAGTTTATATGAGATTGGATGATTCTTCATGAGATTGGGTGATTATATGAGATTGGGTGATTTAACCATTTTCATGTTTTAATGTGTATGACAGAACAACTGAAAAGACCTCTGGAAGAATACATCAACAAACGCTATCCCAGTCTTGTGAAAATAGTTCGCAATCAAAAGCGAGAAGGTCTTATTCGCGCACGGATAGAGGGCTGGAAAGTGGCAACAGGCGAAGTGACAGGCTTTTTTGATGCCCATGTTGAATTCACTCCTGCCTGGTAAGAAATAAATTCATGTTATAAAGATCTCTGGGTTTTATGAAAAAGAATGTTGTAAATCATTATAATGTTTGCTTACTTTGACCAAAGGTTTGTTGAAATGAATAAAACTTTATAACATTTCAACTTAGAAATACAAACGCACAGTTGAACAACAATTTTCCACCTGTGATTTCCACCAGGGCTGAGCCAGTTCTGTTCAGAATTAAGCAGAACCCCAAGAGGATCATTATGCCCTCCATCGACAACATCAAACATGACACATTTGAACTGGAGCGCTACGAGAACTCAGGGCATGGTTTCAATTGGGAGTTATGGTGCATGTATATCAGTCCTCCAAAACAGTGGTGGGACAAGGGCGACACCTCAGCTCCCATCAGGTACGTCATGGAAGAGAAACATTTAATAGAGACCAAACAGTGTCTGTAGATCAAAATTTAATGTCTGCAATGTTGTCCACTAAAGAAAGCAATTTTGGTGTTGTTCAATGTAAGTACAGTGTATATCCACACTATAAAGCTACACTATAAAGCTACACTATAAAGGGTAGTGATCGAGATAAGGGATTGTAGCCTTATTAGTGTCTGTCCTTATCTTACATTGAATAAAATAAGTAAATGTGCATGATTTAGTTTCATTTAGATTTTTTTTGCCAAAAAAAGTCTGCCTTTTTGTTTGTAAACTGCAAGCTTTTTATAATGAAGGATATTTATGCTCAGTAACTGACATCCTATTTGGTTTAAGAGCAGGTGCCACTGATGCACAGTGTTACATTTATAGTATTAGTAGAATTGTAGCTCTCATAGCGTCCTTCTGTAAAGGTTTTCCATGTTGATGGTGATTCTACGAACTGATCTATTTTCCTACAAATAGACCAAAAACAATGAAATCTTCCTAGTAAACACCAATTATTGTTCAAGTTTCTACACAGGGCTCTGAATAAATAATACATCTAAAAGAATGTATGAAAAAAATATGCACTAAAAAATAAAAATAAAGAGGAATCAAAGCAACACTTACAATACAGGTTCAATACAGGTTGAGAAAAAATGCACAAAGGCTCAAACACAGTTTACTGAAGTCATTACAACACAACAACCACAGCACAATGACAGGGTTCTGCAAAAACACAAAGAACTGATTCAGTATTTACAGGTATTTTTCGAGTAGTGAACATCCAGTTGGACTTCAAGCGCTTGAAGAAAGGAAAATGTTTATATTACTGAAGGTGAAAAACAGAACTTTGAAATTTACATGCAAATCAAACAGCTTGAGTGAAGAAATGCTCTTATGTCCTGTATATTTAAAGTTTGAAAAACTTAGTTAGAGAATCTAAATATTTTAAATACCGTACACGAGATGTAATCGGATACATCTGCACATTTAAATCACAAATTTAAAATGTTGTGTCTTTTTTAGGACACCAGCAATGATAGGTTGCTCATTTGTGGTGAATCGACATTTCTTTGAAGAATTAGGTCTGCTCGACTCAGGGATGGATGTCTATGGGGGAGAGAATATAGAGCTTGGAATTAAGGTTAGTGTGCCATGGATTTTACCCAGAGCACTGAACACTGATGGCAGTTCAAAAGAAGGTAAAACAAATGTTATAACTAAGAATAATATATGTGTTTGAAAAAAATATAAGACTTGGCTGTGTGGAGGAAGTATGGAGGTCCTGCCCTGTTCTCGGGTGGCACACATTGCAAGGACAAAGAAACCATACCACAGCAATATTGCCTTTCACACAAGACGTAATGCACTGCGTGTGGCTGAGGTTTGGATGGATGATTACAAGTCTAATGTTTATCTGGCTTGGAACATTCCCATGGAGGTGAGGGGCAGTGGTTTCTTTCACATAACGGCACTAGTTGTAATTTTATGAATGTTTATAAATACTTATTAATAGCATATTCTATCCTACTGCTTATTATATATGTGTAGAACCATGGGATTGATTATGGCGACATATCTTCACGTGTGGCCCTAAGGAAAAAATTGCAATGCAAGAGCTTTAAGTGGTACCTCGACAACATTTACCCAGAAATGAGGCGATACAACAGCACTTTGTTGTATGGAGAGGTGAGTATAAAATTACAAAGCTGAACACTGGGGTGAAAGCATTCATTAGGCAAATGTTATGTAGCATTATTTTACTATACAAAATATTGAACAATGAGCAACATTTGTAAACCTCATCTCATCTTTTTATCTTCCGCTTAATCCTATTCTGGGGTCACGGGAGGGGTTGCCTCATGCCTAGCCAGGGGAGAATGCTCCCAGGACAGGGTGCCAATCTATTGCTGTGCAGACACTTTCTCACACAGACACGCACTATAAAGGGGCAATTTAGATAGGGGCAGTTTAGTGCAGCTAATTCACCTTGAACCAATATTTTTGAATTGTGGACGGAAACCGGAAAACCCACGCGGACATAGAGAGAACACAGAAACTCGATCTAGATCGGAATACAACCCTGGATCCCCAGCACTGAAAGGTGCTATGCCACTAGCCGCCATGTTGTTAACTTATTTATGTAAAAAAAAAAAAAAAAAAAATTACAAACAATTTGAGAAAAAATCTTGTCATCCGTTTCTTTTCTTAATTCCAGATCCGCAATAGCAACGTGACCCATCTATGTGTGGATCAGGGCATTAAGGAAAACCACACAGCAACTCTTCATCCCTGCCATGGCTGGGGCCCTCAGGTACTGCTGTCACAATCAGAGGTCAGATCGTCTTATTGCGGTATGAACAAGTTATGCTGTATCTGTTATGCTATTTGGTAAAACTTTTGATGTAATTTATTATCTGTCAGTAACAATACTTTAAAGTGGGTTAAAGGATGCGTCAACAAGAATGTCAGTAATGCTTGTATAAAAATTGTCATATTTAAAAAGTAAATCGCCCACCAGCCACTTTATAAGATACATGTAACTGTTTCTATGCTTTTTTTATTTATACTTATCTGTAGTCCTTGCCGCAGACTTGTCTAGCCTCACATCTATCTTAACAGGTCAGGAACACCACAGAGCAAGTATTATTTGGGTGATAAATGATTTTTTAGTATGTTAGTGACACTGACATGGTAGTGCTGTGTTGTGTGTGTTGCACTAGTTCAGGTGGATCAGAAGCAACAGTGCTGCAGAAAGACAGACACCATAGCAACACCAACTTTAAAAATGGTCCAGTTAAAAGCATCCAGGACCATGCGTTATAAGCACTGATAAAGGATGAGATTAATGCAAACTATTACCAAAAATCAGCTACTGTCTAATTTAACATCTATAAAGTTGTGTGTCTGGTGAGATACACAGTAAACACAGTGTTTAAAAGCTTCAGCAGCACTGTTGCATCATGTGAGCATTACTGCAGTGCTGAGAATTGTTTATCATCCACATAATACTTTTTTGTGGTTGTCCTGGCCAATGGATTATTAACTAAGGAGGACTAACAAAGTATCTCTAGAAACTGTCTGTAATTGTAATACAACAATGTGCATCTATGGTAAGTTGAAGCCATAAACTTGTCAATGAAACAAGGAGGCATACCTAATAAAGTGGCCAGTGAGTGTGTATAGCAAATTCAGGACGTCACTGCAAAGCCCACTTTTCCTTGTTGAAAAGCTTGAGGGTATCTTGAGCAGGATATTACTCCATATCACGGTGTAAAATATTATATATTCTATTTTAAATTACAAAACAAGCTTTTAAGCAGAGTTGGATGTCTACAAAACAATAATCAAGAGCCCCTGGAGAAAACTTTCTGCCAAATTGACACGCAAGCATTTAGAATGGAAGAATATAAAATACTCACAGGGCATTGCTTTCCATAGCAACAAGCAGAAAAAGTGCCAAAATATAAATTAACATCTTTCTAACACAGTTTCCATGTCGCTTAACATTTATTTTTAAAGAAAGTGTTTAAAAACAAAATGTTAAATTCACGTCAGAAGTAAATTTACCATAAAATATAATCAAGCCACAATTATATAACGTTTTTGTGTGGCTCTTTGAAACTGACAAACAAATCTCAATTCCATCTTTCCAGAACTGTCATAAAGAGTGTGATTATTAAAATGCAATAACCACCCAATTGCAGTTTACAAGTCTTTAAAAAAGAAAAGTTAATGACTTTAATCCAGAGAATATAAATGAAAAATACACAATCGTACATCAGGCTAGATATAGTGCAGTTATAGTGATGTTGCATTTAACACTTTATTTAAAAAGCCGGAACAGCTTCATCATTTAAAAGTGACAGTTTTATTTAGTTCAGGTCAATTTACTTTGGACAAAAGTAAAGGAAGCAACCTGGACAGGACACCCATCCATTACAAGGAAGACAAACAGATAAACCCATTCACACACATTCCCATATTTATTTTTTTATTGCCAGTTCACTGTTCAAATGGGAAGAACATGATGATTTCATGCAGAAACACCCTTGTATGTCCTATTTGGGAACTATACTATACTTATACCCCTTGACTCTGTGAGCTGAGAGCAATAACTACTGTGCTATCATCTCATGCTTTTTTGTAAATCAGTAAACATGACTTGATATGTAATTTATGTAATCTTGAAAATACTGGTCTTGCCAAAACAAGTCACACAGCAATGTTACCACATGAAAAACATTTGTTTAAACCCTGCTGGCAATTATCTAACCAGCACAGATATTCAGATAGGAGATGAGCCAGAAAAATTCAGTTTTTTCAGTATTTTCAGTCAGTTAATTGTCCCTTGAGTCAAATGCACGTTTAATTTAGTAAAGAAATACAAGAAAAGGTGCAAGTGCTTCCATCTGACAAGACTGGACATCGTAAACTTTGAACAAATAGGTCAACCTTAGCTTCATTTTCATTCTTTATACAATAAACCTGTTTGTTTATGCTCCAAACAATGTTAAGATTAGGGGTAAGATTTAGTATTCATTTAGCTAGGCCTAAAAATATGAAAGCTTTACATTTACCTTACAATAAACTGTTAACATTATAATAATTTCACAACTGTTATGCCTTGTGCTTAGTCTGTTTCAATTCCAACTTCTGGGTTTCCATGTTCCTCCTCACTTGTGTTTCGGTGCACCTGTTCCACATTACTCCCTCATTAGCACCACAACACTCCCTCCTACTTATTCTGTCTTTTGTTCTCCAGTCCTTGCATTGGATTACAGATTTTCCTTGCTACATCTTAATCTAAACTAAAGTTCAAAGAATCATTTAGTGTCCTACTTTGTTCCGTTTTTAGCGGACACGCTATCTCATAGGACACGCTACTGTCTCTCAGTAGCTCCATTCTGTGAAGACTACATCTGCAAAGCTTCCTGTCTAAAAGTGTGCTGGGGTTTCCTGATTACAGTTGTCTAGATCCACATAGTTCAGCTATCAGTGAGGTCAGCTCTGAGGTCACATCCTTGAGGTCTCATACATCTGCCTTTGCTTAATTTTTTTGTTCAATTTGTACTCAGTTAATCAGTTAAATTAACTGTTGGATTCATTAGTACTTGACTTAATTTGTCTGGTTCTCACGCAAGAATCTGATTCCAACTGTGCAGACAGCTGGCATGAGTAATGAGGCCCTCACCATGGCTCTCCAACAGTGGATTGGCTAGGATATTGATGACTGTGCATATTTTGAGATGCCAGAACCATCTAGTATAATTTGTCACTTTTAACAGGGGCCAGCTTCACCATCACTACACTGAAAAATGGCCCAGGATTTTTATAACTCTCTGCAGCTTCTTTTCCTTTACAAAATCAGAAAGTTATGATGCAAAATCTTTCATTCATTCATTATCGTCCACTTAATCCTCTACTAGGGTTGCGGGGGTTCCCCATGTCCATACAGGGGTGCTGTCCTGGGCACATTCACAAACACACTCTATATGGGGCAATTTAGAGCAATCAGTTTACTTTGAACCCATGTTTTTGGATTGTGGAAGGAAACCGCAGGGACATGGAAGCTCCACTCAGATTGGGATTCGAACCGGGAATCCCCAGCACTAAGAGGCGCACATGTTAACCACATGGCCATCATGCCGCCCTGATACAGAATCAGAAAATTGCAAAACATAATCATTATAATAACCTATACAAATACCTAGCTGATCAAATGTCTTCTTATGACAAGCAAACCCCATGATACAATCGAATTTTTATGAATATTATTTACTATCCATAACCTCTCACCTGGGCTGTTCCCCTAATAAACCCAATCTCTAATCTTCTAACCTTCCATCCAAGTTTCTCCTAATGAGAGTCACAGCATTTTCATCTCTGCCACATCTTCCAGCTTCCTCATCTTTATTTTAGTCAGTACCACCATCTTTAAGCTGTAAACACTGCAGGTCTCATACTTGTCCCCTGGGTCATTGGCATTGCCAGGGTTAGTCCCCCTTATCTTCTTTCTCCCTTGCTTCATATTTCTATTTATGGGGCTATTATTTTTGCTGCCAAGCTTTCCCGCTCTCAACCTCGGGGTTTACATTTTTTTTACATTGCTTCCTCATTAGCACAACAACACTTTCACCTACATATACCCTTTCTCTCTCACTCTCTCTCTTTCTCTCTCTCTCTCTCTCTCTCTCTCTCTCAAACCCTTGCATTGGATCACAGTTTGTCTTCTCTTCATGTTAGAATCATTTATAATCCTATAATCTTCCCTTCTAGCTCCCAAGACACTGCCTCTCAGTAGCTCGATTCCTCAGACACTTTAGCCATGCTTCCAGTCTGAAGTGGCACAGACTTTCTGATGTGTTGTCCATTACTTCTGTTCCTTCATTACATCTGACTCACTTCCTATTTCTGTGTTTACTCTTTGCTTAGTTTATCATTGAAATTCACTGCTGGATTAGGGTGACCAGATTTCAATTCACCAGATGTGGGACAAAGACTATGTTTGTGTGGGACAATGTGGGACACCAATGCAAACATCTCTATTCTGCCCTTTTAGCACATTACAGACTGCAAATATATATATATATATATATATATATATATATATAAATAAATTTTTTAAAAAAAGGGTATGACTTTCCTATATTTCTCCAAACAGTAATTATTTATATACAGTCATATGCAAAAGTTTGGGCACCCCTATTAATCTTAATAATTTTTAGGTCTAAATATTTAGGTGTTTGCAACAGCCATTTCAGTTTGATATATCTAATAACTGATGGACACAGTAATATTTCAGGATTGAAATGAGGTTTATTGTACTAACAGGAAATGTGTAATATGCATTAAACCAAAATTTGACAGGGCACCTCAACAGAATAGTGACATTAATATTTAGTAAATCCTTCTTTTGCAAAAATAACAGCCTCTAGTTGCTTCCTGTAGCTTTTAATCAGTTCCTGGATCCTGGATGAAGGTATTTTTGACCATTCCTCTTTACAAAACAATTCCAGTTCAGTTAAGCTTGATGGTCGCCAAGCATGGACAGCCCACTTCAAATCAACCCACAGATGTTCAATGATATTCAGGTCTGGGGACTGGGATGGCCATTCCAGAACATTTTACCTAATGTGCTAAGTACAGGGAACGTAGCGTGGCATCACATGTGCCAGACCCAAAATAGGATTTTATTAATTAAGTTTAATCTTTAGGCCAGCTGGTTGCACTATAGAGACATTGTAGAGACACGGATATGTTGACTTTGCAGTCTAGTGCCAGGTCGGCACGCGGTGGCTGAGTGGTAAGCACGTTCGACTCTCGGCGCTGGGGATGGTTTGAACCCTGTGTCTGCAAAGGTTTTCTCAGGGTTCCCAGTTTTCCTCTCACAGTCCAAAAACATGTATTTAAGGTGAATTAAGCAGAATATTAGCTGAGATGAGTCCAGTGCCATCTCTTTCTTGTGATGTGACTAAAGCGTGTTCTTTTATAAAGGATGAATGAATATATATATACTGTACATCCTATATATTAGGGTCGCGGGGGGGTTCCCCATGCCCATCCAGGGGAGAAAGTTTCGGGCGCTGGGCAGATACACCCAGGACAGGGCGTCTATCTCTGGGCAATATATATATATATATATATATATATATATATATATATATATATTTGGACTGTGGGAGGAAACCCACATGGACACGGGGAGAACATGGAAACTCCACCCAGATGGGGATTCGAACCGGGAATCCCTAGCACTGAGAGGTGAACGTGCTAACCACTAGGCCACCATGCCACCCACTGTCACACATATATTTGTTAAAACACTATTTGGGGCTATATAATATTTTATTTCTTTAAGGTGGCACTGACTGTTAGATCAGTCAGTGCCACCTTAAAGATTAAATCATTTGATGATGTAGATAAAACATCATCAAATGATTTAATCTGGGTTTACTCCCAAACACACGTGATCACACTTCCATACATGGGCTTAAAAATAAACTGATATAAATTCTTTGTGCAGTAAACATTGCTATATAGATATAGAATTTTGCAGGTATATTATCTAAATCTAATTAACTTCAGAGTACATTCACTGCATACTGTGTGTGTTTGCCAGCTGGGGCGCTATACTAAAGAGGGCTATCTGTTTGTGGGACCGCTGGGCAGTACTGGAGATGACACATGCTGCATGATAGATGACCGTGTCAGTAACTTTCCTCAGCTTGTGAATTGTGACAAAATTTCCGACACGAGACAGAAAACCTGGAACTTTGCACAGGTAAATTACACCAATATCACTTAATCATACTGTATATATATATATATATATATATATATATATATATATATATATATATATATATATATATATATATATATGTGTGTGTATATATGTGTGCTTGTTAAAACCAAAAGACAGAGTTCAAATTGTAACCGAAGTGTCTGAATTTAATATGTAAAATCTGATTTGCTTGCCATCGTCTCGATCTATATTGCCCTGTTCTAAGCATCCCACTCCATAACCCCATGTCCTTTTTTTACCCCCTCTATAAACCTCCTATTTGGGCTTTTTATCCTCCTGTCTGGTGGCTCCCTCCTCAGCATCCTTCTGCCAATATAAATCTTGTAACTCCTCTGTTCATTGCCAAACCACCTCAGTCCTGCCTCCCTAACCTTGTCTCCAAAACCTCCTACATCTGTTGTTCCTTTAATGAACCCTTTATTAACCTTGTCCATCCTCTTTACTCCCAGTGACAATCACAGCATCTTTATCTCTGCTTTTTCCACATATTATAAGCTTACATGAATTTTAATGACTACATTCCTCATTGGGGAATACAGATTCAGATACTAATGACATTTTATCTCTCAAAATATAAACGCATTATTGTTATAGATAGACATGGTGGTGTTTATGGTAAGAGCTTTAATTAGAGTATTATATTTTATCTAATAATATAAAAAACATTCAGATATGAAATTCACACAAATTTGTATTTACAGAATGAAGCAATCATGAATCGGGCCACAGGACGTTGTCTAGAGGTGGTAAAAGCTAATGTGTCCTTTGGATATGCACTGGTTTTGCGAAATTGCACTGGCCAAAAGTGGAACATCAGGAACACAATGAGACAACCAGATGGACACTGAGTCCGACTCCTTAGATCAGACTGGCAGACCTAAGAAAACTGGTCTAATATTAAGGGAATTACCTGAAAAGTCCTGTTATTTTTCAGGTGATGGTAGGTGAAGGCTGCAAACGAGTGATGAAGACTTTTAATATGTGAAAGCAGGTCTGTGTTAAATGTTAGATGAGAAGAAAAAGATGGATTCCACACTTTGACCTGCTTCTGTTTTGTAAAACAAGGTTTAATTAGATAGAGAGAATGTGTGTGTGTGAGAGAGAGAGAGAGAGTGAGAGAGAGAGTGATCATACAGTTTGTGTTCTTAAATTACAAATCTTAAGTTACAAATATTACTGAAATTGCAAAATCTAAACTTGCATCAGAATGTTTTTCACAAAGAATGGTTTTCTACCATTGTATAGAAAAACAACTGTAGAAAATATATTCTGTTGGTTTTAACATGACAAACACTGAACACAATTCCTGCATCTGGGTTTGAACACACTACAGGCTCAGTATGTAATTATACCTACATGCCATATGTGTAATGGCTTAAAAGCACTCTTTTTTAAATTACTTTTGTATGTTTTACTTCCTTACTGCTGATGTAAATGTCATATTCTGAGAAATTCTTGTTGCATACTGCCCACACAGTATGATAAAGATACACACATGGATTTTTAATTATTTTAAATACAAATATTTAGTATTTAACAGTTAAATCCTGCTGCTTTGTGGTTTGAAAATATTTAAAATACATCTGGCTCACGTGGATGTTAATCTGCATTTTTCAGATGTTGCAGGATTACTTTAATTAGGTTTCCTTTTGATCATTTTGAGGTGAAGTGGCACTGTCAGTGGTTCGGGTGCTGGACTGTCAAGCAAATTTTAACGCTCATTGTTGCAGGGGTGCCATGTTATGGCCAATATTGTGTTCCAACCCGAAAATCAAGTTGGTATACTTGTAAATTTCTTTGGATAAATGTGTCCATAAAATGACGGAATGTTTTTATTAATGCTAATATTTTTGCATCCATGATTTTTCTTTAACCACAGTTACCCTTAACTGCCATTTCATACTGACATTTTAGTTGAAGAAAACTTTGAGATCTTCAGTGCTTCAGCCAGAAAATTCTATTTGTTGAAAGAAATCAATTTCAATGCATAATTATTTTGCTGTTATTTTAAATCCAATTTTTATTAGCAATTCACAAACTACTCATTTAGTCCAACAAGTAAATGAATGCCTGCTTAATTTCAAATACTTTATAATTTTAGGGAGATTCAAACTTTTGCACCTGACAATAACAAGTCTGAATTTTCAAATACTGTTTTAATTCATTATCATTATAATTATTAATAATTTCAAAGATTTTCTTTGCAAAATTATTGTTTTAATCGTTGCATTGTATCAGAGTGAAACTTATGAAGACAGCATGGTTTCTGGTTCGCTTTATTGAAATTATGTTTTGCTTAGTAACACATTTCTATTCACATTATGCTTTTTCCTTGTTTGTTTCTTTTCAAAGTCTATATTAAAGTGAATTAAATTCACAAGAGAAAATTATTTTTGACTGCTAAACGTGTTTCTATTTTTGTAATGTTAATCATGAATCCTGTTAAAACCAGTGGGTTTTATTTTTAAGTCAATAACAAAGTGATCTAAATGTGTTCATTTGGTAGATGTTTTGCTTTACACTGGCAGAGTGCAGCGTGTTGGACAGAGTGATATATGAATAAAATGATGTATGTCATCAGTAAGATATTCAGATGGGGCTGTTCTGTTGTTGAATGAAAACAGAACAGGTTAGAGTGAGTATGTCTGCTAACGTGTGATACGTTTGTTTTTAATGATGCTCTTGTGCTTTACTGATAAATCTTCCATAAATCAATTACAAATGCATTGGTTTAATAAAATCTCTCAACTCTACTGAGCTCTTCACTGTGATTGGTGCAGCACCTGTGCCTTCAAACATGCCATCAAACATCCATCCATCTATTATCTTCCACTTTATCCTATATTAGGGTCGCGGGGGGGTTCCCCATGCCCATCTGGGGAGAACGTTTCGGGCGCTGGGCAAATACACCCAGGACAGGGCACCAATCTATCGCTGGGCACACACTCACTCACACAAACACACTCTATATGGGGTAATTTGGAGAACTCAGTTTTTGGACTGTGGGAGGAGACCGGAGAATCCGGAGGAAACCCACGCGGACACGGGAAGAACATGGAAACTCCACCCAGATGGGGATTAGAACCGGGAATCCCTAGTGCTGAGAGGAGAACATGCTAACTACTAAGCCACCGTGCCGCCTGCCATCAAACATTTAAAGAATAAATAAAATCTTAACTTTCAGGTTATTTCAGGTTTATTTCTTTATAGTGCTACTACAAGGTACTGACTTTGCCCTACAGGACAATCTCTGGATTTTACCTTCAATCTATATTTCCAAAATACATTCCAACTTGTTCACTTCACTCTAGTGATGAATGATGCCTGGTGATTCAATCTCACCTTGGTGCCAATTCAATCCAACTCCGTATCATTCAGCCCTGCTAAACGGTGGAACCATCTTCCCAACTCTGTCCATTAGTTTGAGTCATTTAGCATCTTCAAGAAACAACTTATAACACATGATCAGGTTTCTACAGTGTAAATGGTTTTTCCTTAACTTTTGATTTGTGTTGTTCTTATTTGTAAGTCGTTTTGGATTAAAGCATCTGCTAAATGACTAAATGTAAATGGAAAATATTACATTTTCTCAAAGCAATTTTACAGTTTTCTGAGCCTGAACACTCAGAGCAAGCCAAAGCCACATTGGCAAGAAAAAAAACCTGGTGTTTTAAATTAAATAGGAAGAAACCTTGTGAGGATCAAGGCTCAATGGGGAACTCATCCTCTTAGAGTGGCTGGCAGCATCAACAGGGCAGGACACCCATGCAGAGATGATCATGTGTCCATGTTCCTGATGGAACTGTCCGTCAGTTCAGTGAGGCTTTACTGCAGGACTGCAACAACACTAATCCAATATGAACTGCAGGTTCTGCCCTGTAACTGTGGTTGCCGTGGTGCTCCTGCAGCTATGAGGATTAAGAGCTGATTATACCTCAAAGAATGTAAATGACTTTACAATTTAAATAGCCACAATTTAAAAAGCCACAAGATGGACCAATCACAACATTAGTTGTATAAAGTGAATTCGTTCTAATTAAGAGAGGTACTACACCGAGGTCATGCTTGGACGGGTAGAAATATGAACCAATCAGCCGCATCGTTTATGCCATTAAGCAAATTCAGGAATAAACTCTGAAAATGCTTGCCCTTGTTCTGCTCTGATTATGATTATGATTATGGATTTATCTCTGCATGCTGAGCTCTCGAATCATCACTACGGACAATGATTATGATTTGTACTTTGACCCAAATGTTTTTTCTTTAATTAAAATAAGATTTTGTGTGTGTGTGTAGTTTGTTTGTATGTCTGATGAAGTATGAGATATTTTGTTTTTATTTTCTGGAGAATAAATCTTAAATTAAATTAAATTAAATTAAATTAAATTAAATTAAATTAGATTAGATTAAACTTTATTGTTGATGTGCAGAGTAAAGAAGTACAAAGCCAACAGAACGCAGTAAAACTAACATCTAGATGACAGTAATAATAAACAGACATAACTGGGTTGGACAGATGGGGCAAAATAATGACAGGATAACAATAGTTTAATAGACACTGTGTATTCTGTATAATATTCTGCCCCGGCGGGATTTCACCCTGTACAGCTCCCCATGTTGCCCAAACTCAAACAGTTCAAAAGAGATCAATTCAGAAGCAACCCTGTCTTCACCATCATCCATCCATCCATTTTCTTCCGCTTTATCCTCTATTAGGGTCACGGTGGGGTTCCCCATGCCCATCCAGGGGAGAACGTTTCGGGCGCTGGGCAGATAGACCCAGGACAGGGTGCCAATCCATCGCTGGGCACACTCTCACTCACACACACACACTCTATATGGGGCAATTTGGAGAACTCAATTGACTTGATCCATGTTTTTGGACTGTGGGAGGAAACCGGAGAACCCGGAGGAAAGACACGAGGACACGAGGAGAACATGGAAACTCCACCCAGAAAGGCGCTGAAAGGCGAACGTGCTAACCACTAAGCCACCGTGCCGTCTCTTCACTATCATCAGTTCACATATTAAATCTCCACTGAGTCGACATTAAAGTCGAAACCTGTCTTTATTCAGCAGCTAGAAAAATTCAATTACACACAGTATGTTTTACTATCACTCCAATCAAGTCTAGCAACAAAAGCTGCTGTAATGTTTCTTAAAAACAAATGTTGTTTTAGATATAATGACCTGTTTTAAGTTAAGCCCCAGCCATTGAAGCAAGACAGTCTATATCCCATCTTGAGTTGCTGCCGTAATTTCCTCTAGCAAACCATTTAAGTCATGATGGCAGATATTACAGCTGACGACAGAGAGATGATTCTAGCAGCAGGGTTTAATAGACTCTCCAAGGCGCTCAAAGAACCATTAGCCAAAATGAGCTCCCCTTCCTCCAGCTTCCAGCTCTAAAGAAGAGAACCCAAAAAAGCTTTTGTCTTATCATCAAACGATCTAAACATAAATGATGCATTTAAATGACATTAGGCTCATCTATTATGAGTTTAGCTTTTATATAAATTTCTTTTTAAATTATAATTACTGAGCTGGATGGCATGGTGGCTTAGTGGTTAGCCCATCTGCCTCACAGCGCTGGGGATCCGGGTTTGAATCCCATCCTGGCGGAGTTTCCATGTTCTTCCCGTGTCCATGTGGGTTGAGGATTAATCGGTCAAGATTTCATTTCATTATCTTCAACTAAATCCTCTATTAAGGTCGTGAAGGATTCCTCATGCCCATCAGAGGGAGAATGTTAGAGGAGCTGGGTACACTCAGGACAGGGTGCCAATCTATCGCATGTGACACTCTCACTCACTCAGACACACACAATATAGAGAGGGACAGTTCACCTTGAATAAATGTTTTTGGACTGTGGGAGGAAACCGGAGAACCCGGAGGAAACCAACACAGACTTGGGGAGAACATGGAAATTCCACCAAGATTGGGATTCGAACCTGGATCCCCAGTGATGAGCCGAGAACATGTTAACCACTACATTACAGTGCCGTTCTGACCAAAATAATGAAATAGGTTTATAACTGATGATATAACTGTTTCTCCAGCCGTGACAATATTAACAATAACAGGCACACTTCTGATCGCGTCACATTTGTATCAATGATTGAGATGACTGTATCGCCCTCTTGTGCCTTATTGTTTTAATATCATTATCTCCCGCTTTATCCTCTATTAGGGTCGCGGTGGGGTTCCCCATGCCCATCCAGGGGAGAACATTTCGGGCGCTGGGCAGATACACCCAGGACAGGGCGCCAATCCATCGCTGGGCACACACTCACTCACACAGACACACTCTATATGGGGCAATTTTGAGAATTCAATTGACTTGATCCATGTTTTTGGACTGTGGGAGGAAACCGCAGAACCCATAGGAAACCCATGCGGACACGGGGAGAACATGGAAACTCCACCCAGATGGGGATTTGAACCGGGAATCCCTAGCGCTGAGAGGCGAACGTGCTAACCACTAAGCCACCGTGCCGCCCTTGTTTTAATATGTCATTCAAAAAAAAATAATAATAATGTATGCAGCCAACAAAGTTAATCAGCTGGGAGCTGAGGCCTCTGACGTTCTACAGATTCATGTCATAACATTTCGAAATGAATTTCCAAAATGGATTTGTAGACAGCATGGTCCATAGTACCTAGAATGAATAACAAACAATATGATTTAAAAATGCTTTTCAACGTAAACTAATACTTACCAAAAGTATTCTGATGAAGGAGATGTGTTCTCATAGTTCTCTGATGCATATAAAAATGTTAGCCAATCCAAACTGCACGGCCCCCAGTGAGTCAACAAAACCGGTCCATGGAAGAAAGAAAGTAATAATGTGTCAGAGGTGTAGGGTGCATTAGAAGCTAGTTAATGACTTAGAACCCAGTGGAATTTAGACACACTTGTTCCTCTGCTCAGTTCTGGGTCGCTGGATAGTTCTTTTGCTTCACACACCTGTGAATTTAAACTGTATACCCCAGGACTTGTAATAATGAGCTGTTCACTATTCAACTCAGAAGCTGATTCAGCTGGACATTGATGGGCATGTCATACAGTGAATATGTGCAGGGTTCTCCATTACAGAGAACTGTTCTGCATTGAGGGAATAGAAGCACCTCACACCAGTGAAGTTCAGACAGGTGGGGAAGATTCATTCTCATCTCATTATCTTCCGCTTAATCCTATACTTAACTAATGACTAGGTCCTAGGAGAGAGGGGGTTCCCCATTCCCATCCAGGGAAGACCATTTTGGGCACTTACATTTTGGGTAGATACACCCAGGACAGGGCAACAATCTATCGCTGGGCACAAACACAATAACACAGATATATGCACTATATAGGGCAATTTAGAGAGGGGTATTTTAGAGCAGCCAATTTACCTTGTATCCATGTTTTTTTCGAATGTAGGCAGAACCAGGAGGAAACCCACACAGACATGGGGAGAACATGGAAACTCCACCCAGTTTGGAATTTGAACCTTGATACCCAGCGCTGGGTGAACATAATATATTCATTCATTATCTGTCGCTTTATCCTCTATTAGGGTCGCGGTGGGGTTCCCCATGCCCATCCAGGGGAGAACGTCTCAGGCGCTGGGCAGATAGACCCAGGACAGGGCGCCAATCCATCGCTGGGCACACACTCACTCACACAGACACACTCTATATGGGGCAATTTAGAGAACTCAATTAACTTGATCCATGTTTTTGGACTGTGGGAGGAAACCGGAGAACCCGGAGGAAACCCACACGGACACGGGGAGAACATGGAAACTCCACCCAGATGGGGATTCGAACCGGGAATCCCTAGCGCTGAGAGGCGAACGTGCTAACCACTAAGCCACCGTGCCGCCCGAACATAATATAATAATGTTATTATATTAATTATATTATTAATTATATTATAATAGGAATTGGAGGGGGGGTTCCCCATGCCCATTCAGTGGAGTACATTTCGGGCACTGGACACCCAGGACAGTCTGCCAATCTATTACTGGGCACACACTCACTCACACAGACACACACACACACACACACACACATTGTGTAGGAGCAATTTAGAGAGTGGCAATTCACAGTGGGGGAAATTTAGAGCAGCCAATTCATCTTGAATCCATATTTTTGGACTGTGTGATGAAACCAGAAAACTCACGCAGACATAGCGGGATCATGGAAAGTCCACCCAGATCGGAATTCAAACCTGGATCTTCATCCCTGGGAGGCGAACGTGTCGCCCAAGTTTCTTTGTAGCATTATTAAATAAAAGAAAGTCATAAAAAAGATGGCAGAAATAACATATAAAAATCTTTCATTTTTTATTTCTAGAGGTTTTCAGATTTACATAATAACTAGGAAATATAATTGAATTACAAGTGTGAAATCTTTCTTCTATTGCTAGATATTCTGCATGCAAAGTTATCTAGATCGTATGAGAACATGCTGCGTGTTCGACAAAATGTATACGTTCAATGTTCACATTTACTTTTCACAGCAGACATTTTAATGAGCTAAGATTCTACTCCATTAGCACATTCCAACCAATCACATTCTCTTTATCATTATTATCATTATTATTACTATAAAACCAATCATGTTTTAACCATTTCCTGCACATGTAAAAATCTAACATTCAGTCCAGCATTTCATGATCACACACTGTGTTTCTGACATGATTAACATTTAACCCTCGATCTAAATAACAGCATCATTAGGAAACACCAACAAAATCTTATTGTTAGGTTTTTTTATTTATACTTTGACCACTTATATAACATTTTATTTCAGATCAGTAAAAAGCTAAATCAAATAATATTTAATAACTTATTTGGTACTTCACAGATTCTCCGTCTGTAAATATTGGAGTTTGTATAATACTGAAGGAAATACAGAACACTGGATCTAAGATCATTTCATCACAAAAAATCTCATCAGATTAATCAAATTCCAAGCTCTCTGATTGGATATCAGATCACAGATTAACCACCATGACACACAGCTTTCTTTAAACATAATATACACTACCAGTCAAAAGTGTTAGAACCCCAACTTTTCCAGTTCCATCCATTTATTATATTCCACTTAATCCTCTACTGGGTACTGGGGGGTTCACATACCCATCCAGGGGAGAATGTTAAGAATGCTGGGCAGATACAACTATGACAGGGTGCCATTCACTATATAGGGGCAATTTAGTGCAGCCAATTCTCCTTGGATCCATGTTTTTGGACTGTGAGTGAAAACCATAGAATCAGAGAAACCCATAGTGGACACGGGAAGAACATCAAAACTCCATCCAGACCGAGATTTAATTCTGAATCCCAGTTCTGAGAGGCGAATGTACTGAGCCACCGTGCCGCGCCAATTCCATCCATCTCAGTGTCTTCTTCTGTGGACCAGCGGAGGAGCCCATCCAGGGAAGAACGTTTCGGATGCTGGGCAGATACACCCAGGACAGGGCACCACTCACTATATAGGGGCAATTTAGAGCAGCCATTCACCTTGAATCCATGTTTTTGAACTGTGGGAGGAAACCAGAGAGCTTGGAGAAACCCCACATTGACATGGAAACTCTACACAGATCGAGATTCAAACTTGGATCCCTAGCGCTGAGGCGGATGTGCTGACCGCTAAGCCACTAAACCCTGCCGCCCACTTTTTTTTTGTTATTTATTGCAACTGAAGTTGTTCTTCAATGAAAAGCTTGAAAGGTTCGACTGGATGGTTTTATGGACTGATGAATCAAGATGTAAATCCTTTGGTTCATCACACAGGATCTCTGTACACTTTGTGATCTTTCTTGAGTAGAAAGGATGGTTCCACATCAGCTTTAAACATGGAGGAGGAGGTGTAATGGCCTGGGACTGGTTTGCTGGATCCAGGGTTAAGGTCTCATACAGAGTGAGAGGCATCCTGAACCAAAACAGCTACCACAGCGTTCTGCAGAGCCATGAGATCTGCTCTCTGGTACGCACGTAATTGGTCAGGGGTTCATCCAACAATAAGATAATGACCCAAAACCTCCGAGCTGAGTGTGTTCAGCTGTCATATCTGTTAAAGGTGGCGACTTTGAGGAGTCAAAAGTTTAGAATACATTTTGGTCTAAAGATTCCATGATCATTATTAAACCCAAATTGCTTATTAGTACAATAATTTCATTTCAGAGTGCAATGAGACACAAGCTGAATAGTTTCCAATAAATAACTGTGAAAACTGGGATGTTCTAAAACTTTTAACTGGTATTGTACTTCAAGAGCTTTGTTTTCCTAATAAATAATAGCTTATTGTTCATATTTAAAGGAATCATATACAAAGATAAAGAATGAAGAACGTTGTCACGTCTATGTTATGTTAATGAAATAATGATGTCACTATTATAGTGCAGACTCAATCGGTTGTTCTGTGTTGTTATCACACTTGTGATAATTAAATAAAGTAAAATTAATATATTATGTTTACAACACCATCAGGTGACAAACATCTTTGTGGACTTAAATGCTACAAGCTAGTTCTATACTGTGACGTAGACAAAACACCATGAGGACGACACACTTTTTCACCGTTATACGGTCGTCATACACTGAACACCAGATGGCGCTGTTGTAATGTTATGGAATGTAGGACCATCTCTCTGGTCGTGAGTGTAGTATAATTAGTTTTTCTGTGCAAAGGGTATTAGTGTTCTTTTTTCTCACACATTCTAGTGATCAGTATACAGAAATAAAATTGCACACGTGCATTAACACAGCTGTGCAGAATAATATGGCTTTAGTCAGAGGCTGCAGGAGGAGCTGAGATCTGGGACAACGGTTTTCACTTCTGCTGCCCCACCTCCAGCCCACGAACATTGTGCGGAATATACTGACCTATTCACTGTCATGCATATACATTTAAATCACAACACGAAGCACAAGAGACATCTATTTACAACGCTCCAGAAGATTACATGCGCAGGTGAATAGCAGCCTTCCAAAACACTCGAAAATGACTGGCTCAGAAGGAGACGGACACTTTCTCACAAAGCAACAGATAAAATGAGCTGCATCGCACGCAGATGAGGTCAAGCCATCCAACTGAATGACGCAAATTTATTTACTGAAGGAGACTGTAATGAAGGGCCAGATTCCAAGCCATACTGCCGTTCTGCAGGATCTTATGGCTTTACTGTGAAGAAGATTTTAGAACATTATCAAATATTAAAACAAAGAAAAAGAGCTTGCAATGGCTGACATTAATTGTAGGGAGAATGATGCTGCGTTAAAACTAATTATAAGATGTGTAGTTCCGGTCCTTAAATCTGATTTAAACCTGAAATCTGATTGGCTGAGGCATTTGTCCAGTTGTGACATTATTGTGCAATAACACACACCTCTGTCCGCTTTACATTTGTATCAATGCGTGATATACAATACATTATTTTAAAACAGCGAGCCGTTATCCTGTTACTCAGCAAACAGCGTTCACTTTAAGAACCGGAATAGATTATGTTGCGGAAGACCAGTTTATTAATAATTCATTTTAAATAAACACATTTATGAATATAACCTTAAGTTTATATAATAGTGTGTTTGTAACCATTTTATAAAAGCAATAAGGCACTCAATGTTATTATTGTGAATACATTACAGGAAAGAGGTGTAACTGTACTCCTCCTCGTGTCGTGCTTAATAACACCTCTTTTCTGTGACTTATTCACAATAATGAATGCCCTCTCATGCCTTACTGCTTTATTAAAAGATGGTTTTTAATGAGTGGCTTGGTTTGGAGCATTAGAACGCTATGTGGTGCACCTTCACTAACAGCAAGTTTAAGTATTTACAGGTCTTTTTATCGGAGTTGGAGTATTCAGTGATTTATTGGTCTCGTGAAATTTCACATGTTCTAAAACCCATGCCGTGTTCTACACTGTATAATGAGCAACAAATGCTACACTGTTGCGTTTTTAAGATTTAAGAGAATACAACATTTTACTTGGCCCATAGATATTAAGTAGAAATATTACTTCTTAAAGTTTTAAATGCTTTACATCAACAGAGAAGGTGTTTTTAGCTCAGTTACTGTCAGGCACTGATTGTATTGGTGCTATGCATCTCATCACTATAGAAATGACGCACGCATGTTTATGAACTCTTTGAATTCAAACTGCACCATTTTTGTCGATGAAGGAATGGTACAACGTTAACTTCAGGTGGAGTAGATTACACGGAAATGCAAATAACTATATAGCGGTGTAGCATGATTTTCTGATATCATTCTGATCCTATGGGCAAACAGAAGCTTAGGACTGCTGGGTTTATATTAGTAACATAAGCTGCAAATTGTAGCATTCAGTAGCAGCTACAACAGATAACCAGTCCAATTTGTGAGCAAATCTTTGCCTGGAAGCAGCTTCTCACTGGATTCCTGCTGAAAACCCTAAATCCATAAATGAAGATAGGATGTTGGAGAGGCGCTTGCAAGTTCCTGTGCCTTATTGCATTAGGGAAACAGAAGTAGCACAGGAAGAGAAAATAGAAAAAATAAAAAAAGTTCCAAAACTCAGCCCTTTAAAGTCCCTGCCAATGAGCTGAAGAGACTCGGTGAAGCATGACCCCTGCTGGCAGCCAACTGTAGAAAATCCCTTTTTTTCGCGAGGTGTTTGGTTTCAATGGATCAAATGTTGTTGTAGGTTCAAGGCTTTTTTAGGCGAAAAGACGTCACAGGCGGACATGCACATGCAGGTTCCGCCTACACACCCGTGCTCACAGTGGCAGCATTTACTCCATGCCATTACGCAGCATCTGATTGGCTGCGATGAGCATGACACTGATGATGAAGGCCATGGCGAAGGCGCAGATCAGACTCTTGCGCACACATGTCTGTCGGTTCTTCTTTTTAGGATGGACTAGGGCAGAGAGAACACATACAGAGATGTGAGTGCCAGCTGTCGAATGCCAGAAAAGTGTCAGTTAAGGTACGTGATATTAAAAAATCACAGTACACAACCACAAACTACCAAAACCTAAAAACAAAACACATCTGCAATGTAAAATGAATTTTAAATAATAGAATCACAATAGGTATTTTTAAAACAGGTAATTATGGTCCTAAAATCTGGTTGAAATGTTTGTTTAGGCGTGACATTATTGACAATAACACACTACTCTGACTGCTTCACATTCATATTAATGAATGATATACAGTACATTAATGACTAAGAGTGACTAAGAGACTAAGAGTTTATCCAGATAATGTTCAAACTGGTTACCATTTTGTTGTAGTGGCAAAAATAGTCCTGGGCTCGATTCCTGAATGAGGCAAACACTACTTTCTGTATTGAGTCTGCATGTCCTCCTTTTGTCTGGGTGGCTTTTCTCCAGATACTTCCACATTACCACATAACAAAGACATGCTGATGGGTAAATTGGAGACACCGATTGCTCCTCTGATTGTATTGTTTGTAAACTATGAATGAGGAAAGACTCTGCGACCTTCACCCTAAAACCCTATAAAACCCTATGGATTAAAATGACTGTAAACTAGTCTTTAGAGTAATCAGGGTTTGGATATAACTGAATGAATAGCACACACACATATTTTGCCAGGTTGATGATCACACTCTAACATCACTGGATGCTTAAAAGCTCTAAGCATCCACAACATAACAGAGCTGTGCTTTTTGAGCCAGATTAAAAAAAAAAAAAAAAAAAAAAAGAAAACAGGTTTTGCAAACTCATATTTGTTCTGTGTTCGCTTTTTACACCTTGTCAAATATTTATGAGTCGCAACATGGCGCTGCCCTTGAACAGTTGATCAATTCTGCAGGATGAATGCTCATATATGCTCCTATGACTTATGAGAAATTTAATGAATGAGTCCATCAGGATGTGTTGCCTGTTCAAGGTAGCCCATAAATCTTGGCTATTTGTTGCTTTATACTTTAGCATTTCAAGAAGGACAAGTTTCCATTTTTGTGTAACTAGTGTCAATTATATTAATAATATCCTTACAAGAGTATAGTGTGTCTCTAATCAGCAATATTTAAAAAAAAAAAAAAAAAAGGTATTGTTTTAGAAGCTAAAAAAGTAAATATTAATGTATTAATTTTGACTCAAATTTTGATTAATGAATAATTTACTTAGAAATAAGTAAAAACATTTCTGTAGTTTTTCACATTCCTAGAAGTAGATAAAGAGAATACAGTTGATTAAATGAGACAAAAGAATTTCATCTCACCACATTTTATAATCTGTACTACCAATTATATCAATTAAAATGGATAAAACAATATACTTAATAATTTATTTATTAAGGGAAATCCATCCATTATCGTCTATATGTAAGGTAAAAGCACGTGGACATCTACGACTAGTATTTGATTTCAATGCATAATTATAGTCAGGTGTTTTTAAATCAGAAAGACATAATGCCAGCAAATCCAAATAGAACAAGGCAGAAGATCAGTCTGTACACTGTGTCCCATGAAAAGAAAATTAGTCATGCAGCAAGACAAAAACCTTAAGCACTCAAGTCGTTTTACAAAAGGTTAATTAAAGAAAAATAAACTTAATGTTTTGTAAAGGCCAAGTCAAAGTCCTGACCTTAATACTGAAGAGACTAGGTAATGTAAGAAATACAGCAACATTTCAGCATTGAAGCTGTTGAACACAAAAAAAAGGCTAAAGGTCATCAGAGCTGAACATGCATGAGCAATCAAGAGTACCCAGAAACATGGAGTTGCAGATTTTGCTGCAAAAGAATATCACACATCATACTGAGTGCAGTACTTTTGCCTCTCTCAAATATGAAATATTGCATAATTTTCCACAATAAATGTCTAATTTGTTTAACTGGGTGCTTTTTGTATCTACATTTACATCTTGTGTATACTGATATTCGCAGTCTATTTATCTAGATACTTAGGCAGGTCTTCTTATTGCACCATAAGCGACACTAATGGGAAAAGATGGTTATTGACATTGATGTGAGGTAATTAATGCACCTCCCGCCGACTCTGCTAATAAATATGTGTAGCCTTTATGAGCTGGAACATCATACGTCGCAGAGGGAGAGATTGTGTGGAGCAGCAGGATAGCAGCATGATATATTCCAGCTTATAAAAGCTGCACACATTCATCGGCGCTAATTGCCAAATTAATTGTACATTGTCGTTGGCGCCACCTTTTCCCCCCTGCGCTCCTGCTACACACCACTGTAGGTTTATACATTGTTTTGAACCTTTGTAAATGTGTTTGTCAAATGGATAGATGAATAGTGCTTTATTAAAAAAAGGCATGCATTTGAACTAAACTTTATAGATAAAGTCATAAACATGTTTTTTCCAGCTTGATGAAGATTATTAAATTTCTAAAATTCAAGAATCCTAAAGATTAACATTTATCAATGGACTGTCCTATTACAGTTAACTAAATTGGTGTAAATCAGGTATACTATAGAAACTGTTGCTATAATTGTAATATTTATATGTTCTTTTTTACAGGGTTAAATAATGACAGTTAGAAAAACAACAAAATGTTATTTAAGCAGTTGGTGTTTGCAATATGCAATATTGCTTATGACATGATTTGTTAATTATAATTTGTTAACATTATTTAAACATAAAACAATGTACTAGATATAAAATGTGAAAAAGTTATGAAGTCATTGTATAGTTTCAATTTTAAGATTTTTGGGATAATAATGGAAATTAGAAAATATGCCATCATTTTAATATGAGCATAAGCATCTATTTTACATAGGTCTTCATATATCTTCATTACATTCAATATTTATACAAATATGGATGTATTTTATTTTCATTTAAATACTTGACCAAGCCTTATCGTCTTCTATGTTGGATTAATTCTCATTATCTTCTTACAAGACTTGTTTAAAAATCCTTGAGGAAATTTTAAAGTCAGATCTATGCAACATTCTAGATAATTCAAAAGAGTTGCAAGCTTTAAAGCACCATTGTCAGCAACACACAGCTTCACTGAGACTTGAATTTCCATTATTAGTGAGGTTCACCTCACCCTTAGTCAGCTGGATGTGAAATTATCAAAACATTAGTACCTCTTTAATCATGTTAAACATGAACTAATTATATAATGTGAAGTTATTATTAAATAAAATGTTTAATATTTAATAGTTTATGGTCTCTGCAATTTTGCACTCACATTTGTTCATTTCTTTAATTTCTTTCATTTCTTCTTAGCAGCTTTAATATACTGACAACATTACTAATTTAGCAGCTGGAAACTAATGTAGTTTCTTCCTAAGAACCACACTTATCAGAAACAGAGTTTGTAAACTACATATAGAAGATATCAATACTAAAGCATTGTGTACACTGTTTGTCATTGTCAAGTGCTCAAAGAGATGCTCATTGAGTCTGTCCTTTACTTCTTATAGGGTTCAGATAATAAATTACATTTGAACATGGTCACTAAACTGCTTATTCACAGTCTGAACATTGGCAGATCACCAGGTCTTATTTCTCAGTGTTACAGCTCAGACTGTGATCTGAGTGATGCAGGCAGAACCGCTCAGATAATGCCACATTTAACATGAGTATTACTCGAGGCTTTGTTCATTCCAAATTGTGCCAATAACTTAACAGCATTGCAGAATAAAGCATGTTTCGAATTAGGCTGAGGCTTAGTATAAATGCAGACCTTTTGGGAATATTGACGATAGTTTCTATAGTTATAAAGTAGGAAACAGGCTTTAGCTATTCTGAGCAAATAAGTAATGCTTACTGACATTACAGTGTTTTATTTTTTCATTTTATTAGTTTTTTTTGGGGGGATAAGCTATGAAATGATGCTTTACCAGCAACAAAATCATCGTGATCCTTGCGGCTGGCAACCAACGACAGAACTATTACACGCTGCTATTTCTGACCAGATATCTGACAAGTTTATTTGTCTGGATTTCTGTCTTCTGTCACAAAGTGATCATGAAAAACTAAACAAATGAGAGAGGAATAAAGAAATTTTAAAGTTCTATATATGTACAGCTACCAGTGGAGTAAGCTGAGTAAGTTGAGTAAGCATTTTCTAGCTTTACAGAAATTTTCATTTAAATTGTTTAATATTCAAATTATAATGGTTAAGATTTTTTTATTTTTATTTTTTAAACATTTTAAACATGTCTTGCACCTGGTCATCTAGCTCATTTTGCTCTGTGAAGCAGTTTCTGAGAGGAACTAATTAAGTCTAACTTTGTTATAATTCTAATTCAAATAATCGGAAAAAAAAATTAAAACGATATTAAAATGACCCTGTCAAGCAGATATATAAATAATATTAAATGTCTTGAATTCATGAATCCTGAACATTAACACTATTTACAAGTTGCTATATTTGTTGAAAATCATTATATTTGAATATGTTCTTTTTTTACAGTGATAAATATTGACAGTTAGAAAAACAATATGTAATTTAATAAAGTGTTGTTCAAACATTTGGAATAAAACAGGGTCTTATGACATGATTTGTTAATTATGACATTTTTACAAGATATGAAATGTGAAAAAAACACATTCATAGTCATGAAGTCATAGTATAGTATTAATTAGAACATTTTCTGATCATAATGGAAATGGAAATTTTTAAGAAAAAAAATGTCTAAATTAAAAATATTAACATTTATTATTAACATTACTCATATTTTTATAGTACATAAATAGATGATTATCTCTAAATAATTCTGATGAAAACTCCAAAGACATTCAACAACAGCAAAATAGCTTTTTGTTTTTGGTAAATATTAACTTTTTTGTTCATCTTAAGGGGCTAAAGTTTTCATACCATAAATTTTACCATGTTGCTACTAATTACCTTAAACACACATCACACACATGCACGCACACACACAAACCTGCTCACCTCAAACCTTTCATCATCTACTCCATGCCAATATTTTTACCCCTTAGTGTCCCCTTTTTATAAAAATACTACAAATGACCACTCTGTATAGAGTACAATCTAGTGGCTCATAAAACTAAAAATTAATAAAGAAGCTATATTTTTATGTGCCTAATCAAATAATTACTAAAGCACTGGTTAAGGAAACTGTTGGATCAATTTATTGAAAATGTTAATTAAAAAACAACAAAGCTCAGACTTGGGGCCAGAGGTATAGACTGTGAGGTACCCTACCACCTTAGAAATAGAAAAAATAAAACATGTAACATGAATTTTAACCTGTGGTCTCGTTCTGCTTTATATTTAATGACCTTGCTTTTGCTCACTTCAAACTGTTGACAACTCCATATTGAGTAACTTCAATGGTTAACCATCATCTTGTGGTTAACCCACCAGCCCTGAATTGTTAAATACAAACTAGTATTTAAGATTCTGACATTTGGTATTATTTTACTCTTAGTTATTGAAGACGTTCGTCAGTCGTGCTATCACTAGATTATATCCTTTAGATAATGGAGCTCAGGAATACCTTTAGAAACTTTTTAGAGAGTGGGAAACTAGGTTGTTAGCTGCTGAGGGACTGAATTATGCACACAGTAGAGCATGTTTATTGATGAGCACTCATGTCTGTGTTACCTTCCAGCTGCCCGGTTTTGCTATGCTGTTAATGCTAGTGCCAGCTGAGGCCATGACATTATCACCGTAAATATATTGGGCAGTGTTTCTGATGCTTTTTACAAATTCCTGTGTTCCTCACCGAACATGTGAGCTACATCATACACTAGTGTACTGCTTACACTCTAATTACACTAATTAGTATGTTTAGGGATGGGGGTGCAGCTGGAGCCTATTTCAGTACCTTGTGCAGGTGGACAGTCCTGCAATCACCTGGAACCCACACATATATTCAGTGTTTGGAGCATTTTACTATGTTCACGTCACCTCAATTACTTGTCTTTAAACTATTAGTGAAAACTGGAGGATGGCCTGGGCTATTCTTAAAACATTAACTTTTTTTCTGTGATGTGCTATTCAGTACCGAACAAACACTGCATCAGTGCAGCACTGACAATGTTTCAACACTCAAACACTAGAAGTTTTTCTTTGCCACTGTCATGATCAGCTTTGCACATTTAATAATTGTATATACAATTCTATTAAGCTGCTTTGTAATAATATTCCTTGTTAAAATGCTTAAATATATATGGCGACACACATGTTATTATTACATTAAATAATTTCAATAGTCTGTTTTGACAGAAGGAAACATTTGTGCAAAAAATAATCATGGTCCACTGACCACTATAGTGTCATTATTGATTTATTTTTTTTCACCCAGTGGCTTTTATGTTACACGGCTCCACACTGAATGATTTCTTTCCACTGCTAAACATGAACACATCATTTAACGTTGTCCAGACTCACCTCCCTCAAACTCCGTCTGACAATTGCCTGAATTCTCGTTCAAACTCTCCTCCTCATTAATAATGATGTTTTCGATGTCCTTCATTGTGAGGTGGTCCTGGAAGGCATGAAACAGGATGTGCTTAAGTTCCTCCAACGTTATCCGCTGCATGTCGAACTGCAAAACAAATATAAACAAATGTTAAGAAAATGTTCTAACAATGAAGTATTTACTTTGTCTGAAATAGAATTCCTATTATTTTACTGTTTATTAAATGGGATGCTTTTGAAAATCTCAGTTTGCTCAGTTCATAAAGTTAATGCATATAAACTGTACTTATAAAATTCAATTCAACCCATGTGTGTGTGTGTGTGTGTGTGTATGTATGTATGTATATACACACACCTTTACTTATGAGTTCACGTCACTTAGTGTGTGTATATGTGTGTGTGTTTCACTGCACAGATGGCTTAAATGTATAGGACAAATTCCTTTGTGTGTGAGCACTGTTTGTTAATAAAGCATGATCATACTGACCTTTAATCAAACCACAGATGGGAAAAAATACTGCTACTTGGCAGCATCAGATCTGCTTTGCCTAATACAATGCAAAAGATTATCTAACAAACCTTAATGCAAGAAACAAACTCAATTTTTTTCTCAGCACTATTCGTTTCCAGTATCCATTTATACATCTGGGAAAATGAGTATAACCTCTTTGAAACTTAAGGTGTGTGTGTGTGTGCATGTACATATCATGTGCATAATCAAAAATCAATTGCATCTTGCAAACATTTGAACCAGCGATCTTAAAACTCCTAGATCTTATTTACACTTGTAGTAAATAATGTTTTGTATATATACAGCATATAATAACTGTATTTTTGACCCTGCTGTTAACTAAGCTTTTTGGTATCAGTGCTTTTGGTGGTGATCTCTATTGAGCTGTCCTTATAAAACAGCATGAAGTACATACCTCATGCTGATTATTGGCTTAACAACATGTGCTTCATGTTGTCCTTATAAAACAGCATAAAGTACATACCTCATGCTGGTTATTGGCTTAACAACATGTGTTTCACTGTCTCTACATTGACCTGACACTAGAAAGACACAGGGTACAAAAGCAGGAATAAGTTCGATACAGTATATAGTTCACTATTTTTCATCAAATACAATAAATTTGTAATTAAACTGAAACACTCCCCACAAGAAATAGAAATAATAGAATAATGTGAGAACATTGGTATATTATATATCATGACCATCTGCATGGTCCAACTTAAAAGGAGCCAGGTTGCACTTTTCTTATGCACTACATACAGATGTTTAAAAACTGTTGGTACACTTCCATTAAAGAAGAAAAACCACAAAGGACCCCCCCCCCCCCCAGCTAAACGTAAAATTACAAAAGAATCGTTCACTGTGCTCTAGTGATGAATGTCGCCTGGTGCTTCAACCTCACCGTGGTGCTAATTCTCACTCCGTATCATTCACTGCTTCTAAATGATGGCACAATCTTCCCAACTCTGTAATGATGAGACATTCAGCATTTTTAAATAAACAACTCAAAACACATCTCTTCCACAAGCACATGAATATGAGGGGTGATTTTTAAACTTAAAACCTGATTGGATAATGATCAGGTTTGAATGTACTGCAGTGTAACTGGTTTTTCTTTAACTACTGCCTTGTGTTTTTCTCTCATTTGCAAGATCTCTCTTTCTCTCACTCACTCTCTCTCTTTCTCTTCTCTCCACACCCTGACCTATTGCCTTTCCCCCTAAATATCACAGAATTTAATTCCTTCACCATAAAGCAGTGCTCATCTCATCAGACTGTAAATCAAAGCAACATTTCATAATACATCTGCCTGTTATAAAAGAGCTGGTAATATAATATTGAAATTGTTTAAAGCTTTGCTTTCTTCATTTTTAACATGCAGGTTTCCAAGAAAGTTCCCTTTAGGGCTTCTGGTTTGTTTAACATTTTTCCCCATATATATTAATTATTAATTTGTATCTATAAGTAATCCTGAGGCAAATGTTCCAGAATTGTTAATTATACCAATATATTTTACTGTGATTTTTTTTAAAATTAATCTATTATTAAGAAAGAAAAGTTAAAAACATTTTTTTTAATTCATAAAAATAAACTTCCACAGAAATAGATTTTTTTCATCCCACTTAAAAAGTATAAAACAATAAAATAATAAAATTTGATGTTCAACAATATATAATACACGTTTAATTCTAACACCTGTGACTAGATTATAGATTACACAATACCCAGGTAATGTAATATAGACTTTTTATGTTTTTATGGCTGTTTCTTATAATAAATGCATTATTTGATTTAAAACATAAACCTATATTTTATATTTGCACAAATTTCAAATTCCAAGTCCAAACTAGACTCTTTTGACTTTAATATAGCAGACTATAATGGGTATGTTAACCGTGGTTTGATGTTGATTTTAAGGTATTCGTTTTACACAAGTGTTGGCTTATGGTTACATTCAGAATTATCCAGTAAAATATGTAGTGAATTCAATTATATTAAAGAAAGCAGGCACAGTCTGCATCATCAGCAGGTTTCGGCAAAAGCATTTTGCATTCATATTCAGAGCATGCCTTTTTTCCTTCACAATCTTCCTTTCAAGACGCCCCCGTAGCACAATTAGGCCTCTACTGTCTTGAGCTGGAGAGTAAGGTATCATTCATTACATGTCCGTGTGTGCCCACTGAGATTGCAGTCTTTAGGGGAAAGTGAGTCACTGTATCTTTCAGTAATTTTATGAAGTTTACTTTATAGTGTTGCAATATCAGACATATCAGCACATTTTTATATCTATATCTTTAACAAGTAACATGGAAGTCAGGAAAACACTGTCCAAAGCCTTTTCATTCATTCATTCATTCATTCATTATCTCCCGCTTTATCCTCTATTAGGGTCGCGGTGGGGTTCCCCATGCCCATCCAGGGGAGAACGTCTCGGGCGCTGGGCAGATAGACCCAGGACAGAGCGCCAATCCATCGCTGGACACACATTCACTCACACAAACACACTCTATATGGGGCAATTTTGAGAATTCAATTGACTTGATCCATGTTTTTGGACTGTGGGAGGAAACCGGAGAACCAGGAGAAAACCCACGCAGACACGGGGAGAACATGGAAACTCCACCCAGATGGGGATTCGAACCGGGAATCCCTAGTGCTGAGAGGCGAACGTGCTAACCACTAAGCCACCGTGCCGCCCCCAAAGCCTTTTACTAAAACATTATCCAAAGCTTCCCATAGTGTATCCTGGTGCCACGTGTGCTGCAGGTGAACATCCAATATATTTACATTTACATTTAGTCATTTAGCAGACGCTTTTATCCAAAGCGACTTACAAATGAGAACACCACAAGTCAGAAGCCATGGAGAAAACCAACTATACTGTAAGTTCATCAACCTGATTGTTATTCGAAGCTGCGCCCCCCCCCCCCCCCCCCCCCCTTTTTTTTTTTTTTTTTTTTTTTTTTTTTTTTTTATATATATATATATATATATATTTAATATATAATAACTTACATGACCATTGTTGGCATTTTTGATGGAGGACTGTTTCAGCATGGGCAACCTGACTGGTATGTGGCTATGCAGCACTGATACACAATAAACTGTAATGCACTGTGTGTTCTGACACTGTATTTATCAAAACCAGCATTAACATCTTCTGAATTTTGAGCTACAGTAGCTCTTTAGCATCTGTGAGCCTTGGCCTACCATGACCTTGTTGTCTGTTTAACCCAGTTCCTACTTTGGACCACTTTTGATGGATTATGAACACTGCAGACTAGAAACTACCTAAAAGTGCAGAGTTTTAGAGATTTTAGAGATACCCTGACCCAGTTATCCATCACATTTGCCCATTGTCCTTATGCGCGCCAATTTTTCCTGCTTCTACCCATCAACCAAATCACACATACACACATATACACACACCACATCTTTTCAAGCACCTTGACATACAGAAAGTCTTTGTTATAAACTGCTAGGCCGTAACAGGCAATCAGCATCCAAGGTGCGTCCCAGATCCTCATTATGCTCCAGTGAGAGAAGCTGCATCAAATAATCATTATTCTGCCCAGGAACCTATACATCTAAATCACCACCGTATTAGCCAGGTTAGATGTCTGTCCCCGAGCTTGGTGTGCAAAAGTAATTAAAGGGCCTGTAATACTCTTATCTGCACTTAATACAGTCTTTGTGATGTGTTGGTGAACTAAATCTACTATAGATTTTTTATAGAAGGTTGTTAGGCTCCTAAAAATGCCTTTTAGATGATAGGTACATGTAAATCTGTGTGACTTTGTTTTAGTGGAAGATGTTTTGATTAACAAGTTAAACATAGGGGAGTTTTATTAGACTCGCAGTTAACTGAGGACTCAGCACCCCATCTTGACAGAAGAAACAGAAATGTAGAATTTTTTGTAAAATCATTAAAAAAGAAAAACTGAAATATCAGCAGGACATGTACAAGCTATAATAAATGTTGTGACAAGAGCATCCTCAAAAAAGAGGGCTTTAGAGAGTAATTAAAGTAATAAAACAGGAAGTCCTGGTCCTTAAATTTGATTGGCTGAGCCGTGGAAATTACTGACACAAATTACTATACACCTCTGACCACTTTACATTTGTATCAATGTGTAATATACAATACATTCCTTTAAATCATTTATTATTAATGGAAATACAGATTAATATAAACAGCACGTTGTTTATCAATGAGCATTAATTCGGTATCCTGTTACTGAGCGATCAACGTTTACTTTAAAAAAAATAATGTTTGTAACTGTTTTATGAAAGCCATTAAAATGCATAATTGAAAATAAATCACGGGAAAGGTACAACGGCACTGTGCTATGCGAGGTGCCTAACTCCACTTTCTCCTGTGATTTATTCACAATAAGCAATGCCATTTCGTGCCTTCTTATTGCTTTAATTGTGTATGTATATATACATACACATACACACACACACACACACACACACACACACACACATATATATATATATTCTAATATATTTGCGTTTCTCTGTCCTATAGCGCTAAAATATTATGACTGAGATGTGTGTAGTGCTACTTCTTGTGCAGTACAGAGGATGATCAACTACAGCTGAGTGGCTGTGGGGGTTACAGTGAGATAGGCTGTTTCATATTGGACAGTAGCATTGAATTCTTGCCTCGAACTAAGAACATGTGATGGCTGCTCTAGCAGACAGTCTAAGCATTAGTCACTGCACCCTCGATTGTGCATTAAAACGAGAACTGAATGAGTCACATGCCCTTAGCGGGAAGCATAAAGAGAGGAGTCAATCACTGCACTGAGCATCAAAAGTTCCTGTTCCACATTTTAATAGAACGCCTTTGTAAAGCCACATAAGATATTAATATCCAATTAGAATGGGATGTCATAGTCTTTAAGAAACCAGTTATGATGTACTGAATACGTGACTACTTCAGTAAAAGCACTAAGGTCACATAAAGAGAATGTTAAAACCTCTGGTCCCTACATTCTGGATGTCCTTTAAAAACATCCATTAGTAGCAGCCAGTCCTAAACATTTAAGTTTAAATGACAGTTTGAAAAGCAGCCAATATTCACATTTATTATTATAACAAAATGCACAAGCTATGGAACCACTGTTGGCTAAGGTCAGTGTGTCCTCTGCAGGCTGTCAGCTGTTTGAAAGGAAAAGGTGGACATGTCCCAACAGGCCTGGGCATGTTCTTTAAAAGCTGCCAAAATCACAGGTACCAACACTTCATCTTTTAAGAGAACATTAAACAGTTTATCATTATGCTCCACGTGTTTTGTTTTTAAAATCATGTTGCCTATCACAGCATGTACAACACATCCATCACTAAATCAGAGAATACTATGTAAGCCATCAATAACAGACAAGCATTATTAATTAATGATTTTAATATTGCTCGTGATCAGACAGTTCACGGTCGGTTCACCTCTTAAATGGGATATTCATGTATATTTATGATAAAGAAGATAAGCAAAAACATGTACCTGCCAGAATATACTGTCTATTGTTTGTCCAAGAAAGCCTTCCCGTGTTTCTGAGGATAGAAGCTTGGGCCCCAGTATTGTCATGAATTCATCAAAATCCACTTGTCCATCACCTGAAAATAAAAAGTAATTATTGTAATGTAATTAAACATGTAGTGAGTGTTTTAAATAGTACAGTATGTGTGTGTTATCCATTCAGCCACATCCAACCATTAAAAACTCTGGATCCGAACCATTAAAATCGGCTCTAAACTTTCATTGCAATTGTGATTCCACATCCCATGACCATATAGAGGAGAACGTTTCGGGCGTTGGGCAAATACACCCAGATCGAGGTGCTAATCCATTGCTGGGCACTCACGCAGACGTTTTTTGCAACTTAAAGCAAAAATGACTTCTCTGCAATTTAAAACAGCCAAATCACCTCGTCATCTATGTTTTTGGACTGTGGGAGGAAACCGGATTGGGATTCTAACCTGGATTTCCTATCGGTATGTCAGTTTTCTCCACATGGAAGGTGGGAGTAGTAGGTACAGGGAGGACATGCAGATAATAAGACAAATAAAAAGGAACTTTGTTTGCCGTTACCGAGAATCAAACCTGGGACCCGTTTTCTTTGAAGTGGTAGCTATAGTAGCTACAGTCTGTACCACAGGATTGTACAGTAACACTCAAAAATTTTAATTATTTGTTTTTAAAATAATAATAATAAAATTAATAATTAATAATAAATAATAATAATAATAAAATAATTAATAATAAATAAATAATTTTTGTTAAATGTATTAATAGAAAATAGTTGCAAAAAATCTGATATTGTAAACTAAATAAAAAGCACTAATTACTAAAAAATAACTCTTTGCAGAAATACAATACAAACATCTGAAATCTGTAAATTGTTGACACTACTAAACCTTCATTTGACAGACTAAAAAACAAAGAAACATCTTCAGCATTTTCAATGACAAAAATTACATCTGTTATAAAATCTGTTCAAATCTGTTACACAACACAAGTTAGGAAAAAAGGTTTTTGGTCATAAAAAAACAATGTTGATCATGATCTCCTTAATCATAACCAATAAATATATATATTTTAATAGCATTATTTACAGATAACACTACTTAATTTTATTATTCTTTATTTGTGATTTTAGAAAATGCCCGAATATTGCAAAATGAGGTTGTACCTCGTCTTAGTCAAATGAAATATTATTATGAGGTAAAATGATGCAGTGTAGACACAAATACCAAAATGTGCTTTTAATTGAGAGCACAGCTTCCACCTACTCTAATGCAAACCTGGTGGGTGCATTTTCCTGGAAGATGAGTCAATTTAACTTAATTATGTATAATTCTAGCATTATATGCAAATCCTGTACCAAATGTAGCATTCTTCAGTTTAAAGACATGGACTAGCAAATTTCTGCTTGCTGCATTGAACACTATTACACTGATGAGTTTTATGGCAGTAAATGGCTGTGGAAACAGCTAGTCATGAACATTAGCTGTCAATCAGTGGATTAAAAATAAACAAATATTCCACACAGTGCATAAATCTTAAACAATCATCATTATCATCATTTATCTTAATTAATAGCTAGGTTTACTCTATAGGTAAATTAGCAAGTTGTATAAGTGATGGATGAAATAAGTTTAATTTCAAATAACTTAAATTTAAGTTACATAGCTTATATAACTTACAATTATTTACATTAATTCATCAATTTATTAATATTTTAATGTCCTTATAAGAATCATGTCTCTTTGCATTAAACATATTATTTAAACATCACTCAATACCCAATTTGTTCAGATAGATAAATAGACAGACACTGTAGTTCCATCTTACCTCAAAAATGCAGCATTTTATTTAAAAGGACTTTGCCAGCATAATAAAACATTATTTTAAGTTGCTGTTTTACTTAATCATAATAAAATCCAGTTATGGAAACATACCCATCACAACTGAAAAATTGGTTATTACATTTTTCATGTTATGTGGGCAAAAATAAATACCTGAGTGCATTTTTAAAAACTAAATTAACTTGAACAAAAACATAATTTGCCCTTATGTTTAGAAATAACAGATATAACAATATCAGATAATAAGTGGAGTAATAAGTGGAGGAACTAAATGTATTCTGACATTTATTACTATAGCAAACCCAATACATCAGAACTAAAATGAGGTGTCCTACATCAGGTGCAGTGCAAATCAGATGAATAATTTCACCAGGTATAGCAATATAAGCATTCAAATAAAATAAAGTTTCATTCTAAAGAAAGCATGTACAGAATATTTAAGACAAAATTCCGGCAAGCAATCATTTTATTATTTAATCAGTTCATTTTTATATAATAAAGTCTGCCCACCCACTAACCCTGTCAGTCTGCTTACATTAGGTTTACAATACGTTTTTATTACTTCATAAACCAGATACAATAGAGGACATATTTGATTACCAAATTATAGATATGAAATTAATACATTGAGATGGTTCAAAGTGGATGCTTAAATGTGTTTAGGATCATTATCTTGTTGCAGAAACTTGTTGCAGATTTAATTAAAGCCATTCTTTCCTCGCACAGTGCAATTTTTTATGTGCCACTGGCAGCAACACAAACCTAAAGCATGACCGAGCCACCTTCGTGATTGACAAATGTAAAAATGTTTTTACATTTTTTTTTTTATAATTTCACAAATAGGGATGAGATGATTAATCGTTTTTGCAATTAATCGTGATTGAAAATGTAAAAATTAATTTATCAGATAAGCTACTCAGCATCGTCATGTCAACATCCATAAAAAAAAAAGAAAAAAAAAAAGTATTATGCCGATAGCAGCGACTTCAAACAAAGTGGGGCAACTTGGATGCAACAAAAACAAAGATACACCTCCAGCAAATTCAAGTGTTTACTTTTTTGTGTTTTACTGTTCTTACATCAATTGATTGATTTGATTGATTTGTACTAAAAATATATTTTGTGTTAATATTAACAAAAGCCCTGCATTGTTTTTTATTATTATTCATAATAATTGTAACATCAAAATTTGGAATCGTCTCATCCATATTCCCAAATCATTCACAGTACCCAAAATGTTTTAATTGCATCCTTAAAAAAACAAAACTTGGCCTTATTAGCAAAAATTTCAAGTAATTGTTGGAAAGTCTGCATGACCCACATACAGTCATTTCTGTTCATTTTGACTTCCACAATGTTATATTAAACTCTGGAAACAGCCACCTGAAAATGATTTGCTCTTCCACAAACTGCCTTTCTATTTATTACTAAATTTTAAACAAGAGTGCATTATTATTGTCATATTATTATATGAATTATTATTAGTGTATTTTTTAATCCTAACTTCTTTTAGCTCTTACAGTAGACAGAGCATTGCTGTGGCTTATGATACATTTATTGGTCCTTACAGTTTTTTTTTAACCCATTTTAAGAGTGTGCTAAATAATCATGCCAATACTTATACAGTTTATATAAAAAAGCATTTTTTTTCCCCAATTTATCTATAGTTTAATCTATATCATTCTGCGTTTTTTTTTTAAATATGAAATGATTTGTTTTGCAAACTGACTGAAACTCATTTGAACATATGGTCATTTTATACCACTGCAGATCATAGGATTGATAGAGTAATATGAAAAGACGCCATGAAACAGCACTGTACATAAATAGAATGATTAAAATTCAATGACATTTGCAAAAAACATTGGAACCAGCTCTCAAATACTTGGAAATAATTATAGCAATTACAGGAAAACACTGCTGCTGAGTGGTAGCATGCTCCATCCTCACCTGACACTGTCAGAGGAACAGTTAGTGTTGATGTATGAAATATAGTCTATAACACATGTTTATTTATTCATTGCTGGTTGTTTATGTGCTTTTTAATTTTTTTTGTATTAAATGTTTTATCATTTTTTAAATTTACCAGTGCCACAAATTCAAACACCTCTACCAGCAGAAATAGTATTTAAAAAATTCCATTCCATCTTAAAACAATCTTTTCTGAAATGGTTTCAGGGAAAAAAATTGGTAAATTCTGTTTCATGTAAAGCTGTGTTACATAACGATGTGCATCATTCATAATGTCTACTGATGGCAGCGGAAGAATTACTCAAGGGTTTGCTTTCCAATAACGCTTAATTCCAGTGATTTATAGACTTTATACTTTGAGAATACGTAACTATGTTACTTTAGGAGCACAATTTTACGAGCACTTCACAGAAGCTTTCTTAATTTCTATAATTATTAACATGGTTTATTGACTTTGCCTTGACACATGTACTGTACTGGATAATCACCAAATGAATAATAACTAATTATAAGTATTAAATAGTGTTTCATCACATTATTTTCAGCTTACTCCTTTGCTAGGGTTGCTGGGGGCCCATCCAGAGGAGAATGTTTCAGGCGCTAGGGCAAATGCCTCCAGAACATGGCTCCAAGTCCATCCCTGGGCACACTGGGGCAGTAGTAGGCTTGTGGTTAAGGAACCAGCCTTGTGATCTTTTCCAAATACTAATGGGGCTTTATTACGCTTGTGCAAGACATGCCAATTGCTTCCCGCACACTATACAAGGCTGCCCACCACTCCATGCACGTGTGCTAACTTCAGTAGTGTGTGTATATGTGTGTGTTTCACTGCACGGATGGGTTTAAATGCGAAGGACAAATTCCTTTGTGTGTAAGAACAGCATGCAAAATACATCACTTTATCACTTACAAACACACACACACTATATATGTATATAGGGGCAATTTAGAGCACCCAATTCACCTTTAATCCATGTTTTTGGACTATGGGAAGAAACTGGAGAACCCAGAGAAATCCCCACATGCACAGGGGATCGGTATTCGAATAAATGTGATCATAGTTAACATTTAAAAGAATTAGATTTGCTATATCTTTAATATAAAATAAGTCCATCCTTCATTTTTAGGTCAGGGGTGCATTCCAACCAGGCCAAACCCAAAAGCAACATACAATGTAAATGTGCAAACCTCTGCTTTAATTTTAGTATCATATTTTGTTTTGTTTTAATGTTTATTTTTGATAAGATATTAGATTATTGATATGAAACCTTTCATTGCTGTTTCAGGACATTTAGGGCTAAAGCTCAGTATTGGAAATGTCATTCGCTATGATCCATGATCATTTTTCCTGCTTCTGCACCTAGCCAGGCAGGAAAGTGAACCGTGAACCAATAGTTATTAGACATTGATTTTGCTTTTTGTATTTCATAATGATTTGCTGTAATCTGTAATTTAATCTTTCCAGCTTGTGGTTTTACAATTCCGACCCAAGGTCAAGGGCAGCTAAATCCAATAATTAACTAAATAACAACTTACCATCCATGTCCAGTCTCTGCATGATGATGGCCAGCTCCACTTCACTGGGCATGTACCCAAGAGACCGCATTGCCATGCCCAGCTCCTGTTTGGAAATGAAGCCATTGCCATCACGATCCAGTACCCTGAAGGCCTCTCGAATTTCTGCCATGACAAAAAGTCAATTTCACAATGCCGTCCTACATGAAGTGGTTCTTCCAGCTATACCTACCAGCCACTTTATTAGCTACACCTCCTTTTTCTATATTTATGGCTTATTGTCTCAGTTGTACTTTATGTATACAGTGATTATGTGTACACATTTGTGTAATTAAAATACACATTTGAACTATTACAGATTTTTAAAAAAGATTGTCAGTTGCACAGCGGAGCTGGGGGTGGAAAAATGGAAAAAGTGGATGACATTGTTCAGTGAGAGTAACTTTAATTTCTTTGAAAACTCAGTAACTATAAAATGCCTTGCTCTTGGTGTGTCATTGATCTTGATGTGTGTGTGGTGGTAGACCACTCCAAAGCAGGCTGGTGATAATGTTATTAAAGTCTGACTGTAGATTGATTGCGTCCAAACACTTCAGAAATGATTTTTACACACTTTTCCAGTCTGCCGAGAACAAAAAAAACTATTCTTCAGAGGTCCAGAGGTAATATATATTCTTTGTACTATGATACAAATTATACGAGTCCAAGATATAAATCAAATTTCAACAGCAGTAAAGAAAATTCTATATTCACAAACGTCTGAGTACCATTGCATCCACTTGCTTCTCTGTAGAACATCTCTAGTAGACAAAGAAACATATGTGTGGTCTACAGTCTGTAACTGTAAAACTGGTAAATGCATTAATATAGGTAAAATTGTAAAAGTATACAACTTATTTTAATTTCTATGCTTATTTCAGCTTAATGTTCTGTAAATGTTGTTAATGTGTACATTTATGTCTGAAAGAAAGTTCAAATATTGTACATGTTATAATTAAAATTATATTTATAACCTATTAATGAAGGACTACATTAAATAATTTCACTCAAATCCCAATGTCCTGTTTTATATTTTCAGATGAAGTGCATGACATTTGCTTTGTTTAGGTGTCCACATGAAATAAATCGCCAACATAAAGATGGTGTCGTGCATTAGAATTTAATATCTTGAATCTGCCTGAGTTTTCAATCAGAGCCACACTGTCACATCTCAGAAAAGTGTTCCATACCTCTTCAGTCTGCTGGAGCTTAATATTGGATTCTGGGTAATGCGTAAGTTTAATCCATTTGGGAAATGAGCAGTCAGCTATGGAATGCTTCAGGCGCTTTGCTCTACATAGCATACAGCATCAAGTTCATATCCTATCTAATTCCTTTTTTTGTGCTGATGTCCCACTTTTGATCCTCAAAGTACATGTTAAGGATGTTTACTAAACATTCCAAAAAAATCACCAAGAAGAATGAATGCTATAGACAGTACAGATCCATAAACTCTGCAAAAGTAAAATCATCTAAAATACTACTGAACTCAATACTACGTGTGATTATTGTTTACCTTCAGGACAATGTAAATTAATCCCAGCTATTCTGAAGCAGAACTAAACTAAAAAATGAGAACTAAATTTAACAAATCAGAAAGTCACTTGCTCCATTATAGTATTGTGTAGACAAAATAATATATACTGTATCTGTTAAGGTCATATCTGTTGCAAGACTCTAACTCATTATACCTCATTCTTTTGTCCAGTTCTCGACCCAGGGGAGGACAACTTTGACACAGGTGATTCTTTGCCTCTCATATTCTCATCTCATCTCATTATCTTCCGCTTAATCCTCTGCTAGGTTCGCAGAAAGGTTCCCCATGCCCCCAGGGAATGGCTTTTCGGGTGCTGGGCAGATAAACCCAGGATTTGGTGCCAATCAATCGCTGGACCCGCACTCACTCACACAAACACACACTATATAAGGGGCAATTTAGAGCAGACAATTTACCTTGAATCTATGTTTTTGTACTGTGGGAGGAAACCGGAGAATTCAGAGAAAGCTCACATAGACTCAGAGAGTACATGGAAACTCCACCCAGATCGAGGTTGCCCAGTGCCGAGAGGCAAATGTGCTAGCCACTAAGCCACCATGTGCCCCCCCTACATTCTCTATGTGATTTAGTTATAGGGCTTATAGTTTACATTTACATTTACATTTAGTCATTTAGCAGACGCTTTTATCCAAAGTGACTTTCATTCTGTAAAGCTGCTTTGTGACGATGTACTGTTGTAAAAAGCGCTATATAAATAAATTACTTGACTTGACTTGACTTGACTTACAAATGAGAACACCACAAGTCAGAAGCCATGGAGAAAACCAACTATACTGTAATAGTTGTGTTTATGGACCTGTTTTGTAGACATATTACTGTTTTCATTTAAAAACCCTCTGACGTTCATTTAGCTCTTCTAACTATTTCATTTCCTTAATAAACAATGACTGCTTACATACATTGAGGCTGTTACTTGAGTAAAAAAAACAGATGTGTGAAACAGGCAACAAATCACAATCCTCTTGTCTGCAGAATTGTGATTCCACCCAATAGAACACCTGTATTCTATATATTCTGTGTCATATGCTACACAGATGGCTCTACATAAGTAATTTGCATTTTATATAGAAAATGGATTTTGTTTCTTAGCCCATGATAACCCATGGTGTTTTTGTAATAAAGGTATTCTAAAGTTATTGCAGTTACAGCAAGTTTAGCAACATTGCTATTACCAAACGCTGATTTGGAAAGCCAGGGAATCAGGTTATTGGATCTTACATGTGACTTGTCTGTGCTAACGGTCAGCCTGAGTTTTCATTGTTTATGAGACGCGGAGAGGGGTAAAAGAGTTTATTTAGGGAGTTGCACCAGCCAGCTTAACATGCTGGACAATTAAAATTTTGGGGTCTGATAAAATATTAACAAAAAGCTGGCATTTATTAGAGGGTTTAAAGACTAAGAGAGTAAATGGTGCAGTGGGTAGAGCTGATGCTAATGCAAGGAGGTCCTGAGTTGAGGTCAGTCTGGTCATTTTTCTGCATGATGTGTCTGTTTCCTCCCACAGCACAAATGCATGCAAGTCTGATGAAAAAGAAATACCAACTGATCTGTAGGTGTAAATGTATGTGAATTTTTTTATGTCGTGTGATGGACTTGGTGATGAATTGTTCATAGTATTTTCCTACTTATTTATTAATAAGCTCCAGTACACTGACAAGCTTAAATGGGATATGTGAAATGCTTACTGTATTATACAAATCAATTTAACTATAATACATATTGATGTTAATGTCACCCACATTAAATGGTGATTATACATTTTAACTGGAAATTAACTATATAAAGACTAACAAAAAAAACATATTTTTGTTAGATCTCATGTACGTATCATAATCTGATTCCAATGAATTCTCATTTACTTCTCAATATGTACTTTAAGGTACAGAGATGTTTTTATTTTACTTTGATTTTCAATAGGGAATTTTAGATTTTGTGTTAATATTCAGCAGAAGACCTGTCTTATTTCAATTTTATTTAAAAAAACAGCCTTAAAAAAATGTGTATTGTCTCTGTGATTTCTGGCACTTTTAAGTTAATTATTGCATATAATCAAAAGAACTGTGTAACTGTACCATCAAAATCCCTAATCAGCTTATCCCTATTATCCACTATTATATAGCTTCTTTATAGTTTTACATATTAACCTGAAAACTGTAAAAACTTTGAGGTGGCACACAATTTCACTGTCCCCCATCTCCCCATCCTATGTATTTTTGAAGGCACCACTGTATTCATGACAATGTACCAGTATGTTTTACAATGAATACAGTTAATATATGGGGTCATGCATAGTTGATTTAAAACATAATTGTACTAACTACATAACTGAAACAACAGCATCAAAAAATTAATCCTAGTAGTGTATATTCATAATGCTTCGGGACACATAGTGTTCCAAACGTATTAATAATTCAGCCTTGTAAGGGGTATTTAATTGCTTTTCTGAGTAGACAAATGCAATTTCTTTGAAAATAGTTTCTGTGTACCAGATGCTGAGTAAAAGTTTAAAAACATCTTTAATCAATAGATCATAAACAAAGAACAGAGCCAATTTAAACTAATATAATTTTACTTTGAAAATGGATACTGCCGAAGCACAAATCAATATTTCAACACATACTGTATGTACATATTTAAACTCTGCATTAAACTGCAGCAGGACAAATTTTTTAAAAAATTGCAACTTATAGGCTCTTACCATGGCTGCATTACTTTATTTTTAATCCTGAGATCTGAGATAAAAGGGAAGCTGAATCTAAACTCTGTGATTTAAGCAGGAAATAAAACCTTGGAGAGTTCAGAATGCCATCACTGGGTATATAAATAAATGGACAACATTACATTCACAGTTACAATTACAACCACAGAGGGTGGCACAGTGGCATAGTGGTGGGCACATTCGCCACTTTTACAAGAATTTTACAAAAAGTTTCCAAAACTTTACATAAGACTGTACTGTAAATACAACATCTATAAAGTATATAAACATAATAGAATTGATTTCTGCTTTTATAATTCACAATTTTTATTAATGTATAATAATGTATACACATAAACAACGTAATTAAAGAAAAGGTTCAGATACATTATTTAATTACTTGAAATTAAATCGGGTGAGATGGTGGCATAGTGGTTAGCAGTGGTTACCCCTCTCTGCACTGGGGATCAAGGTTTGAATCCCAATCTGGGTGGAGTTTCTATGTTCTCCCTGAGACTGTGTGGGTTTCCTCTGGCTTCTCAGATTTCCTCCCACAGTCCAAAAACAATGATTCAAGGTAAATTGGCTGCTCTAAATTTCCTCTATGTAGTGTGTGTCTGTGTGAGTGAGTGTGTGCCCAGTGATGGAATTTTTTTGTACTTCATTTTTGGGTATAAATAGTTTTCTACATAATTACTTAGCTGTGCAGTTGAGAACAGCGTAATGAATTGCAACAGATTTCTTATTGCCATCAGGTCATTTTAAAGAAACTCTATTGAGTTGTGCCCAGTGATGAATTGGCACCCTGTCCTGGATGTATCTGAAACGTTCTCCCCTGGATGGACATGGAACCACCCTCAAGAACCACCCTCAACCCTAGCTGAGAATTAAGTGGAAGATAATGAGTTGAGATTACAACTATAGGCGACTTCTCCAGGTTACCTATTAGCATGTTTTGGACTACATATAAATTAAATGCTGTTTGGAACACCTGCAGACAAGAGCAGAACACGTAATCTCCAAATGGAAAGAACCCTGTTCACTATGCCCAGAAGCCGAATCCAAGACCTATTCGCTGTGCACCTAGAGTGCTAACCTTTACACAGCCATGCTGCCCCTGCTGTCCCTTTATGTGAGTAAAATAACTCAAGGCTATCTGAGAGAATTAACCCTTTAGGAGAGACTTACAATCCTTTAACAACCTAACCAAATCTAATATGTTTTTAAATAACCAAAATGAAAACATTGCTTTAACCCAAAACAAAAATATATAAAACAAGTAAAGTTCTCTTCCTTTGCAATGGCATTATTGCAGAAAGGTACCAAATGCTTTGAGTCATGGGGTCATATGACCTGTCCTAAAATAATTCACTGGCACATGAAATGGCTTTTTTATAAAAACATTTTGGTAGATTAAAATGTATCATTCTTTTATAAAAATCAGTAGGAACCTAAGGCAGTGAAAACATCACTTTGTATGTGTTTTAACAAATAAAAACTTTTAATTAATGTGTTTTATTTAAATATGTTCTTATGGTGATGTGTATTCTGAAGAGATGAAGAGCATGAAATATAATCAAACTCACCATCCAGTTCCTCCACAGAAATGCTAGCAAGCTGGTCGCTCTCACTGTGTTCAGAAAGAGAACGGCTCAGAAAATTGCCCTTATACAGAAGCCCTGCCGTCACATGATGGAAGGGCATCTTCTCCCTTAACACAGAGCACAGAAACGTTTTACAGAACACTACAACACAAAAACATGAACATTTTAAATGCATATTTTTATTCTATTCTATTACAAATAAATAACTTTATACAATCTGCAGTAGTTAACATACTGTAAAATACATGATTCATTGAATTTTAATAATTATTATAAAATATATATTAGATTGACTGGTGGTGAATACATAAAAATACAAACTTTTAAAATTTGCATTGTGGTACATCATTTACTTAATTTTTAATATTACTAAAAAGAGTTGTAAAGGTATTTAAGTACTATTATTTCTATTATTAATAATACCAACGGGAACGTAAAAAAATAAATGTATATGTTATAATTGCAGACATTTCTTATTAAATTGTTAAGCTGTTAATTTCTTAAAACAATGAGCATGGTATGATATATGTACCACCCTGCTGTCTAACCATTGCCACTGGCAGGTAAATATCTGTTGAAAACTAGTTTGAACTGATCGCATGAAGCAAACCAATGTACATATCTGAACAAATGCGGAAGTAAGAAGAGATTAAAAGACTTTCCGGGTATAAATTCAAGGTCACAGCGAATTCAAAGTGAGACGATTAAACCGAATGAAAAGAAAAGGCGGAATCATGGACGTTTCAGTGAATTAGAAATCCTGGAAAGTCATATGGGCGTGTTATACAGCAGTCTAAAAGTTCTCTAAATAAATAAATAAATACTTTAATAAATTTAACATTTAACATTATTGCTCTGGACAACTTTTTAGAAACTTTATAATGCAAATATATAATTTATAATGCAATAATGCAAAGATTTAGGCACTCTGCTTCGCATTGTGACTAAAAATCCCCTTTAGCTTGACCAAAATAAATAAATAAATAAATAAATCACAGTGACGCACATCCTCTTGTGGATTTATTCTTAAATATCTATTTCTTGCTATAATCTGCATTTTTTAACTTTAAGGCAAGAACACTGAGGATTAAACACTGAAACCAGGAGGAACATTCACATCAGTAGACATCACTTATAACTCATAAGTATATGCACAGTGTGTACCTTCACACAGGCACTAACCCATAATCAGTGGGTAAGTATTTAAACCAGATAACAGATATCCGCTAATGAAAAAAGATGATGCTAAAGCAGAACGATTAGCCAGTGGAATAGTGGAACCATTAACAGTGGAATAATCTGCTATAAAAGGACAGGTGAGTCAGATAAGGAAATTGGCTCATATCCGTTATTCAGTTTATTTCATCCAATATGGGACTCAGTATAGTTTCTTTTATTTTGTAAGCTTCAGAAAAAAAGAAATCTTTTATTCATCCGTGAAATCAAAGTTACTAACAAAAACTGCTTTAGAACAATGGAAACATTATACATACATACATATACATATATATAATGTTTCCATTGTACTAAATATATTAATCAAATATATTAATCAAATATACTAAATTATATATATATATATATATATACATATACACACATACATACACACACATACATATGTGTGTATATGTGTGTATATATATATATATATATATATATATATATATATATATATATATATATATATATATATATATATACACACACACACACACACACACACACACACACATTATATGCATTATGAACTCTAAGTACCCAATGTTCTTTGAAAACTTTTTTTGTACTTCATTTTTTGGTATAAAATAATGTATAATTGAATTGAATAGTTCCCTACATAACTACTTAGCTGTGCAGTTGAGAACAGAATAATGACTTGCAACAGATTTCCTATTGGCATCAGGTCATTTTAAAGAAACTCAATTACACAGTCAACACTTTAAATATTGAATGCTGTCAGCTCAATGGACCTAATTATTGGAACTATTGGTTACAATCCGTAGTTGTTGCATAGCACACAAATTATTAAATAACCTCTATTTTAATTTATCACAAATTTTGAAGGATGACATTAGGGGTCTTGGGCTGTATTTTTTTTCCATTCCTAAATAAAAAGTTTCACAAGAGCCCCCATGTGGTGTGTAAAAACACACTGATACAAAAAAAAATCATGACCATTCCTTCATTCCATCTTTTTTCTTCTGCAATAACACCCCCACAGGTCGTTTTTAGAAGGTAACTGGGAACATCTGTTAAATTTCAGTTTGAAACGGCATTGATGAAATGTGGCATGAAGGTGTGTGTGTGTGTGTGTGTGTGTGTGTGTGTGTGTGTGTGTGTGTGTGTGTGTGTGTGTGTGTGTGTGTGTGTGTGTGTGTGGGGGGGGGGGGCAGAATAATAAATGCATGTTTTCTTAAAGATCAGAACATGAACTGGGATCTGTGTTTGGCACAATTAACAGAATATTTGCTACCAATGAGTAAGACGGAGTGAACGCACTCAGCATTCAGCTGAAGACAATAGTGTAAGGCTGTCCATTTCCCCTTTAATTTCAAAGCTATATTTCAAAGATTGCAACATCTCAACAGGCACAAATGTGAAAGAAATGTGAAAGAAAAAAAAGTTCATTTTTTATTGTTTATTACATGCAGCACACTAAAACTCCCCTAACTTTCCGACATAATATATGATTATATATAATGTTATACAGATATCCCATCTATAATTCAAATCTGTAGATATGGAAAAGAAAAACTTTAAAGGTGTCACATGGCAGTAAATGTAAGCAACAAATCAGAAGTCAATACTAATATCAAATTTATTTAACAGTTCCAAATACATATCAAACTCAAAAAGCGACACTATTCAAAGTAAGCCTCTAAACAGTTTAGCTTTGAACTAAGAAGACTTCAGTTCAGCCCGGACATCGTAGCAAATTCTGCCTCCTTACCCATTCTGATGGCAATCTCCAGGGTACTGCGGCGTTCCATCCTCAAACCCCTGGCTCTGTCCAACAACTTCATCTCCATCTGTTCCCTCTGTCCTCCACTCAATATCAGTGCCCTCCATCTCAGAGGAAAAAAAAGCACCGGGCAGCTTAACTACACTGCCTGCTGGACCCGCTCTCCTGCAGAAGCATGGAGCTACTGGAAAATCCCAGGCTGTTTTCAGCAAGTAGTCGCTTGTCCACTATATCCTCCTTTTAGTCACTTGCTTGTGTCCTTGGAATGTTTGAAGGATAAGGCAGTAGCGTCGGAATCATTAGAGGAGCGTGATGACAGGAGCAGATCTTCCTCTGCAGTTCAGAGTGGAGGTGCAGCGATGACTGAAGGCAGCCTGCTCCATAGTGATTTGTGGCCAAAGACTTAAAGCCCTTATGCAGCATGTAGTGCCTCTCAGAGGCACTACAACCATTAAAGGCAGCTGCATTTCCCAGTGGCAAGCTGTAATTACCTATGAAATCAATAATGTTGTCATGCTGTCACCTGTCTGTGGTGTTTACTAATGATCTTCCCTTGTATTAAGTCTGGCACTGGGATCTATGCAGTGTGCTGTTTGGATTTGGGTGTTTAATTAGGATTTATTTCAGATTGATTTTAGTGGGCATTACTGTAGTCTCCTAGTAATACAATTCTAAAGAATAACTATAGAACTCCTAGTATGCAGAAAAGTGGATGGGTGTAGTTGGTTACACTCATCAGCAGCAGTCTGAAAGAGAAAACTATTGTTTGCTGTATGTAATAATCTCTCAAGATTGCAGCTGTCAACTGAGTACAATCTTAATGCGCTGATTTGCTTTCTGTTCATGAATAATTCAGCTTGAGCTTTAGGCTTCAGGAAAGTCATGCTCAGGACACAAGACCAGATATAATCACATGTCACTGCATTGTGTTATAAAGGGAAATGTGAAAATTCTCTGCATCCCTTTATAACACAATACAGTGACATATATATATAATATATAATATTTTAAACTATGGTAATAATAAGGGAAAGAAGGTTATGATGGAATAAAAAGACTGATTCTTAATAATAGGAGATCAAAGAGCTGGTTATCAGCTGACAACAGGTGCAGGGCGCTCACACAGAGCTGTTTCACTCCGAGCGGAAACTTTTAAAACCCGTATTAAAGATGGAATCTTAACTAATCGTAACTCCTACCTTTAAAAGTAGGAATCCAGCGTTTCGTCGTGAGCCGCTTAATCCAGTGCGCTGCTTCAGAGCCTCTCCATTCAGATCCGCACGACGAAGCGACGGACCGCCGTCGAGCAGATCCGAGCAACAGATCCCGATTCTCTGAACAACAACATGAGTTCAAAACGCGTCCCAATTCCAACCAACATCCGAACTGCCATCAGACACACACACACACACACACACACACACACACACACAGGCGGCTCCACGTCTCAGGCACAACAGGGTCGAGATGCTCCCACTCTGTTAAGCGGCGGGGAAAGCAGGTTGAGAAAACGTGTATTCTGCTGCGGAGAGACTGAACTCGAGTTTTTGGGGCATGTCCGAAAATGAGCTAATGGTTTGTGAGGGGTAACGTGTTGGAAAAGCGATCAATAAAATCCCTGTAATTGTTTGTGTGTCGGTGCGCGGCTGCGCTGCCCATTTCCAACCCGCACTGTCGCCGCTGCTGCTGTTAACCCATTAAATACATTCATTAACGCTTTGAAGCGAGCTAATGACTGAGGCGCCATCAGCCCCGCTCACAATCAACACTCAAATTACATTTACATTTGGTCATTTAGCAGACGCTTTTATATAAAACGACTTACAAGTATCCCAACTTAATGTTTTGGCTTAGAACACAGGGTTGATACAGCCCCCCCTGAAGCAATGAGGGTCAATTGTTAACTGCAGTGAACATGGGATTTGAACCCTCAACCTTTAGATTGATTGCCCAACTCCGGAACCACTGAGCTACCACACCCAGAGTTTGGGGCATGTCCGAAAATGAGCTAAAGGTTTGTGAAGGTTAACGTGTTGGAAAAACGAATTGTTTGTGTATTGGTGCCCGGCTATGCTGCCCATTTCCAATCCACACTGTCACAACTGCTGCTGTTAACCCATTAAATGCATTCATTAACGCTTTAAAGCGAGCTAATGACTGAGGCGCCATCGGTCCCGCTCACAATCAACACTCAAATTACATTTAGATTTGGTCATTTAGCAGACGCTTTTATCCAAAACGGCTTACAAGTATCCCAACTTAATGTTTTGGGTTAGAACACAGGGTTGATACAGCCCCCCTGAAGCAATGAGGGTCAATTGTTAACCGCAGTGAATATGGGATTGTGGGATACCACATTGGTAACTGCAGTGAATATGGGATTTGAACCCTCAACCTTTAGATTGATTGCCCAACTCCGGAACCACTGAGCTACCACACCCAACGTTTGGGGCATGTCCGAAAATGAGCTAAACGTTTGTGAAGGGTAACGTGTTGGAAAAGCGAATTGTTTGTGTATTGGTGCCCGGCTGCGCTGCCCATTTCCAACCCACACCGTCACCGCTACTGCTGTTAACCCATTAAATGCATTCATTAACGCTTTGAAGCGAGCTAATGACTGAGGCGCCATCAGTCCTGCTCATAATCAACACTCACATTACATTTACATTTGGTCATTTAGCAGACGCTTTTATCCAAAATGGCTTACAAGAATCCCAACTTAATGTTTTGGGTTAGAACACAGGGTTGATACAGCCCACCCTGAAGCAATAAGGGTCAATTGTTAACTGCAGTGAATATGGGATTGTGGGATACCACATTGGTAACTGCAGTGAACACGGGATTTGAACCCTCAACCTTTAGATTAATTGCCCAACACCCGAACCACTGAGCTACCACACCCAGGGTTTGGGGCATGTCCGAAAACGAGCTAAAGGTTTGTGAGGGGTAACGTGTTGGAAAAGCGATCAATAAAATCGCTGTTAAAGCGGGAGTTCAGCCATAATTGTTTGTTTGTCGGTGCGCGGCTGCACTGCCCATTTCCACTGTCACCACTGCTGCTGTTAACCCAATAATTGCATTCATTAATACTTTGAAGCGAGCTAATGACTGAGGTGCCATCAGTCCCGCTCACAAACAACACTCACATTACATTTGGTCATTTAGCAGATGCTTTTATCCAAAACGACTTAAAGTATCCCAACTTAAAGTTGGGGTCAGAACACAGGGTTCATACAGCCCCCCTGAAGTAAAGAGGTTTAAGAGTCTTGCTACAGGGCCCACATTGGTAACTGCAGTGAACATGGGATTTGAACGCTCAACTTTTATATTGATAGCCCAACACCCGAACCACTAAGCTACCACACCAGTAACCAACAAACATTTCCATAAAGCCAAGAAGACACCAGACAATCTGTTTCAGTAAGAGTTAATTACCTAGTTCAATAAAGATGCAGAGACACTTAAATATATTCATGTGAGTGCAGTTTTACATTTTCAATTAACTGTCTCATTGGACTCTGTTTTGGAAAAGAACCAGAGAAAAGAAACAAACTTGGCGAAACATCTAATCATCCAAACACCACAACAAAGGGACTCAATTTGCAGGACCCAGAACCTTCTAGCTGAAGGTGGTCACCCAGAACAGGGTGCCAATCCACCTCTGGACACTCATTCATAAACACAGATATATATATACACACACAGTGCAGGGGCAATTAAGAGCAGTCAAGTCACTCTGAATACATTATTTTGGACTGTGGGAGGAAACTGAACAATGAGAAACACAAACATAGCAAAATATCCAATAATCCAAACACCACAATGAAGGGACTCAGTTTCAAGGACCCAGAACCTTCTGGTTGTAGGTGGTCACCCAGGACCGGACCACCTTTAAGACAGAGTCCAGTTCTTTCAGAAGTGGACAGCCATGCAAAATTAGTCAAGGATCAGACTGTTTAGTGCTCAGAGATCTAAAGATGAAACAGTAGTTGATACACATGACCTATAATTTATGACAGTACAGTCTAAGATCAAAAAGGAGACGCTTTTTCACTATACACATTACTTTCATATCTGGTAAAGATTAAGACAATGATGAACTCTCTTTTATTTGAAAGTTTCAACTGTCCAGAGGGATTACCAACACATCTGAACAGATAAAGAGAAAAAGGCTGTGGTGAAACCTTGTTGAGACCTTAATCTTGCCAACATGTCTAAAGTGAAAACCACTTTAGACAGGTCGACAGTTCTTAGCTGAGTAGGAACACAAACAAACATTCGCACCTAAAGGCAATTTACTTCATGTCTCCATTTCACCTTACTTACAATCATCTTGGGTTGTGTAGGAAAACCTGAGATCAGAGAAAACTTAGTCAGCCATGGGAGAACACCACACACACTGGAATCAAATCTAGAACATACTCTGAGGCAAATGTGTTACCTACTGCCCTTTATTCATCATACTTCCTGTAAAGTCAAATGCTTTTATGATCATATTTGGTTTTCAACATAACTAAAAACAATGATATTTTCTGTATTTTAAAAGCTAAAGCCAAGCAATTTGCTAATTTGCATTACGCAGCTAGTTATTAGGCAGCTAGTTAACAGAAAGAAATTTCTTAAAGATAGTATTATGTGATTATGTTAAAAAAGATGTTTAGTTTAGAAAAACATAAAAAGCAAGTAAGAAAAACTAAACAAAAGAAAAATGCTCCGCATTGCATTCTTCTTACATCATTCACATTTTCTGAACGTATAGATGTATGGGTTTATGTGTAGACCAATGTTATTTACTTATTCAGCACTTGGCACTTAGTGTTGAGGTCAAAAAGTCATACCAGTAAAGTGATGTTGAAAGTAGTTTCATATAATTGAGCAGACATTTAAATTGTGCACTACACAGCAGACAGGCTGTTGATGCATTTTGAGCATGTTCATACCGACAACAGCTGCGTTTCAACTTCATGCAGCTCTGCATATGTTTTCCACATTTTGTCTCAAAAGAGGCATCCGATCCAATCTGAATAAAATGATTTGGAATAGCACTGGAGCTGATTTTAACCTGATTATTATTTGAGATTTCAACATGAATAGCAACTGTTCATTACCAAAGTGATAAGATAATAAAAAAATAGTAATAAACTGTAATTTAAGGTATTATCACAATACTATATTATGCATATGTGTGTGTGTGTGTGTGTGAGAGAGAGAGAGAGAGAGAGAGAGAGAGAGAACAGGAGAGAAACTAAAAGCAGAAAATTCTGTAGGTCAGAATGTGTTCATTGATCTACACTGAACACTAAAACAAATAGGCCCATGCATCACATCACATAAAATACTAGTGCTGATATGATGATGCATGGTAAATCAATAGCCTCATTTATATTCCTTAGGTGGGCAATCCAAATACTGAGCCTTATCAAATACATATGACTATTTAATCATCTATTGAGCATTATTACAATACCTTAAAATAAGAGGTCAAAAGTATTTCGTGAAAAGAAGGTAAAAACAGGGAGAGAAAACATGACTACACAATATAATTCTCCCTTACACACAGACACAGTGAACAGAAGTGTGATTTTATAATGTGATAATTAGAATCCCCCTCACTTCTCAGCCTCGGTGGCTAATAAATGCTTCTACCATCTGACACACACACACACACACACACACACACACACACACACACACACACACACACACACACACACACACACACACACACACACACACACACACACACGAACAAACTGCATTTTGATTCTTAATCCCCAAAAGGCAAATAGGACCTCATTTAAAAATTAAGCCAAAAAATTGCTAACAGTGATTGTCTGTTTTGTATGTACTGCTGCACATATGCTGAATGTTTTCTCTTGGTTCTGAAAACACTTTATTTGATTAGTATTGAGTAATGGATTCTGTGCATGACTACAATTGCTGTAAAGATCTATTCTCATTAGTTAAATAGAGCAAAACACTGAATTCTACCTCAAATGTTGCTTTACAACAATCAGGGATTGAGTCACACTGTTTTAATTCTAATTTAGTTTGTTTACACTGCTTCACCAGTTCTTCTCATTTTAAACCGTAACAATTACACCATTCAAGTTAATTTTTGCATGATTTGCTCTAATCCAATTTATCCACATATTTTGGAATCTTCAGATTTACCAAACCACTGAGCTACCACTAGAATTTATTTATCCAGGTTTGTTAATGTTTTTGTAACAACCACTTTACCATGATTTTATCATAATACAATTGAAGAACAAGAACAATCCAAAAAGTCAATGGAGAGAAAAAAAAGAACCCTCCCTATTATTTTGTTTTGTTTTGAAAGCAAGAAACCTTCTAAAATTATTTACTACATACTGTATATACAAGTCTGTTAAGGAATCAAATGCTTTGGACCATGCATTACAATTATATAGGTCAAAATTAAAGTGATTAGTCACATTTCCTAATCATCTTTACCAAGTTTGTTAATAATATTTATATGTAAACATTTTATATAACTTAACAAAGTTTTGAACTGTTATATCAGCGTCAATGTAACTATAAAGCAAATGACAGTCCTGTGAGTGTTCTTTACTGAAACTTAATCAGATATCATCTAATATATTATGATTTATTCAATTAGTCACAACATTATGATGAATATTAAAGTGTAGACTAAAGGTGACTGCACACTGGATATGATGAATCACACATACTGCTACCTGCAGTATGTTGGCTTTAATACAGAAAGTAGAGTTGTACTATAAAGCAGCCGTTTTCTATACCCTGAAAATGTGATTTAACATGTTTGAGCATTTATATTACATATAGATATACAGTAACATTTGATGGAAAGTACAGACTATCATTACCTAGAACCATTTTGAACTATCAATTTCCCAGCATCATCTAGGTAACATTCCCTTTTATCATATTAAATTCTAACGTACCTCTTCTTGTGCTTTTTTCTTCTTTAAAAAGAATAGAACCGGTCCCCTAGTTGTCTTTTCTAGAAAGGTCTGCCACCTTAAAAATTTCCTTCTTCAGTGAAACTCATAGAAATTCATGGTTCTTCTTGTAACCAAACAGTAGACTTCCATACAGTAACCTAAAACAAGCTGGAAAAATGCACACTGATGCACACAACCCTGATGCTAATAAACAGTGTTTGTCGATTGGATACTGAACAAGAAGAGCAGGAGCCTGTTTTAGAGATAAGTAACATTTAAACAAGTTGTTGATCTGTAAACAAAAATTTCAGTCTCAGTATGAACAGGAGCATTGTTTTTAAACAATTAACAATGGTTATATAGTAACTTGGTTACTATATAATTAGTAATGCACAAAATTGACAATAATCGGTCACCTAATGTTTTTAAATTCATTGTCTAAAGTGACTGACTTGGTAGTGGTGGTGCTGTGTGTTAAGCTGATACTATTTAGGTTTTTTTTTTTTTAACCACTGTGTCCACTCAATTTGCACTTTGTTGGACAAATTTACTTTAGAGATACCTTGCAGAATAAATCTGATTCTTTCACACCGGTGTACCACACACTAGCACAACACCACCACCCAGATCACTGCAGTGCTGAGAATCGTGCACCACCCAAACGATACTTGCTCTGTGGTCGTTCTGATCATTTCAGATCAAAGCAAATAGAAGCAACAAACAGAATGTAGAATGGACAGAAATGCATCTCTAAGACAAGGAAAGCTGACAGAATGGACAATTAGTGTAGAAATTAGGACGTGTACCTGAAACATAGCCGATGAGTATATATCCCATCAAAAGACAAATCAACTCACAACAATAAAAAAAGAGGTTACAATAAAAAGTCGATCATCATTTATTTAGTTTTAAGGCATTAATTTGATTAAACTTTTCAAATCAGGACTATAAAGCTAAAAAAAAAAACACACACACAGAGACACTGTTAAACATTACACAAAAAATCATTAAAAAACATTAACTGAAAAATCCAATATCTCTAAACTAAAATAAAGAATATAAACTGAACGAAAAAGGCACATTTAAAGAAATACCCCATACCCCAATACCTGCTAACTGCTGCTTTCACTTCAGTTGTACAGAGCTGTAGTGTTTAAACATTCAGAGCAAATGTACGAAAACATGGGGTACATATATAGCAGTACTCAGAAATGTATTTAAGAACACCAGTAACTAAAGTCCATATGGCAAACTTCCCCCTATGAAAACTCTACACAGACAAACTAGTAAGTGACATTTTAATTAGGAGAGATGAAGAATCTTTTGGATCCCACCAGATTAAAACCAGACATTTACTGTGAATGATTAAAGCAGCAAACGGATGTGCCATAGATTATTAGGCTAAACTATGAGAATAGTGAAGATTCCAACACAGGTTATAATGAAACAGAAAAGCATTTGTATAATAAGACAATGACCAGTGACATTTGCTTAAGTTATCAAACAAAACTAAAAGTTTCTAAAGAAAACGTTTCTTATAGGATGCTAGGTGAAGTAGAGAGGTTGTAAAATGTGGAACTTTTAATAAAATCCCAAATTACATTTTAAGTAGGTTTCTCTCATACAGATATTAAAGAGGAAGCCTAGTGAGTACCACTACCCATCAACATCCTGTGATATCTTTGGTTTTGTTTTTTCTTTGGAAGCGTGTATCTGAAGGGTCGAAGCCTCGCTCTCGTGCCCCGAAAACAGCCCAGCTGGGGGTCTTGGCCATGTAGTCCAACGCTGTAAAAGTCTGGGTTCCATTGCTCTCTTCATACTGCTGAATAAGCTCATGGAATCGTTCGTAGTCAATCCACGTCCACCACACACCATCCACTTTGAACTATAAGAAGGAAAGAATGCAAAATAACAGAGAAGCATTAGGAGACGAAAAAAAAAGCCAGAAAATGAAGAGCACTCACTATGTGATCAATCACATTAGCTGGCAGACTTTCACATGAGCCAGGCTATGAGTTTCCCAGCCTGACAGAAGTCATCTTTGAATAATGAGGCCTGAAGTTACTTCTTACAGCAAGTTGTGGAAAGAAAGCTTGGGGCTACTGTTTGAGCTCAAAGCAAGAAGCAGAACAAAACAAAAACACTAGTTTGCTGTTTCATAAAACTAATCATGAACAATTACTTTATTAAAGAATATGGCCATGGCTTATTGAGTCCACAGTGTAGGTCACAGAACAAAAAATAGGGCTACAGGAGTGTTACAAGAAGAAAGTAATGACTTTTCAAAAAAAAAAAAAAAAAAACAAACATTATTGCCAATCTGCACTATGCTTAAGTTCAGGCTTTAAAATAGTTGGTGGATTGATTACAACAAAAAAGTACTCTCTTATTTAAAAAAAAGATAAAAATTCCAGCACAAGATATGTATCCTTTAATGTCATGGTTTGGAGTCGATTTGTGTCTGAACCACTGATATCACTACACTGATGGAACGATGCATTTAAAATGATTACAGCTCATTTTAAAGGGAAATATCAGGATATCTGTCTGAGTTTTAATTTGAACTTTTTAGGGATAATAAAAACTATTTGAACTAAAACTTTTAAGCAACACTGTACAGAAATACTAACCCTTGCAGCTCCAGTGTCTTCCACCAGCCAAAATTAAATCAATTAATACAATAATACAAAGGAAATCGGCCTGTGATGGACTGCTGACGTGTACAAAGATGCTGACTTTCCAATTTTAAGACATAATAACAACATATAAAAAGGATGTGAATTAAACAATTTTTTTATTCAAGTCCAGAGCCAGGATGTAATTTTCCCAGAATCCTCTATGAAGTAAAAATTTTACTCACTGCACCTGGAGCACAGCTCTGTTGAATTGGGTTTGTGATTTTTTTTTTAATGAGCTTGAGCGGGTTTGTAAGAGCAGTGTCCTATAGCAGTGTTGAGTAATAAAACTGATGATATATTCCAGCCTTTAGGACAGCTTCTGAGATCTGTCCCCAGTATGTAATTAACCACACACATGGTATCCTGATCTATATTCTTAATTATTGATGTGATAATAGCTGGCAGCCTTAAGTCGACAGAATGATCTCAACAAGTCCAAATTAATTGTACGATCTATAACAAATTATAGTGTTTCCTTCTCTTCTTGGCATCTCATTAACTATTTAATGCATCATCCTTGTCAATAATCGAAAAACGAAAATATATTGTGCTTCCAGTGATGCCTCTGGCAGGTGCAGCATAAAAGTTTTCAAAGGATTTTAACTTTAATGCGTAAATGTTTTTATAAAACGGCTAGTTCTGGCCCTTAAAACTGATTGGCTGTGCCATAGATCCTGCAGTGAAATTAATGACGATAACACACATCTCTTCTTCACATTCATATCAATGCCTGATATACAATACATTCTTTTCCTTATGTTTTTTTTATAAACTGTGTTCTGTAATTTGGCCACTGGATGGCAGTATTTGATCATTAGAGAAAGCAGAAGCCTGTTACTCTGGATCAATGATTGATTTTGCTCGCAATAAACGCATTTATAAATCAAACCTTTTTTATTATGGTGTTTGAACCATTTTATAAAAGCAATAAGTCACTTGAGGTTGTGTCTTATTGTGAATAAATCACGGGAAAGAGGAGTTGTTAGGCACGACACATAGCGGAGTGATTTATTCACAATAATGCATGGCCTCTCGTACCTTATTGCTTTAGTAAACCCTTTTAAAGTTTCTTTCAATGTATAAATCTGACCTATGCATAAAACTTAATCAATCCCCAAAATAACTTTAAAATAAGCTTTACAAACAAATGATATAAAAAAAACAGGGATGTGGTGGCTCTCAGGGTTGGGGATCCAGGTTCGAGTCCTGATCTGGGTGAAATTTCATGTTCTCCTTGTGTCCGCGTGGGATTCCCCTGAATTATTCGGTTTCTTCCCACAATCCAAAACATATATTTCAGGGTAAACTGGCTGTTCTAAATTACCTCCATATAGTGTGCCCAGTGATGAGTGTGTCTGCCTAGCCAGCGAAAATTTCTCCCCTTGATGGGCATAAAACAGTATAAAGATTTGTAGTTTGCAAGAATCCAAAGACATTTCAATGAAATGTACTTTTAGTCATTTAGCAGACGCATTTATTCAAAGCAACTTACAAATGAGAGAACACCACAAGTCAGTAGTAAAGGAAAAACAAGCTACACTGTAGAATTATCAAACCAGATCATAATCTGATCCCGCCTTTATTATTTTTAATTAAATTTTTTTTTTACGTTTTTTTTTTCTATCAAATATTTGTGGAGGAGATGTTTTTTTAATTGTTTTTTAAAGATGCTAAATGACTTACAGAGTTGGGAAGATGGTTTCACCATTTAGCTGTGGTGAATGCTCGAGAGTGAGAATTAGCACCATGGTGAGGTTAAAACACCAGGCGACATTCATCACAGGCACTATAATCCAGATGTTAGGCAAAAATAAATAAAAAAATAAATAAAACAAAGAACAACACCACTGTGCATGTATAAAACACATTCACTCAGCTGGAATAAAAATGGAATAAACTGAACAAGCAAGCATTCACTTTGTCCACATGTATAACCGTTGTGAAAGAGCATGAGTCCAATCTCAGTTTGCCCAAGTGTTTAAATTTAAGATAAATATTATGTTGTTCTTAACAGATTTAAGGATCAAAGCTACAATTTATGGTAATTTTTGCCATATTTTTTTTTACTTTGTGTGTGCAGGCTTGGGGCCTCAGCTTTTTTCAGATACTCATAGTGGGTCAATTAGGAAAAACTTATTGGGAAGCACTGCCATTAGATATGGAATCAATGACCTCCTTTCTGTGAGGCCACAGCGCTATCCCCTGCACCGCCTGGGCAGAGGAAAGTCTGCATTCATTTAACCACTAAGAAGCTTGTTTTGCACAGTTGCTCTCATTCACAGCAGTAAACAGAAATCCACAGGGTTGCTAATGAATAGTGAACTCAAGCAGCCCAGCATGACATTTACTATCAGCATTAATTAAAATAAGTGTTTTCTGCACTTCTAAAAGCATCTTTCTGTCCCACACGACAGCCTAAAAAAAACAAAAACACACCACCAATCACATCTTTATGCTCCCTCAGTTGAACTTTGGTCTGTTAGTGTCATAATATTCTCAAGAGATATGTTTTTTTCTGCCACATGATTTCTCTCTTCACACAAACCTGTGAAACCTCAGTCCACTATATTGGCTGTAAGTCTGCTAAGTCCTAAAATCTAACTGCTCCCAAGAGAGTCACTTCTAAGCCCTGTGTCTTCATTAGAGGGTAATGTGCTTCAGTGGAGCACCTGGGTGAAGCCCCTATGGGGCAGCTGACAGAACGCAGCAGTCAGGAGAGAAGCATTTGTTTATAGCTGCCTCTTTATTAAAGGTCCAGAATTCACTGGCCTTTTTGGTTTTGAACTAAGATACTCCACACAATCACAGCAACACATCATATTACACAGAAGTGCAATTTTAAAAGCTTCTTCAGGTTAAATATTCAAAGTGCAGACTTCAGCGATTAAAGTAATGCCTAAAATATACATCACATCTGGACCGATTCACTTTTGAGAAAGTAACTTTACAATACAGTCTATTGTAGTCTAAAATAAGGAAACATTTAAATGGTTTCGAGAATGTATTTCATATTTACTGTATACATGAGCAGAAAAAAAACATTAAATAAACCTACATCATTACTTGACAGTGGCACAGTGGCTTAGTGGTTAGCACGTTCACCTCTTGGTACAGGGATCCAGGTTTGAATACCTATCTAAGTGGAGTTTGCATGTTCTCCTTGTGTCCAAGTGGGGTTTCTGGTGTCCTCCCACAAAAACATGGATTCAAGGTGAATTGGCTGCTCTGAATTGCCCCATGTAGTATGTGTTGGAGGGTGTGTGTGTGTGTGTGTGTACCCCCAAGACAACTTGCCGATGAAACATTGCCTGATCTGACAAGTCTTGATTTCAGCTGCGACATTCAGGTGGTTGGGTTAGAACACTAACCATATAGATTGATTTTGTGGTTTTAAAATTACAGACTGCAGTACATCTGTTTTCTTTTTCTTGCTTAGTCTCCTGTTGGTTCTTGGATCTCTGTTGATCTGGACCATCACAGCTATATTCGGCTGGTGGATTGTTTATTGTCAGTTCTGTAGTGATGTGACACTGATGTAGTGAGGAGGGGTTTTAGTGCAACAGTGCTGGTGTAGTTTTATTTAAACACCTCAGTGACACTGCTGGGATAGGAATAATGCACTAACCAAATTACACCTGCTGTGTGGTGCTACTTTTGGGGTCCTGACTGTGAACAGAGTAAAGAGAACATACACAGTATGTACTGTAGTCCACAAACAGATGGACTACAGTCTGAAGTTGTAGAACTACAAAGTCCATCTTTACAGTATGTGGAACTGGGAACATGGACAATATGTGGAGCAAAAAGGAGGAATGTCAGACTTATGACTGGCACAGAAAAGAAGCAACATACATGTTTAAAATAAGAAATAAATGTAATTAAAGAATAAACGTTAACATGAAGGGGGGGGGGGCATTTTATATAAATACAATTGTTATTTTTTGCTGGTGAAATATAACTTTTAAATGCAAATATTATGCCATATAACTACCAGCTGTACTACAAAATAATGGGTCTTTATCTGACTAGGCAATAGCATATTCAGGAAATTAAAAAGTTTCACTCAGTTTGGGATACTGTCTGAAAAGCTTAATGGTAGGATTTAATGAAAGCTTTTTTATTAAAATTCAACAAAGGATTTAAAATAGAGTCCTAGACATTTGTCAATTAACTATTGTTGGAGATTGTAAGTGAGAAGGTGCATATATTGTGTGCAGACTGTGCTAAGCGTTAAATCTAAAAGAATGAGAGGTAATAAAGCACTACCTGGTTCAATATTACTGCGTATAATACAGGAACAGCTACTAAAAAAAAGTACCTTACAGTAACATTTATGTTACTTGCTAGTGGTTTTTAAGATCCTAGCTGTCATGCAGAACATTGAACCACTACAATGTGATCACACAGCACATCAATTTTGGTAAATGTCAGTGTTGCAGTTTATAGTGCTTCTTTGTAAAGCATCAGAGGGGACAGTAAAATAAAATGAAATCAGCCATGGGCCTCTGCATAATAACAGAACAATGAGTTCATAAGAACTCTTGAGAGTTGCAGAGTAGCGCCATCTGTGACGTTAACAATGACGTCTTTTGGACCAATTTTTATATGAAATTTAAGGCTGTGTTGTACAGTTTGATGAAGCAGATTTATTATAATAATAATAATAAGCTATATTTATAAAGCTTTCTGATTTCCTAAGTAGCGTCGCTTAAAAAATACCAATTGGCAAATAAGATCAAATCAAAAATAAAACGAATAAACAGTGATTTTGTTCACTTTTAGGACCAAGAAACCATATTATGAGCGTAGCGAATGTAATGGATTTTGCACCTTATCTTAAATCATTCATATATTGTGCAGCCTGACTGTGCAATGTTTTATATATTAATAATGAAATTGTGTAGCAGTGCAAATGTGAAAGCATTGGGCTTTTCAGTATCTGTTAAAACTCTAAGCTGGTGCATTTAAAACTAACAGTAGATGGAGGTTTTTTGTTTACAATGATTTGAATAGAAATGCATGTTACTTAATACATATTATAATATTGCATGTTACGCATCAAGAGCGGCACGGTGGCTTCTTTGCACTGGGGATCCAGGTTTGAAATCCAGGTTCAAATCTGAGTGGACTCCATGTTGTCCCTGTGTCTGCGTGGGTTTTCCGGTCTCCTTTACATTACATTTACATTTGGTCATTTAGCAGACGCTTTTATCCAAAGCAACTTACAAGGTGAGCACAGGGTCACAACATCCCTGGAGCAATGAGGGTTAAGGGCCTTACTCAAGGACCTTCAGATTGAAAGCCCAATGTCATAACCACTGAGCTACCGCGTCCTCTATCCATCTCGCAGTCCAAAAATACCTGGATTCAATGTAAACTGGCTGCTCTAAATGTAGTGCGTGTGTCTAAGGGTGTGCCCACCGATGGATCTGCCCTGCTCCCAAAACATTCTCCCCTGGATATGCATGGGTAATGGATTATGGTGGAGTATGTGGAAGAAAATGGATGGTAACACATCAAAGAAGAAAACAGAATCAAGTAAACCAACAAAAGTAAAAGCCACCAAGGTTTAGCCAAATTTTACAGAACAGATTTTTTTTACATTTTAGCATCTTAATAAAAAACTTGTGGTTTTGTGATTTAATTTCGTAGAAAAAAAATGACAGAGCATCAATATGTTACTTGTTTTATTTGGTCTGATAATATGTGTCTCATTTACAAAGGAATAAAATAAACTATGACTGATCCTAGTGGAAGCATGTATGAGTTCTGAGATTCTGCTATCCTGCTATCACAGCGTTCATTTAAATCTCTAACGTTTTAATACAAGATAAGCCTGTATCAGTCCCGCCATGAGGAAATTCACAGGAGATGGTGCACTGAACCAGAGAGGAGCAGTGCTGATTGATAAACCACCACATTGCTCTCGACCTGACCACATGCAGAGCAGTACCTCTTTTTAGGCAAGAGATTTGCAATACAAACAAAAACTGATATTACAGCCAACTGAGCCAACAGCCAACTGAGCTAAGTTCATCTGAACTGACAGGTGAGAGTACTCACTGAAGCAGGTGCAATAATGAGCATGTGTGAGTGTTAGATAGAGGCACATTTAAACTCCTATTAAACTAAATCCACCGCAGTCATTATTAATTCAGCATCAGATTCTGTATGAGCACAAAGTCTTACTCTCCGGACACTAAACAACACACAAAGACTTTGAAATATGATGTCATAGCAAAACAGTTTCCAAAATTATAAAAAAAAGCAGTTTTCAGAAATTATAAGTGAATAGCCAAAAAATAAAAAACAAATAATGAATTTATTTATCAATCAGGTATCATCCTGTTATGCATTTTACCTAAAACCATGTGTATTTAAACACAAAAACTTTCATTTTACTATGAAAAATAAATAATTATGCATCGACTATGTAATTCTACGCATTGACTATGTAATTCCAGCTCAGTAATGATCGCTAGCAGTGTCTACAGTCAGCAAAATGAAATTAGATTTACCCTTGGGTGTCCTGCAGTTATGTACAATTAACTGTATGTGGTTAATGTGATTAGTGACTGTGAAATACAGTTAGTTCAAATCTGCCAGATGCCACTGGGAGCTTTTTTGTCATTTTTAGAAACAGGACTGCATAGAACCATGGAAGCAAAATACCTCAGACAGATACAACTAATTTGCTCATCCAGAAAAAGACATTTATGTAAAATGGCTTTAAACAATGAATTTATATAAAAGGTATTGGTATTAGAAAAAGATTTTATTGGTTTGACGGGGTGAATATCTGTCCCACATGTTTATCTTCTGAATCAACACACAATAAAACTTCATTAAGGGTTATTTAAAATAGGAACCAATACAAAGTAATTCCTCAACTAAATTAATGCAGATATCTTTACTGTAACTAAGCTGGGAGGATAAAAAATACTCTGTATGTGGCAGTGCAATGGCACGGGGGGGGGGGGGGGGTTGGGGAGAGGCGAAGCTGATGTATTGATCAGGGAGATTGATTAGTACACCTGACCTGGCTCCACCTGATGATGTGGAGCTGTGACATCATATGCTGATGTCAGGAAGATGCACATTTCAGTTTATATACACATGCATATACACATACACACATGTATATTTCAACAAAAAAATGCTAAACCCATTAATGGAAAAGCAAGAAGAAATCGGACTGCTGAAAAAAGCGTTTGGCCTTTAATAGCTCTACAGAAAGCACTGCAAAATGTTCTGTTGAGAAGTCAAGCAGAATAAACTGTATTAATCCTAAGCACACAAATCTCTCAGCAAATATTGACAAGGTGCATTTTTCCCAGTAACACAAATTACACACAGAAATGATAAACCCTACAGGCATCAAGAATGCGACCATCAATCATTATTTTTCCACCTAATTGAGCTGTTAGTTACGCACTGTTAAAGTAATTAAATTGGACAGTGAGGAATAGATCGGAACTGCAGTCAGACAGAAAATCACTTTCTGATATTTTATATCATCATTTATTTTCACATAAGTTCTAGAAAAACAACTATAAGGGTTATGCTGAAGTATCTCACATTTTTAAAACTGGAAATACTTTACGTGATGCCATTAAGTAGGTCAGTTACACCATAAGATTGTATAATGGCACAAAAGTCCATGAAACTTTAATTTTGTGTTTTGCCTGGCTACATTTAACAAATCTGTATAATATTTGTGAATAGTTTGAATGGAAAGGCAGCCTCCTTCTCTCTCTCTCTCTCTCTCTCTCTCTCTCTCACACACACACACACTTTTTGCAATTAGTGTCATAAATAAATGTGTTAAAGTGTGTTATGCATCACCTTATGATGTGCTAATAGCAGGCAGTTGGAGTGCTCATGTTCACAGGCGATGTCGTAGTCAGGCAGGAGGTCAACGAGCTGCTGTACAAAGTGGACAACCTCTTCATGCCAGGGCACATTGGCCATAGTCAGATTACTGGCTGAGCTCTCACCACAGTATGTTACACCCTAAAGAAAAAAAAAAGTGTGTTGAAAAATCCATAGTAATGAACCACCAGAACCAAACACCAGACTTTTTTGTTGTATAAAAAATGTCTATTAAATATTATTCATTACAGATTCACACACAAAAATGGTAAACAACGACATTTTTGTTCCTCACAATTTACTTTTAATGCAGAGATACACTTTAGTTTTACAGCTGAATGAGTTTTATGCAGCATTGTGAAACCATACTCTGTACCAAACCCATGTGAGGCTCATTAATTTCCAAAACATTCAGACACTTTTACTGACATTTAAATCAAGAGACATTTTACTTAATTATTAATTACTAAAATTCAAGCCTCATCTGTTATATAACTCTATTTAGGTATACTTCTATGATGTGATGTTCTAGTTCCCACTACAAAAAAGAAACTACATCCAAATTGCAACTTATTAAAAATATATTCCCCCATCTTGCAATCAGTGTTCCTTTCTTACCGTTCAATTTATAATTATCACAACTTTTTACACCATGTAAATGTTCATATGCACACTTATGTTTTATATTTATGTTCATATTTGTTTATAATTTTATGGTGAAGTATTACCTGAAATATTACCCTGATATGTTTACTTTCTTTATAATCAATCTGAATAGATCAGGATTCAAACCTGGATCCCCAGCTGAAGTGGACATCCTAACCATTATGCGGCCTGAATTAATTTCATGTCATTTTCAAATAATGTATTGGAATTCTTTTCCATACATATGTTATTTATGTGTTATGTGTACATAAATGCTCAAATGCCGCCCAAGGAGGAAGAGCCCCTCACTGAGTCTTGGTCCTCCCAAGGTTTCTTCCTTAAAGAACAGGGAGTTTTTTCTTGCCACTGTCACGTCGGCTTGCTCTTTGGGGGTTTAAAGGATTTTAACTCTGTAAAGCGGCTTTGTGACAATGTACTGTTTTAAAAACCGCTATATAAATAAATTACTTGAACTTGAAATACATTAATATAAAGTTTCAATTATAAGTGCAAAAATCAAAGCTATTGTGTTTATTTACTTTACAGAAGCTGTCTATACAGACATTTCTTGTAAAATTCCATACGTTATAGATTTTCTTATTGAATATAAATGAAAACATTTTTAAGGGGAAGGTTTATTTATTGGATTAAACCTATTTTGCCAAATATAAAAAGCAGTATAAAATAATATCATGTTTTACTCTTGGATTTTATTTTATCTCTAAAATTTCAAAAAGAAATGTTAATAAATAAAAAAAGTAAATAGTTAGATTCCTTAAAAAATAATGTGTTAATTTACTAACACAAAAAAATATGTAATAAAAGCAATACCTAAATAAGGCTGAAATGATTTGCAACTAGGTGGCACGGTGGCTTAGTGGTTAGCACGTTCGCCTCTCAGCACTAGGGATTCCCGGCTCGAATCCCCATCTGGGTGGAGTTTCCATGTTCTCTCCGTGTCTGCGTGGGTTTCCTCCGGGTTCTCTGGTTTCCTCCCACGAGCCAAAAACATGGAGTTGAGTTCTCCAAATTGCCCCATATAGAGTGTGTATGCGTGTGTGTCTGTGTGAGTGAGTGTGTGCCCAGCGATAGATTGGCGCCCTGTCCTGGGTGTATCTGCCCAGCGCCCGAAACCTTCTCCCCTGGATGGGCATGGGGAACCCCACCATGACCCTAATATAGGAAAAAGCGGAGGATAATGAATGAAAAATGATTTGCAACTATATTAACTAAATAAAAAATAATAATAATCAAGCTTAAACATTCTGGCTATAAACAAACATCTCAAAGAAAAGTGGAGAACAGCGTAAATTCCAAATGGTTTAAATAAATGAATTGATTCTTATATTTTTCTATGTATTTCATGATATTGCATATTATTGTAATTACTCTGTAGTTATAAATACTTTTTTGGATAAACATACATTATTCCATTCCGGGGGTAAACAGATGTATTGGTTTTATTTATATTTTTAGCAAATATCATACATTTGAGTTACTGTGACATTCAGAAATCTCATTTGAAGGCAGTGCCTTGAGCTGAAATTAGCTGCAGCACATTACAAAGGCTGCTCGGTTTTAAACACTCTGGGCAACATGCCTCATTCAAAAAATACAAGTACAATCTGAACTGTACCAGTGCTTACACACTTATGCCAAGGACAGCACGGTGTGAAAACAGCTTCAGATTTGTATGGGGGACCAAGCATGAGGCAATAGTCTTATTAAATACATTATTAAAGGACATATAATTTATAATTTTCACAAGCAGAAAAAGAAGCTGTTAAAACGGAACCGGATAATACACCCAGAAGCCTAATATTCAGCTGTGGCAGAAAAAAGAAACAACTTTATTTTACAGTGCTATAGTTTGACATTGCCGTTTAAATGCAATTATTATTAATCTGATGTTCAGCAGGTCCAGTGAAACTGTGGTCACATTTGAAATTCATAAAAGTAGGAGGCGATAAGTACACTTCACTTTTAAGGGCAACAACGTATGTCTTGAAGCAAAATTTGCAGCGCTTCACAATCTCAATGTGTGAGATTGTGTGGGTCTGGTTTTGAGTAGGAGTTATTTTATTACTCATCCTGCTTTAAGACAAACACAGATGTTTAGTAAGGCACAACCTTATTTCTTTACCAGCCACTTATGAGACATTAGGCTTTTAAACAAATCAATAGAACATTAAAGAAGTCCCATGTTCGTCAAATGTTCAGTGGAGACTAACAGACAAACAAATGTCTTATTTAATAATGCTTTTAAAAGATTGGGACTGAATAGTAGAAAAATGACTGGTCAAACTCCCATCTAAGGTTTTATGCATTTATGTAAGGAATAAAAAAACATAAGCAAGCATAAAGCAATCCCTCAGCAATCATCTCAAAATAAGAAGTTTTTCGGTTTTTTTGTATGTATAAAAAGTTATGTGGCATTATTGTTTGTGCCAGTGACCGTTTTAAAGAAACATGAGTGTGGCAGGATTGCCGTGGCACTGGAGAAGAATCCAGCCATCGTTGATGGACTATGATTACGGTTAATTAATGCTTCTAACACGGCTCTGCCCAATGAGTATGCATTTTTTTTAAAGAGAGGTTTTTTTTTAAAGAGAGGGGGGAGAGAGACGAACCACGAGCTGGTGGGATGATCAACACGGCACAGGTGCAGGAGAATAATGCTGAAAAAAACAAAGTGTGTTTAAATTTAAGTGTGCCAGCAATTAAAGCCTGTACATTGGGGTGCAATCCTGTTCTTTAGTTCTCATTCATTCCATCGCTGTTACATTTGGTACCAAAACCCGGGAGGAATGAGGAAATTTAAACACACTAGGCTTTTATAGCATTATTCTCCTGCAACTGTGCCATGTGCACCATCCCACTAGCTCTAGAGGTCGTGTCTGGGGAATTTATTAACTATAATCAAAGTCTATCAACGAAGGCACCGCCTTCTCCCCCTGCACCACAGCGATCCCGTCACAATGAGATTTTAGGTCATAAGAGTATTAGTAGTAGTTTTGCAAATCAAATCTGTGGAAAATGATTTTGTAAATTACAACTCAGTGTAACAGTAATGATTAGAAAAGCATTTTAAAACTCACAACACATCAATATCCAATATATTGTCCCCATCCAATATTGATATAGTGAAGTATGTGATGAGAGAGCATTGCATGGTGGGACAGGGGTTAGCACTTTCCCCTCACAGGAAAAATGCCCTGGGTTCAATTGCCAGTTGAGATATTTTGAATGGAGTCTGCATATGTCCTTCCCATGTCTGTGAAGGTTTCCTCCAATGTCTCCAGTTTCCTTCTTAAATTGTATGACCCCTGACTAGCACTTGTATGCATTCGTTTTGGGAAATAATTATTAATGCTGCCCCGACATGAAAGCCCTGAAGGAAACCTGATTTTGGTGAAAGAATGGATTTTAAAGTTGCATTTCCAACATTGCCAGAAACCTCTTTTAACAGTAATGCTTGTGAGCTCTTTGTCTTGCTGCTTTTTTTTTGGTGATCATATAGGCAATAAACAGAAACGAGCCCTAGCAATCATTCTGCACGGAAACCGTGACAAATAATGATCACCTTCAAATCAGCTAAGATAAATCAAACTGAGAGGGTGTGGGCTTCATGACTGCGCCCTTGCTAACTCTAAAAATTACAACTCCCATATCCCTGATGTGGCATTTATCACATCTGCTTCAAGGCCTTGCTATTAATCACTGTAAAGAAAACAGATGCTATGATTTAGCCTCATTTTAGTCAAGGCTCTCCTGTCTGCGACGGATTCTAAATTCTGTCTTAATTTAAACAGAGAACTGTAACGTAATGAACTGTGGTATAAAATAAAAGCATTACGCTGGGTTACACCGAGGTATCGATACACACAAGCCCAACCCTTTGATTTTAATCACTGCCAAGTGAGTCACAAATTTCAAATGAGTTTTTTTTTTATCTGAGCTGTAACTAATTGGTGAGTTAATGTGATAATCTTTATATAAATTCTCCTTCTTTGAAACATGTGGTGCTAACAAGGACTGATGCAAAGTGTTAGTTTGTAGTCCAAGCTACATATTTAAAGGTCATAGCAAAGGGGTTATATTTGAAGAGAAAATAGGAAGCAAAAAAAAAAAAAGAAAAAAAGAATGTTTCACAATCAACTAAACGTTACAGTTAACAAAAATTTGCTTTTTGCCCAAAGAACTAGCTTACTCTTTAATACACAATTTATTAAAAAATTTTATTTTAATGAAGAGAACTCCCTATGGCCATGTGTTTAGAATGTTCACCTCTCAGAGTTTCAATGTTCTCCCTGTGTTCTAGAGGTTTTTCCCCCCCCCACGGTTCACTGTTCCCTCCACATGCATTTAAGGTAAAGGATGCTCTGAATTGCTCCTATATAGTCTGTGTGTGTCTGTGTGAGTGAGTGAGTGTGTGCCCAACATGTCCTGGGTGTACCAGCCCAGTGTCCTAAACTCTCCACCTTGGATGGAGCATGGGGAATTTAATTATCAAGTTGTTAATAAAATTAAAAATCTCAGTATAAAATAATGTGTGCATATTTTCATGAAATAATTTAAAGATAATAATCCAGTTTCTTGCATAGCTCTATATTTAATCCTTCTTTCAGCATACTGTCCACCAACTTACAGAAGGCTCCAGAGTTTGGAGTTGCTTATTAATCTTTCATGGAACCTAATCACATCAAAGGTTTAAATTATCATAAACCACATCAAGGGCCTGTGCACATGTGATGGCTTTGGTGTCTAGAACCTTTCTTTGTATTCTTTGACAGAGTGACCCTTTACAGAATAATCACAGACTGATTAGATTTTCTATCAAATAAATTTATGGTAAACATTGATGCTGCTATATTTATGATCTGCTGATATAATAGGCGGCAAGGATATAGACATTGCAACATTACATGACCCCAATGAATCCTGAATTTACAGAGTTTATGGTAATCTTAACTTAATACAAACTAATGACAAACTATACTAAAACTAATGACAAACTATATTTAGTTAATTGTTTAATTCAATGTGCTAAAAAATTAATATCCTACTTAAAGTATTAAATAGTCATGCCTAAATATTATATATTAACTATAATCATACAATTAATACAATCAACTTGTATTACACAAGACTGATGGCAACAAATTACTTAATACATATATAGATGGAAACCAGTTGTTTACCAGTTTTCACTAAAAATATCCAATAGCAATGATAATTAAAAAAATATTAAATCCAAAAATAATAAATAGTAAGAATCTTCTAAATGATGTCAATACATAATATTTATATAAACATGCTCATCTAAATATAACCCGTATTAAAATCCACACATTAATACAGTATATTCTTTATTTTGTCCTTGCAATAAAACAATTTATCACCAAACATTAAATGTACATGATCATGGTTTTGCATCCGGGAATGGAATGCATTGGTGTATTATCATGTAAGTATATCTAAGTAAGGGTTAGTATGCTAGAGTGACATTACTGTAAGAATACTTCTTCTTTTTTTTGGTAAATCTTTTTAAATTTCTTTATATAGACTTTATGCAGTGGGATCTTCTTGATCAGACAGCATATCATATTTAAACAAAACTTTGGAAATCAGAAAGTTCAACTATAGATACCAACCAAAATAGTTCTTTGAAATAATTTATCCTAAAACTACAGACATATGAGAGCAGCGAGAAGCGTAATTTGTCAACTGCCAGCAAGGTCATTAAAATAGTAAAGTGAAGTCATTAAAACTAATGAGTTCTTGAACACTAAATTCTCAATATAGTGGTGAAGAGCAGCCACTCATAAAGAAATGGGAAACATTCCCAACAGAAAGAGCTTGATTAGACATGGCCAAAGAAATTCAGGCTGAATTATACATACTGGCATGTGCAGGTATGAAAAAGATTTAACACACATCAGATATCACACATTTTCAAGACAAGGTAGAAAAATCCAAAACATTGACAAGGCAAACATACATACCTACAGAGTTTACCTGAAAAACCATTCTATTCTTTAAATGTAACTTAATGGTTGTTTAATGGTCATCAAAATAAACACCTAAATGCAATTGTGTAGCAAATAAGTGAATATCTGTTTGCATAAATTAGGAATGCATTGGAAACACCTTTGCAACCATTAAGTGCTGAGCTTAATTACTTTCTGAAATCCCAAAAGTAAAATAAATGCTGTAAATACAACAGATATGTAATGAAAGGCATCAGTCTGTTTATGCAAAGTAAAGATAACCCCATGTATCAGAAAATTAAGAAAATGATTAAATGCAAGTGTCCACCAGTTCACTTGAAGCGAGAAGACAAACTAGATCCAATAAAGGCAAGCGAAACAAAACTAAGACGCTTGAGAGGCCAAGAACAACTGAGTCAACTTACAGAAGACGTAATACATTCTTGTACCTTCCTCGCTGAGCAGGATGTAAAGATTATGATTTGAGTTTACTGTGGAAGGCTTTTATTACTATTGTGTTCTCACAGACCTGAATGCTCCTTATCGGCAACCTGCCAAAACTTCTGCTTTTAAACAGGTGGTCACATTTCTGATGATCATTTACATGCCTATACAATCTGACTTGAATTTTAGTAAATAATGACATGGTGTTATTTTTTATTATTAACCCTACATTACAGCAAACTACAAGAGACAAATAGTGACTGTAAATGTTTTTTGTTATGTTGTATTTACTTAATTTTAGGATCTAAGTGTTAATATATATAAAACAGTGTTTCTTTCTAGGGCATTCAATCCATACCTTGCTGTCTGTCAAGGCTAAGCAACTGTTGCTAGGAAACAGCATGTCAAAGTCTGCTTCACTTTTAAAATGAAAGACGCTGTGCTTGCTTGCTGTGGGGCAAGAGCTTTGAGAGCCACTGCTGAAAAGTGATTATGAGCATCATCAATGCTTTATTGTAATTCACTTAGCCTTATTAATGGGAACCAAAAAAGGAGATGAAAGAAATGTATTTGAGGCAACAACAAACAAACAGTATTGAGCTAAGATCACAGCTATTGAGGAATTGGGCTGAATTATAGTCCAATATAGCAGAGGAGGGTCATAATTACAGCTTAAAATAGTCTTTACGAAAAAAAATGTAGGTCTATCATTTTATTTACACTAGTTTTAAAATAGTTTTTGGGGAACAAACCATGTACGTACCTATACCTACAATCAATCGATCAATCAATCGATCATAATGATGTACTTTGTGGTTTTCCAATTTCATACTGTAGTTCATTTGTTTGTGGACTACAGTACACCCCCTTTACTCTGTTCTCTAATGGTCAGGACCCCAACAGCACCAACACAGAGCAGGTATTATTTGGTTTGTGCATTATTCCTATCCCAGCAGTGTCAGTGAGGTGTTAAAATGAAACTACAGCAGCAGCTCATATCATTATCAACAATACACCACCCAAATTATTCCTGCACTGTGATGATCCTGACCAATAGAAAACAGAGACTAACAAACCAAAACAAAAAGGGGGAAATGTATACATACATAACTTCTTTCAGTTACTGTCTGTACCAATTACGTTTTGCATGCAAGACTAAAACTGAGGGCTTTGTAAGTCTCCGTCTCTGGGTGATTCAACTGGGTGCAATTTACTCTCATTTTTACATGGGATATTTAAATGCACAGTCTCAGAAAATCTCAAAAGATTAAAATAAACTGAATGGGCTATGGACAGGCAACTGAGGAAATGTGTTCAGCTCAGTGTTACACATTGAATTCCTCAGTGCTTTCATCAGCTTATTAACTTTTCATCAAACACTGACGCAGACATCAGCAAAAAATTCTCAAAAAATTACATGATTCTTTCTCTTTACTTTTTTAACACCAGTCACTATTGGACCATTAAAAACATGACCTTTAGACTTTTTTTACACTCATAACAGCATGCGATAATACATCATACAGAATCTTTGTTATGAAATATTGAAATATTAAACTTAAACACTGAATTTACATTTAGCAGCAAACAACCAGCATACTGCCCAGTACTACCTCCCAGCAATAATAGAGGTGGATCGCCAATGTCTGCATAGTGCACTTTAAATTCACAATACATATCAGACATTCTCCTGAGATTAATAAGATATAAAGTTTAATATCAGTTTTTCATAAAGATTTTAAATGACAGAATTGATTTACTACATTTATAATAATAATAATAATAATAATAATAATAATAATAATAATAACAACAACAACATCACATTTAATGTTGTGGATAATCAATCAATTTGTCCACGTGCCTACGCATGAATGCAATGATTTGGGTAATTAGGTAGAACTACATGACCAAGCATATACTGAATGCATTCTAATGAGCCTACAGGTTTACTCCAATTAAGCTTAAGATAATCTGCCCCTTAACTACACAAAATATTGTATGACACAGAGCAATACAGTGAAAGTAAGGCTCATAAATGCAAAGCAGAATCAGTTTAAGCAAAAAGAGGAACAGCTCACCTTGACCTCGATAAAGTCTGGCTGACCAAGTGCAATAAGATCAGCATAGGCTTTCATTTCATCTACATTCCAGGACTTTACCAGTGTCAGCCGGTACACTGTGCGCTGTTGCTGCAAGGGCACAAAAAGAGCAGACATGATGTGATTTAAACAGATTTGGGAAATGCCAAAACAGAAAAAGCCTAGTTTCCATTAATGTAACATGAAATGTAATGGAATTAACTTGCATGGCAAAAGAAACTTGTCCTGTCTAATTGCTAACTGGCAAGAACCAAGAAATTGGCATTAAATAATCAGGGTCTTAACCCTTAGCTGCTCAGACTGAATCATGTCTACTGAAAGTGACTCTGCATGAGGGCATCTAATCAGTGCTGTATTTGTTATGTAAATGAAGACTTTAAGATGGCAAATTACAGATAATTCCAGCCTTTTATGAGCTCTGTTGGCAATAGTGACTTAATGATTAAGGAACTGGCCTGCTGAACACAATCAATAGCTCAGCCAAGCCAAGCTAGACTCCTGAGCAAGATTATTAATTCACAGTCGCTCGGATTGCAACATTCTCAAGCTTTGCCAATTGGTCAAGATAATGGTGTCTACTAGATTCTGCAAAAGCCCAAATCTAGGTTTTTAAAAGTGAACACTGATTACAGGATAGCGGCTTAGTGCTAATCAGAAAATGGCTTGCTGTTTAAATTAATTATTTCCATTTGTTGTACGTTTTAAAATAATGTTCAACCTCGTTCGCGTTTCCTGCATCAATACGACTGTGAAGCAGTCAGAAGTGTGCACTATTGTCAACATCATGGCTGGACAAATAGCTCAGCCAATCAGAACTTTAGCAACAGAATGAGAATACATAATAAAATGATCAATAAGCACAGCAAATGAATGCATACATAACTTGTAAATCTTATTTACAAGTTATGTATGCATTCTATATCTTATAAAACCTGTAAATCTTCTAATGACTGCTTAAAATGATTAAACAGCAATGTTTAAACTGCAGTAATGCAAATAGATGAAAACAAGTGCACCTCTACACACTGCTGCCCAACAACCCACACTATAGTCTGATGAAAATAGCCACTTGTTGCCTCTATTTTTTCAACCTGTCAATCATTTATTTTGAAGAAATGAATGTCAGAAAAGCTGGAGAGCTCATGTATCAGCATAAATATAAGTCTTAAATTACTCAACGCTATGCCACAACACACTAATATTTTAAATATAGATGAGAATGTAAAGAGGAATGAATTATGAACAACAGAAAATCTGAGGAAGAAACAAAGAATGCAAGAAACCATTGGCACAGATTCAGGGGGAAAAAGGTTGTTCATTTGCACAACCAAACCATTTGCCAAAAGTGGCAAAGATCCACATTGTGAGTAAACGGCAATACAGCTAAGTGCTGGGCGTGTGTCGTTTAATACAGGCGGATGATGTAAATCTACTGGTCTACTAAAGTAAATAAACTGGTCTATACTGAATGTCATATTCATCATCCTGTTCCTGCACATATCCTATTTAAATAACAAAAGACATACCACAAAACAGTTCAGTGATTACAGAACACCATAGAAACCAGGTTTACAAAATCATTCCACTCAGGAAAACAACAGCACAATCAAACATACCAGAGCATCACAGGGTTATGTACTAAGCACTTTGTTATTCACTTGGTTTATTGATTACTATGAAACAAGCATCAAAGCAACCAAAATGACATCATCAATGTGTCTTATTTTTTTGGTAAAGACCCTTACACTTACACTGCCTCAACACCTTTATAGGGCCTGTTCAGACTTGGTTGTTTTAATGTGATTTTAGTGAGCAGATCACAAGTGGTCAGCTTGATGGTCTGCATTGACATTAGGCAACAGATGCTATTTCTATTTAAAAAGAACAAAAACTTTTTAACTTCTGGTTAGAACAAGTCTGATAAACCTGCTTTAAAAGCTTTAATATTGCACACTGAAATTTCCATATATTGTTATTGCAACCTGCAATATTTGCTTGATAATATATGCCAAAAATTATTATAAAATGTGTAGTTTCATTTTTTAAATCTGGTTGGATGAGCCGTTTGTCTAGCCGTGACATTAATAATGTTATTTATTAACAATAATTAATAATAATTAATCAAACCTTGTTTTATTATTATTATAGTGTGTAACCACTTTATAAGAGCAATAATTAAATAAAAAAAACAGAGAAAAATGTTGTAACTGCATCCGGCTTCACGTCATGCCTAACAACACCGCTTTGCTGTGATTTATCCACAATAAAAACACCCTCTTTTGCCTTATTACATTATTAAATAAAGTTAAATTAAGTTTAAGCCCAGGTCCACTGAAGTTAACAATGAGCTCCTTGCACAAGACACTTAACCCTCATTGCCCCAGTGATGCTGTACCAACCCTGTGTTATGACCTCAACCAAGTTGGGATATTTGTAAGATGCCTTGGATAAAAACACCTGCTAAATGACCAAATGTAAGTAAATATAAATAAATAAATGCAGTATAGCCAGTTATAGAGTTAAATAAATATAATTTTTTATATTTTCGAGTTTTCTATAGGTTTAAGTAAAGGCAAAATAACAAATAACAAAATTTATTATGTCACCCAGATCACCAGATCACTAAAACTTTTTAGTTTTTCTGTTGGAGTCAGTAGTTCTGGAGTCACATGCTGTGTTCAGTTCTGTCAGCTACTTAATTAAACAGTTTTATCATTAACGTTATTTAACTTTTTTAGATGTCACCAGTTTCTCATATACAACACTGACATAATGCTACAGCGATTGCTTTGGAGCACTTTACTTTTCACTGATAACAGATTCCTGACGAAGCTGCTAAACAAATGTGGTTGATTGCATTGAAAGCCACTTAATGAAATCCTTCAGAGCTTTTAATGTTGTGGCTGATCATTATAATTAGCTAACATAAAGAATCACTCTAAATTTTCTTCAAGTTTAAAAACTTTCACCTACAAACACATGAAAGATCCTGAGCTATGGTTTAAAGCTTCCTGCTTTTGCCAACACTAATGCTTAGGTACTTGATGTAGCCCTACATTTATACAGGTCCAGAGGAGCTAATGACTGACAGCTGAAAAAGCACAGGTTTCCGAAACAAAAAGAAACTTTGCAAAGGGGAGTCAGATTTCCAACTGTGACTACATCAGTTCCTTTAAATATCACCTGAGACTCCTACACCTAATGTGAGCACTTGAATCCCTCATTACTTGTACTATTTAGGTTTCTTCACAGTAGGTATACTGATTTTTTTTCAGGTCTTAGCTATAGGCAGAAAAAGAGTGTAGTGAAAGTATATGTTTAGAAATTGTGAAGGTAATGTCGGTAAAATGTTTTTTACATTAATAATATAACCATGGTTACAAATTTAACATTTATTATATGCTACTCCACACAAGTACAAACACATAAATTGAATAAAAGGACTGAAATATTTTCATGTACAATTTTTCTAGAAGAGAATGAACATTTAATAGCAAAACCATAAGTCTAGTAAAAGGCATTCCAAACGAGTGTGATTCATAGACAGACCATAGGGGTAGAGGTGTGGTTGTCTATAAAATGTGAAATGGTTCACACTTACAGATTTCATCTATAATTTACAGATCACATAAAAAATACATGCACTTGCACTGCATTCTCAACCTAACTGGTAAAGCTCATGAGATTTGCAATGCAAAGAACTTGTACATTATGGCTGGCCTTTAAACGGCCATCAAACTAATATATTTGTAGTTTTTGGTACTGTTTAGAAATACTGCTATAAAATATTTTGTCTCCTCATATCAGAGAAACTGCAGATTGTTAAGTAGTTTTTAGAGTAGTTGGGGTATAAAAAGAATATTTTAAATGGCTTAGACTTTAAAAGGCTTCAGAAAAACCAAATAAAAAATTAATTGGGCAAAACAGAGTTCAGTTACTAGCTACCTTTTGCAAAATGATAAAACGTTTCAGAAAACCTATAAGCATCCTAAACGGAAATAAAAACATTTTAAAATATTGTGATGTATACACTCTCACTCGCACTCCATAATACACCGTTATGCATTGCAACTTCATAAACATGGGTACATATAATACATTGTAAAACTCCTTGTTGTTTCACACCATTCACTGCTGCATAAGCAAATAAAACTAATAATTCATAACACAGAGAGAGGGCTACACATCGAGAAATATTGCAGAGTTCTTTCGACTCGTCTCAAACAGTTCAAAACTGTAATCAGATAAAACCATGTTCAAAAACTGATACTGAAAACTCCAAAACACTCCAAATAAGAAACAGACTATTTAGACCAGTGTTTCTCAAAGTGTATGGCGTCTGATTGGTGGAGAAATAAAGCAAGAAACATTTTGTACGGTGGACAATAAACAAACCATGCTTTTAGGTTAGCACATAATTTTTCAAAGATTGGGCTCAATAAGGGATGTTATAAAGCTTGTGTGGATGTCATTGTGCTCATGTCCCAATACTTTTGTTCATTGTTGTTCATGCATGTAGTTAACCAATATAACTCACCTTCTCTCCCAGTGCTTTGAGACTGTCTAAAAAGCGTTGCCAGAAGTCTTTAAAAAGGGGGCGGTCGATCTTCTTTAGACTGTCCTTGGTGCTGGCATCTACACTTACATACAGCTGGGTAACTGGAACCAGGTTCCTTTAAAATAAGCAAAGCAAAAGAAGAATTTGTATAACTTATCAAATGAATGTGAATGTGAAATCAAAACCCAAAACCAAAAAGAAATCAAATTGTAAAACATTGTTACAATTTCAATAAAGTAGAAAGTTAGAATCATTAGCCGCATCCAGAATCACCTACTGCACACGGTCATGTGCTGCACTGCTTTAAATTCTGTCTGCAATTCAATTACATTGTCTTAATATCTCTAACAGCTTTTCTTATCTGTTTTTCAGGTGTCACCAGCTCCTCATACGCAACACTGCCAAAATCCTACAGCAATGACCTTGGAGCACTTTAATCTGAGGATCAGAGGGACTTGGATGATTGAACTCATTCAAATTAAGGTTTGATAAACACATATTCAGAATAAAACCCAAACACTACAAACTGAATCAAATAGGCTTCACATTTGCTAAAATGCAAGTCAACCATATTGTATTACTTGCAAAAATATCAATGTCTGTTGTACTCATGTGCAAGGTTAAGTTTTATACCCTTTTGTTTCTATCCATAGATTCTGTAAACTCTGACTCCTCTTTGAGTTTTAGACATTTCCATCTGCTCTTCACATTTCCCACTTATCAGAGTATGTCGGTTCTTTATGACAGTTCCATTGGATTTTAGGTGTAAGCAGGATTGAGATTTATAATACATCATGAGATAAAGAAAATGCCCCTAGTTCATTAGCTGATCTGTAACTTGTTACCCTGAAGGTAAGAAAACATTTCATAAATACATAAAGAAGCCTTAGCTGATGCATCTTTAATGCCCACATAAGAAAAATATGAGGGCTACATTATTAAAACCATGCCGTTCACTCTGTCTCCCTCCATCAGCCTCAATAAGATGACAGCTTTCTTTTTTTTCCCCCCCAATGTAGGGACTCCAGGGAAGTTTGACACCATGAAAACAGAAATGTCTCTGTGCTGGCATTCTGCATGAAGATGGTTTTGTTCTCCCAGTGTGCCCATCTTGGTAATGCTGCAGGAGCCTTGCTTGTCCCAGCATGTACTCAGGAACAAAGGACAGCTGTGCAACAGCCCAGTTGATGTTCCCAAACTGGCATCGGAAGACAAGGCCATGCAAACTGAGGTGAACATGAATATTTCATTAGGCTGCAGATAGAGAGAGTGTTAAATTCTAAAATCTGATGTGGGGGAAATACAAGGCATTGTAAGGTTAAAGAGGGCCAGGCTTTAGATAGCGGAGCAATTTGCATTTCCAGGCAAGATTACTGCTTATCACTATAAGCTTTTTTAAAAAATGTGTTTAAAAAGCACAATGCAAACAGAAATGCTCCAAGAACTGTCAAGTAGACTACACATGCCTTACAGGTATAAATATCTCATGCAAGGACCAAAGAAAGCAAAACAATATGTGAGAAACTGATTCTGGTCAGACAAATAAGCAAACAATCTGATTCTAAATCTGAAAAAAAAAACATTGATGCAATGTGAGAGGACATGGTATGGCAGTAATATCATGGTAAAGTCATGAGCCATGTTAAGATACAGTAAGAACTGAGGTGAACCGGCGCCATGTACAAGGCTGGACACAGGACGCTGACATTTCCAGAAATGCATTATTAACCAGTTGTTGCCATTCAGAAACAAAACATTGAATGCACTAAAATCCTGAAAAACTGCACTGAATTGATGCCCCACCACATTAAGCCCTTAACAGGTTGGAAACGTCAAGTGAACAGTTTATGCAATTAATTAGGTAAGAAGTTTGTCATTATGGGGGATCAAGAGTAAACTGATTGATAAAAATAACATTTATTCCACACAATGCAAAATACAAAAGAAAGAGACTGCAGTACTTTCCAAATCACCTGTAATATTCAATTAATTTAAATTTTATTAACAATATTTTTTGTCAAGCTTGCATAGAATACATGTTGATGAGTATGATTTTATTACGGAGAACAGATCACCTTTTCTTATCAAATTACATAGATATGAGGCATGATTCCAAAACATACAGTTATACTAACATCATCAATTTCTATGATGTTATGATGCCCAAACCTAATGATCATAACTATAATATAAAAAAAATTCATACAATATTTTATGACACATTAAATATAAAATATTGTAGGAAATGAAGGTAGGGTCTAAATGTATTATTTACTAGTTGTTGCAGTTCAGAAAGAAAAGACGATATCCAGCTGTCACCCACCTGATTTCTTCTGGAAACTGAGCATTGGTCACTAAGAAACTGGAGATATGACATTTGTGAAGGAGGTGCAGGAAGGAATTGATTTCAGGATACATGATGGGTTCACCAACTAGAGACAGAGCACAGTGCTTCACAGCCAAACCCTCCTCAAATCGCTCTGGCCGAACTCCTGGGACGCCTGACAGGACCCAAAACACACAGCCTGTCAGTTCCAGCAATTCAAGTTAATGTTATTCATAGTGGGGCAATACAGGAATTAGCTAGAACTGAGGTTAAATTAAACATCGACTACCCAAATTAAAAGCAAACAAACTGAGAGCAAGAAATAAAATTAAATATTAATTTCCCTCCCTCACAGCTTGAATGAACGAACAAATGAATCAGTTTTATGTACATGTTTATTCGAAAGGTTTTTTTGTTTAGGGTCATTATGAAGATCGCCCTTCAGGACCAGGGTTGATAAACAATCCGTGACCAAGGAAATGGTTCAACTGCTAACACAAAAACTTTAGCAATATTTAAAAAGCAGTTATTATTAAAACTACAGTAGCAGTTTTGTTTTAAAAACTAATTTAAACTGATATTTTTTAATAAAAGTCTAAATAAATACTGTTTTAACATTTGAGGTGTGAAGTTATTTAAATTAAATTTGTGGTTTATGTGTAAATTGCACTGTATGCTGTTTCTATTTAGTTTGTACACAATGTTGCAACTTTTCTAAAACTGCATTATATAATCGGTAAAAATGCAAAACTTCAGAATAGAAGCTGCCTGCAGTAGCGTTCTGGTCATGTGACTGTTGGTGCACTGTTCAATGACTTGTATACAAGCAGCAAAGTTTTGTTTTTTATTTTTTATTATACAATTTTAGCCAAAAAGCCACAGATAATGTGGCTAAGTTTGCATAAATCTTTGGGTAGAACTATGATAAGTAAATGGGCGGCATGGTGGTTTAGTGGTTAGCATATTTGCCTCTTAGCACTAGGGATTCCCGGTTCCAATCCCAATCTGGGTGGAGTTTCCATGTTCTCCCCGTGTCCGTGTGGGTTTCCTCCGGGTTCTCCGGTTCCCTCCCACAGTCCAAAAAAAAATGGATCAAGTCAATTGAGTTCTCGAAATTGCCCCATATAGAGTGTGTTTGTGTGCCCAGCGATAGATTGGCGCCCTGTCCTGGGTGTTTCTCCCCCCCCCCCGTGACCCTAATAGAGGATAAAGCGGAAGTTAATGGATGGATGCATGATAAGTACATTTTAAATGACAGCAGTATAACTGTAGGTACCTCGGAACTGGCGGATCAAGTTTCTGTGATTTTCCAGTGCTTCCTGAAGGATTTTTTCAGCAGGGTCCATCTTCCAGCGCCACTCAGTGCCCACTGGATTGGTATGGTGTCTATAAAGAAATTACAAAATAATTTTTATTTTATATATATATATATATATATATATATATATATATATATATATATATATATATATATATATATATATATATATATATATATATATATATTTATTTAAATAAACACATAAAACAAATACTTTAACTTCAAATCAAGAGATTTAACAAATCCACACATTTTTTATTCAATATAGTTTCACTTCAAATTAAATGATTTTAGGAGCTTTATTTTGGGACTTTACAAGGGCCACTTTAAAACATTTTGCTTGTCCACTTCAGAGGGCTACTGAAGGTCACCCCCCTGGAAGCCCTAGAGGCAAAATGGCAAAATTCATCATTTTAAAAGCATTATTTGAGCATGAAAAACAAATGTCATCCATAAGGCTAAACTAACAACCACAGAGCCACCATAAATGTATATTTAACATAAATTTAGTTTAGGATTAATTTACGTTTTCAAATTACTATAGCATTTTAAGAATTAATGTATGTATTGTCTGCAACTTTTTTTGGATACTAATGTTAAGCGAAAAATGTAATTAAATCTATAAATCGATATTTGAAAAATATTTTAAAAAGCAAAAAAAAGAAACTTCTTTATAGAGGATATTTAATCCCACTGACACAAAAATATCAACAAAACAGGTTTGCAAAACAAATGTACACCAAAGCCATTAAAGGCTATAATTCTTTTTTGGAATACCCATAAGATATAAATTGTAAAGTGTTAATCCACGTGGATTGTGCTGAAATTTTCAACCAGTAACCTCAGACCATACGTACTGCTTTTCCACAAACATATTTTATAGATATTATATACATTATAATAATATATAATATATGTTGTAATTATAATATATAATATATGTTGTTCGGAACATTTTAAAAGGGTAGTCATCATCCATCTAGCCATGTTATATCTAACAGATTTGCTAAGATATTACATACTAATAAAGACTGACAAGCTGTTTGAGGTAAGAACTTGAAAGGTCGCTTGTCAGTTTTTATTAGCATGATCTTCTCTACTAGCGTGTGTCTATCCATCAGTGCTGGCACACATCAGTGTCACTGCATCTACTGTTGCACTTTCAATTAACTGAACTATTAATCACACACATTTCCAGGAAGCAGATCTTTTCATTTAGTATTGGCTACGATCACACACCACCCATCAATGATATTGGAAATTATATTGCCCATGGAAATGAGTTTACTCAGCATGTATGCACTGTAAACACTCAGAAAACAAAACAAAAGTTTGATTAATGACCAGGCATGACGCAAATTTCTTATTACCATATTATTCCATTATCTAAAATGCTAAGCAACGATGTTTTTTCATAAAGAGTGAAACAGTCTGCTTCATGAGGTTTTAAAAAAAAGCTAAAGTTTGACTTACCTCCAACAAAACACACACTTGTTGGCACAGGCCAGGCTCGGGGTTGTCTCCATACACCGGTGCGATTCAATCCCGTAAAAGGTATGCTTATAACATCCGCCTCTGCCTCTCAGCATCGACTGCAGAAAAAACACTGATTATTTCATAAACCTCTTGATGGAGGCATAAATAATTTGGAATACTTCATATTCTAAAGTGGAACCGTGAACAGAACATCAAAGATGTTTCAGATAAAAGAGTTTACCTTCGTCCAACGACAAAGCTTTACCCCAGAGTGACTTCCAATCAGTTTATAGCCTGCACAAAGGAAGAAAAAACCCAGACACTAAGAGGTTTCCAAACCCAGGACAGTCCGTACACCAAATAGGAACAATCATTTCAGATGTTTATTAGAATTACAAATTTTTAGTGAACAGTCAGGGCATTACAGTATGAAACATGTCTTGAGGTAGAAATGATAAAAATGCCATATACATGACAAAACAAAAACAATCGATAAGTAAATAAGACAGAGTAATTAATTTTTGGGGCACAAACTCTGTGAATATACATATTTAGGATTCTACATTAAAGTGTGTTTTATAATTGTATTTTAGGCCTGGTTCTGTAAATAACATTTTTATTGTTTTTAATTGTGTATGTGCGCTATGTATGCGCTATACATTCAGTCATATGAGACCCTTGGATACTTTATAAGCTAATTTACAATAATTCAGATATATTTATATATTCAGTTTCATTGTGAAGGTTTTATAGGTTTTATAAGGAAGATCACCAAGACTTTCCTTAACCATACTTTATGATTTCACACAGAAAGGAGAGAAAGCTAACCGCTCCACCACTGTGCTGCAGTTTTTAATTATAAATCTAATAAATGAATCTAATAAATCTTATAAATCTAATAAATAAATCTAATAAATTTGTTGCTGGAATAAAAAAAAAAGTCAATTGACAAATTTTAGTTTGGGTTTAACACCCAACACAAGAGGTTAAATGTTATAACATCCATCCATCCATTATCTTCCCCATCCAGGGGAGAACGTCTCGGGAGCTGGGCAGATACACCCAGGACAGGGCGCCAATCTATCGCTGGGCACACAAACACACTCTACATGGGGCAATTTGGAATTCAATTGACTTAATCCATGTTTTTGGACTGTGGGAGGAAATCCATGCGGACACGGAGAGAACATGAAAACTCCACCCAGATTGGGATTCGAACCGGGAATCCCTAGGGCTGAGAGGTGAACACTAAGCACTAAGCCACCATGCAGCCCCATGTTATAACATACTGATGTTGAAACCTTCAGAATGATGAGCCAGTCCTTCAAATAGCCTTGATTAAATATGTAAAAACATTTCTTGTGTTATGGAACATGCTCGTGTAAACATGCACTTTATGTGATATTGTGTTGTCCTAAATACCACCTTACCACTGCACACAAATGTATAATGATCAAAATGACAAACATACTGGATACTTTAGGAGTACAAACTCCAGACTAAATTTAACCTCACCTTTGCACAAATCTGTTCATGACATGCTTGACAAAAATACCTGAAAATTTATTTCCCTTTTAATTATGATAATGCCAACAATAATCAACACATTCTGATCATTTAATGGACCGGTACTGACCATAGGGCTTTTGTTACACAAGTTCTGATGAACTCATGGAGAATATGGATTTTTATCTCCATAGCCTCTGATGTTGGTACATAAAACAGAATGCATTTATTCACCCCTTAAATTATCCATAAGCAATAGTAAACCTCTCCATCACAGCATGTGCAGAATTCCTGAGCAGACACTGCACGAGTTGAAATACCCAAAGGCAAGAGAAGGAAACTGTGTTCTTGCACATGTCTTCAGATCCAGCACAAAGAGACAGTTTGAAATTTAAACATATTATGCTGCAATGTTTAAAAGCTGTGAAGACAGAATAATCACTGCACTCCCCCGCTGTGATGTACAGATGTTGAGCTAACTTTTTTTTATTGTGTGTTGTCCTATTGATTTAAGGACAGAACATCAAGACCAGCTCCTCAGTTAGCTTTTAGTTTAAAAGAAATTAAACATGCTTTCACATCAAGTTACTGGGTGTGGGATTACATGTTAAACAGAATACTCCAAAACAAAACAGGCTGTAAGGTTCACAAAATTTTTATTTAGGCGCATATAGGAATATATAACTATTATCGACTGGCAGTACAATTATGAAGGGGTTAGTGCCATCACCACACAGGTATTGGGTTATTTTGTTTAATGCCACGTATATACAGTCAGGTTCTGTATGAGGCAGGGCAGTGAGGTATTTTGGCTTTAATTGTCTATATTTTAGGTTTTAGCTAAGCGCTCTTTAAATATGCCTGACTTTTTTATTTGGTGCTTGTTGGTTCAGTGCTTCTTGCAGTGTCTGTGGTAACACAGAAGTGCATCGGTGTTGTATATATTTGGAACATTCTGTTAGTCTGTGATTCATAGTTGGGGTTTGTGGCATGTTTCACAGCTGGGTGGTGGTTCCCCCTTTATTACGTGAGTATGGGTGAGTCTGGTGAGGCCGATACGGCATCTAGAGATGGTGACCCGGTCTATTCTATGCTCAGGCCATGGTCACATATCCTCCTTGTGCCTAATTGGGTTTCTCTGGGTACTCTGGAAAAATTAATTGATCCACTGCTTGTATCGACTGTAAACTATAGTTGAGTAAAGACTTTGTGAACTACCTCACAATTAAACTCAGTGGACCAGAATCATTATAAACTGGCCTACAGAAAATCTTAAGGGTCGGCCACGACTGAATACACAGCACAGACACACACACACATTTTCTAACCTATTCATATATGCAGTGTGTGTGAGAGACTTTATTTTGCAGCTATTTGCATTAAGAGGCTGCTTTAACATCAACACCAATGTTCTTTTCTTTTTTTTTTTTTAATTGATGTCTAAAATAACCATGTATTTATTTAGCATTTTTAATAGTCTATTTTATTTACATTTACAAATGCATTTAACTTTAGCAAGCCCTCTTCATCATTCCCTCTCTTTTGCTTTGTTTACTTTAAACAAAATTCACTGTGCACTGCGGTGTAACTCTCGCCAAATTAGCATTAAAATGTAATAAAGCAATCCCAGTGCATGCTATATTTTTACATTCAACTTCACCATTCCAGCTAATTCATGTTTACTTTAGTTCTTTAGTTGTTTAAAATACACTAATGAAATCATAGGGGATGGACACAACCCAAGGTATTTTTAAATCCAATTGGTTTATTCAATTTAAATGAAAATCTTTGAATCAAAGGTTCTCCGTTTCAAGGTATTCCAAGTGAGATGTCAAACAGTGGAGAAAATGCTGTTTGAAAGGTTACTGTTTTGTATTTAAACTGCAAATTCAAGTGCAAAAACTCTCAAGCTATCAGCCAACGGTATTTAAAACTTATATTTCAGTCATTTTGAAGGCATTGTATTACTAAAATTACTGAATTGGCTCCAGATACACTTATAATTAAATTGACTTAAATGTGCTGATAGTTCGAGACTGACAATAATATTGACAAAAAATGACTTTCATAATAGATACATATCATGTCTTTTCATAAAAAAATACTGAAACATCAATCACGATGTTCACTGATCCTGAAAAGTTTACCATTCCACAAGTAAATGGCTGACCCAGAATGGTGAATCATTTATAAGTGAATCACACTCATATCACTCTGAAATCATTTCTTGTGAGAGTGGGATGATTAGTGAGGATGTGAAAAAGTGACTGATGCAGAGCAAAATGACCAGAAATGGGAACCAAGCAGTCTGGAGTTTTGAGTATAAAAGGAATTAAAGTCTTAAGATTTAAACGAAAAAGAATTTCCACTTTTAAAACTGCATGTCCGTATTCCCTCATAAAGTTCTGTATCAACTAGTTTATCAATTAAAGCAATTTTAAAAACACATTAATATACCATACACAATTTTGCAAAAAAAGGTGCAAATAGGTCCATAATTTGAAAAAGATGTAATTAATTAAGGACGGACAAATACTATTTTGTATTCTATAAATATATTGTATTCTACAAAATAGACTGATGATGAAAAAAAATGATTAATTCTCATCCTAGACTGTTATCATCATCCAATAAGATTAGTTATGCATGCCGGTAATTTGGGTGGTTGCACTGTGCTCATAAAACATATTTCAACCAAAAGGATTATGCAAAGCAATGACGGTTGCTGTATGCATGCAAATGAGGCTCTACAGTCAACACTGCCTCCGAAATGAAGCAAGGGTGTTAGTGAAGGCTTCAAATCGTTGGAAACTAATCAGGATGCAAATAAAGCACTGTCAAATTTACAAAAACGTCTTTCTGTGGATGTCTGTATATAACTGTGAAATGAAAATTGCAATGTACAAGGGATGTGGTACAAACAAACTCAGCGCTATGCAGAAGCATGATGAAATATGAGAAAGCAAAATGAGAAAGTCCTAAGTAAGCAGTTCTGAGCAAACAGCTGTTGCAAAACGGATGACAACTTCTATTTATGCATAAAAAAGAACATTTAGGCATCACTTTTTACTGCAGGATTTACATCAGAATGTGTATTCAGGCCACTGGTTATATTTGAATCATTATATATGATTGCTGATGTTATTTATACCTTGCTTGGTGAGTGCTTCTCTTAATGTAGGTGTAATCATCTCCCTCTGGTCTTCCTCAGACTCAGTCTTCATCGTACCATTCAGTCTGGATTTTCTTTCCCAAAGAGATGACTCCTCCTCCACTTGTTTCTATAGCACAAAGAGCAGCAAAGGCAGATTACTATAGCTTTAAAACAACAATATTATGTGAGAAAATATTACCAGAAAAACATAAAAATAAAGTTTTATTCATGCTCATGTTTTGAAGAATGAAAGCAAATTAATCCCTCATAAAAGAGATGATTTTCTCCAGTATTTTTATAAAGGTTTCTATAAAACAGGTCATTCTGGTTAATAAATCTGATTGGCTAAGCAGTTTGCCTAGCTGTGACCGTATGGACAGTAATGCACACCATCGCTTCACATTTGTGTCAAAACATGATATAAAATACATTATTTTAAATCACGTTCCTTTTTGGAAATACAACCTGATTTGCGATATACAAAAAGCCGGTATTGTGTTACTCAGTGATCAACGTTCACTTTAAAAACCAGACTAGATCACAACGAGCAAATAACAGCAACAGCAAATAAATAAATGGAGACAGATTCTTTTTTTACTCAAAACCACTTGCTTTTTTATTTTTATACATATTTTTGTTCCTTTTTTTTAGTTCTAAGACTGCAGATATTTTTTGAAGACTTTTCACATTTTTTTTCATGAACACTTTATTACAGTGGTTCCTAAACTGTGGTACTCGTATCACTGGTGGTATTTGATTGTTACAGAAACCGGAAACATGATCAGTTTTTATTTTAAAATCCAGACTAGATCACGTCTGAAAAGGCCAGTTTATTAATGATTTTACTTTTCAATAAAGGCATTTATGAATCAAACCTTGTTTTTTATTATTGTGTGTTTTTAAGCATTTTATGAAAGCAATAATGCACTCGAGGTTGTGTATTCATTCTTTCACCATCTTCCGTTTATCTTCTTTGTTTTTGGACTGTGGGAGAAAACCCACATGAAAACATGGAAACTTAACCCAGATAAACATTCAATCCTGGATCCTGTCATCAAGGATGTGTATTATTGTGAATAAATCATGGGAAAGCGGTGTACTCCGCAATCTTTTTTGTGATTTTTTTCACGCTAATCCCATCCTTTTGTACCTCAATGGCTTTAATATACAATCACACCTAATTGATGTTTGTCATCCATAATGAAAAACATAGGTGGTACTTAAAAATTTTGGTGATTGTTGGGTGTTCCTTGGTCTGAAAAGTATAAGAACCATTGCTTTATTAGATCCCCTTCACATCCTTTAATGGTCAGAAGCCCAAAAATGCAAAAAAGGACCTTTTTGGGTGATTGATCATTCTCAGCATACTGTATTAGCATGATAAAATTGACTCACACCTGTATATAAGCTCCACAATCCAAATAATAAATGCACAACAGAGGTTCTAAATCATGAAAAAGAGTTAATAAAGAACTACATAAAAGCACCTACATTTTTTGTATAATTGATATAATAGACAATCAGTGTAGAAATATGGAAGCCATTTTCATGTTGTGGCTGTGTAACATTTTTGTATGTTTGTGTTGCTCTGTTCTCTGTCTATAAAAAAAATATTATTCTCCCAAGTAAATAGTCAAGCCTTCTTTTCCTTTCATTGTAAATGTCAACACATCTCACCACCAGCTTGTTCTTTCCCTTTCGGGTGAGCATGCTGAACTTACCACTTCATCACAGACATATCCTCTCGATGCAATGCAAAAGATTTAAACATATATTGCAATAGAGTGACAATTATTTTGCTTTTTATATTACAATCTCAGTGTCATACCTGCATATAGTATAACACACAATACTGTAAACATAAAAAAATAAATCCTGAAGCTACTGTATTCACAAATCTAATTTTTTAAAATGGGGTTGACCTATATCCCATTAAAGTCAAGTATTATAGAGGGCACTCGGTGAGAACCACAACTCACAGAGATCCACAACTCACATAACAGCAGCAGGCCAATCATAGCCCAAATTACAAAAATCTTTCATCATGGTTCATTCACAGTGGGTGTGATGTACATCACAGCAGTCAAAACGGCAATGGCATGATTAATCACTGGCATAAAGGACATGTAAAGGAGTCAGCAAGGGTTCAGAGCATTTTAACATGATTACATTCACTACAGTACTAGAAGGTTAAGGTTCTGCCAACAGAAACTTTGAAGGTCCTTTGATAAGTATAACCAAGTCTTCAATTCAGTCATGTTTTAAGGTTCAGTTCATATAAAAAAATAAAAATAACAAAAAACACTGAAGAAAGAAACTAAGTATTATATTTAATGAAATATTGCCCATGTTGGCAAAAATGATTTAAAATGATTACAGTAAAAAACAAGGCATGAACAAATTATGCCACCATAAAGTTTCACTAATCAATCACACTTCTATTCAGGAATACACTCAACACACTACAGTGTCTATGAATACTTTATGGAACAAAACTCTCTGAGCCCAGTGGTAATATTACTTTAAGATAAATGTTACCCTTCCCCAATCTGAACAAGCTGAAGTAATTTTACAATTCATATACTAACTGTTTTTCACTCATAGAGAAAAGTGACATGTATTTAACTGATATAAGCTGCTATAAACCTTGTACAGAATGAAATACAGGACAAGTAACATAAAGCAATCTGAGATGAGAACTCAGTAGTGACAATCAGAAAATCCAACAAAGTCCAAATAAAAAGAATAAATAAAAATCCAACAACACTGAAGTACCTTAACCACTGAGCCCTAATTTATCAATTCAAAATACCAAAAAGGCACAAGCACACAGTCATGTCAGAAATATAAAATAGCTCAGTTGACTTTACACCGGGAAATAAAATGTGGCATTAAACGTTTTACTGTGCTCTGAAATCTCAGGCATTATGAAAAAGCTGAACTTACCCCAGTTAATACCTGGACTTACAGTCTCATAATAGTGAGGCTTTTACGAACTGTATCGCCATGGTAACAAACACTGCATTAAAAAAACATTAAATCTATTTGAGTTTGAGAATGTAGATAATGTTTTAGCAGAGTACACTTTAATGCATTTATAGCAAAACTACAAGTAAAATATAAGAGATATTATTATGATAACTATTATAAAGAATATTTACTGTCTTTAATTCATACCAGTTTAATCTTGGATCCAATTCTTAACTAAGTCATACTATTTTAATAGTTATTTTCTTCATGATTTTAAGTTTAATCCTAATGAACCAATAAAGTTTCGACCAATAATTTCTCATTATGACCACCTTCTTAATATTGTATTTGTTGCTTCTTTTGCTGCCAAAACAGCCCCAACTTGTTGAGGCATGGGCTCCACTAGACCCCTGGCACCAAGATGGTAGCAACAGCTCTGCCCAGTTATCAAGCCATGACAAATTGATCATTGTCAAATTCACATAATTCCTAACAGCTTCACATTTTAGCTTTTTCTTCTAATATTTATCTTAAGGATAGATTGTACATTTGCTGCCAAATATTTTACCCACTGACAGGTGCTGTGATGAAGTGTTATTACATTACATACACAGACTCTATTGTATTGTATTCTATTCTATACACACACACACTACATACATGATGCATATGATTTTCACCAAGACTCATCGGCAGACAAGGTTGCAAGTTCAAGCACTACATTACATAAGCTTACTGAATTCTACTGCATAAAAATAATGATTTAAAAAGGAAATATGATTGTCACTAAATGATTATTATTGCAGAGCAAGCAAAATAATGATACAATGAGCTCGGCTCCACAACGATATAAAGCTGGAACTGGTCAGTCCATGAAAAATTAATTTTTTGATCAGTTCAAGAGCAACAGAAAAAAAGGATATTTATTCAGCCTACACAAATCCATGCATGTCAAGTATTTGTCCAGTGTTATTTAAAGGCTGGCTTGAGGCTTAACATAAAGCCAATCACTCAAAGCCAATCCTAAGTTCTTTTTCTCTTTAAAAGTCACTTCAGACAGCAAAATTACTCTAGATCAAAAGATCATGCTGAACAGAACAGGGAATGTGTCTGAAAGTGTATGTGTGTATGGGGAAATCTCTTTCTGCTCCCTTCTCATGAATCACTCCTCCATACAGACCTGCAGAGTGGGCGTCAGTGATCACAGTTCACAGTTACGTAAATCCTCACAGCGCCTGCTGGAGCTGCTGTCTACTGTAGCAAACCATCTGCCGCTCATGCTCCCCAAGTCGAGGTACAAACACTTGACATGTACGAAAAACGCTTTGAGGCTTTTGAAACCCAAAAGTTGGTCATGGAAATGACATGTATGAATGTAACCTCACACACCCGAACTGTAATCAGTAAACTTAAGGGAGCACGTTAAACAACTGGATTTTAAGCAAAATGTATCTGATTACAACAGTTTGAGGCCGGTTCAGTTCTCAGTACTACAAAAGCAGTAAACAGTGAGAAGGTGAACGAGGTTAGGTTTTGGAAGTGCCAGTTCATGTAGAGTTATAAGGTACACTTGCACCCCCTGCTGTGCTACTACCAGAAACACAAAAGAATCTGATTCTTCCCGCTTACAGATCATACAGTGGCGTGTACTAATCATAGCCTATAACATCTTTCATAAAGACTACAATTTAAAAAAATAGTTATAAAGCAATTGGATAATATACTGAGCAGCAGAATGTTGGCCTCTTCTGTTTTAACCTTATATAAGGGTCAGAATGATCAAATAACTTATTTCTGTTTTACAGGTAAAGATTCATTTAAGTGTCTATGTGTAGCTTTTAATTGGAACAGATGAAATCACTCACCTTAGCTTTTTTCATGTTATTCATGATATTTCCAAGATCCTCCATATCAACGACAGAACCATGAACCTTATCTTCCTCTCCTGCAGACTCTCCATCACTACTGGATTCAAACAATTCCTGTAACAAAAGTTGCCACATGCACATAAGACTTGACCTGACAGTGCTGCAAAACCAACACATTTTTACTTCCACACACCTATTACAATAACCCACACATATACATACACACACATATATAGAGACATATACACACACATATATATATATATATATATATATATATATATATATATATATATATATATATATATATATATATATAAATATATAAAAGAGCATAACAAAGGTGAAAAATATGATTATGAAAATGTAGGAGTGTAAAATCTCACCACTGTAGCAAGCTCATACAAATATACAAGTGTCAGCTGCGTGAAAGCAGAAACAGTTACCACATAATGCATGATATAAAACTTGCCTCCGAGTCGTGCTTTTCATCCTCCAGTTCTTCTTGGTGCTTCTTCTTACTTTTGCATGAGCCTTTCTTGCACTCACAGCTACACGGTTTCTTCTCACCCTTTGCCAGAGCCTGCAGGCGCTTTAGGAAGTCCTCCTTCCACGCCTGAAAGTCTGCTTGAATGCTGCCATGTTTGCTTTTTACCACATCGCAGTTACCCTCACCACGGCTCATGACACGAGCTGCACTGAGCATCCACAGCCATTTATCCACATTTTTACCCACCTGTGAGAAATATACATATATATTCATCTCATTATCTAGGAATTATCTACCATCAAGGAAGGAACTTTTCAGGTGCTGGAGCACTTGATTGCGGCTTTAAGCAAAATCAAAAATGAATTTACACAATCACATCGAAAGTTTGCCCAGCGATAGATTGGCACCCTGTCCTGGGTGTATCTGCCCAGCGCCCGAAACATTCTCCCCTGGATGGGCATGGGGAACCCCCCCGCAATCCAAGTAGAGGATAAAGCGGAAGATAATGGATGGATGGACATCGAAAGTTTTTTCTCACCACGTTGTAATTGCCAACATATACGGAGTTGCCCAGCCCAAAGACAGCATATTTCATTCCCTTTAAGTAGGTTTTGCCATAGCGAAAGTCGGTGGATGCTTCCTCCAGCCATTTACAGAACCATTCAGCATTCTCTGTGGGTTTTCCATCAGTGTATGTGGCCATAAGGAACACACAGATCATTTTGCCATTGCACTAGAGGGAAAAAAAAAGCAGTTAAGTTCACTGAGGACAGAAGTGATGTTTTTAAAGAACTAAATAACACAGAGAATCTACTCTGTGTGTTATTTAATCTATAATAAAATCCATTCCATTATAATAGAAACAAAACCTTTATAGAGATGTAATAATGGCATATATAAGATATCTGACTATAAACTTAAACTTATTTCTTTCTGCTGAAATAGAAAGACTTTCCCAGCTGACAATGTCACACCGGCATTACTGCTTTAAATCGTTTGGTTTCCATTTTATGAATGTAATTAAAATAATGAAGCACAGGACAGTTTAATGCCCTAATCATTTTTTTATGATCAAGAATAATATTTTGTCATATTAAAAATATCACTGCTTGTTATAGAGACCTGATTACAGCTAAATGAGTTTGTACAACATTCCCTTCAGAAACCATGTGCAAAAATCCACACACTGCTGACACAAAGTTAGAAGAATAGAATGCTTTAAAGTGTCATACAGTGATGCAGCAACATTAATACTATCATCAATAAAAGTAATTGGACCAGCTTAAACGGGTCCAATCAGTCCAAATGAGAACATATATGTGATGTCCTTAGTTTTGATCATAGAGGGTATTTGACATACCAGCCAGCACAAAGCTCAGTATCTAATTATTTTACATACAATACCAGTCATGTAAATAAATTTCTACAGTACAATGAACAAATGTGTATGAACATGAAAACTCTGATTATAATACTCTTAGTATTAATACATTTTCAAATTTGCAAACATGACGAATTTGGGAAATCAGTCTATCAAAAATAAGTACCGCAGAAAAGAGAATTCTGAAAAAATTGATAAAACAAAAAAACATATACAGACTGAGGTTCATATTTAAAATAAAGTCCCACTCATGACATTACACAATACTGATTTGAAAAATAATAACAAATTTATTTTAAAAATAATAATAATAAAATTACAACCTACCTCATCTGACAGTTTGTCATCTGGGTCATAATCTTTCAGGTCAGTGACTTCAGATTGAAATCCATGAGCTTGCACATCTTCAGCCAGCATTTTAGCAAATCCCTAAACAGTGTTCAGTAATTGCATTTATTTTAATAAGTATTTTCAAGATACATTCAGCAAATCACAGCAAATGTTTATAAAATTATAGAGGAAAAAGTCCTTTTTATATATTTCCTGTACAGCCTGGGCGATCATGATTCCCATTAAATGATTAACTCTGTAGCTGCACAATTAAGATATTTAGCAGCTATTTTTATTTACTTGGTAAAACTTTTGAATGCAAATGTCTTGCTATTTTCTGATTTTCAAATTTCTGTACAATACTCACACGTGTCTTATAATCATTTTAGTAATTGTGACAAGAGGTTTTATTGTACTGCGTTTATTAATTTGTCACCTCAACATATAGATTTAATGAGGGTTAATTTGCAATTAATGTTTAACCATAAGTAAACAACGTTCACATTTTCATGCTGCTTAATTCAGAATCTGCAGGCTGTAGTTTGTGTTTGATGATTACATACCTTTGCAGTTCCTGTTTGTGAGCCATAAAATATCTTCACACCTGTAACACAGTCAGCCTTTTCTTTTTCAGGTAATTGTTTTTTCTCTTTCCCAGCCATGGAAGGTTGGTGATCGACAGGCTTGACCAACTTTTTCTTCTGTTTAAAAAAAAAAAAAAAAAAGACAAAAAGCAATGGTTACATTTTTTAAATCTACAAAATTAAATTGTCTGATTAAAATGACAAAAATTTGAATCGGTCAAAGTCCAACATCTTTAATAATTATCAACATCTCCACTGATAACTGACCGATTTATTTTATTAATCCCAAAATGGGGAAATTCAAAAAGTGAGAAAGACCAGATGTAATATATTAGGATAGGAAAAGACAGGTGATTAAAAAAACAGCCCCAAAATATGATCCTAAAGAAGCAGTTTGGGAAACCGAGAAAAAAAATAAAAAAAATAAATAAATAACACACACACACCTTAAGCAAAGCACATATATAACATTTACATTTCATTTGGTCATTTAGCAGACGCTTCTATCCAAGGCGACTTACAAGGTGAGCACAGGGTTAATCACAACATCCCTGGAGCAATGAGGGTTAAGGTTCTTGCTCAAGGACCCACACTGGTAACTTCAGTGGAGCTGGGATTTGAACCCCCAACCTTCAGATTGATAGCCCAATGCCCTAACCACTGAGCTACCGCTCCCACATAACATAGTCACGGTTTTTGGACCAGCTGCCATATAATGCGGTGCTCAGGCCCATCTTGCCAGACAGAGAGTAAATAAAACTGCATATTTCAGGCACCAGACACATATATTCGCTTAATTAGTTTAGCTGTAAATCACATGTCAGCATTTTTAGGAAAAAAATCTGAAGATCACAAGTTCAGAGGTTGAATTTATCACTGGGCACACACACTCACTCACACATACACACAAACAAACACACTCTATATGGGGCAATTTGGAGCATTCAATCTTTCGATCCATATTTTTGTACTGTGGGAGGAAACCCATTACATACAATGGAGACGGGTAGAACATGGAAACTCCACCAAGATTGGGATTCGCTAGCGCTGAGTGTTGACCACTAAGCCATCCCGGCCCTCATTATAAACATTTAAATAGTATTAATAATGTGCAAATTAATGGTTATACCTTTTTGGTGACCATGTTGATTGTGATACATAATCCAAACAGGACGGCTGCAGCAGTGTACACATACAGTCTGTTGTGCCACACAACCAGAAACCAGTCTTCAATGTAATCACTGACACTATTCAAAGTCCCTTAAAAGAAAACAATGTCACTTTACAAATAACACAGTAGCTTTTACATTTTACACAACCCACATAACAAGACACCATTTTGGTCATTAACAAAACAACCTAAAAGAGAATAGGGGCAGTTGCAGGCTTGTGGTTAAGGAACCAGCAATGTGATCTAAAAAGGTAACAATAAGATATGTATTGATCAAGTGAATCAGTGAACAGAACTATTAACTAAACCTAAACTTAGACAGGGCGGCACGGTGGCTTAGTGGTTAGCACGTTCGCCTCTCAGCGCTAGAGATTCCCGGTTCAAATCCCGAACTGGTTGGAGTTTCCATGTTCTCCCCGTGTCCGCATGGGTTTCCTCCGGGTTCTCCGGTTTCCTCCCACAGTCCAAAAACATGGATCAAGGGCAATTTAATTCTCCAAATTACCCCGTATATAAATATGTTGTTTTGTGCGAGTGTGTGCCCAGCGATAGATTGATAGATTGGCGCCCTGTCCTGGGTGTATCTACCCAGCGCCTGAAACGTTCTCCCCTCGATGGGCATGGGCATCTCGTTTCAAGTTTCAAGTTTATTTGTCATTTGTGCTCCATGTTGGTACATGTGCACATAGAAATTCTTGAGGTGAGGCATCAGGATATAACCCTACATAGAACATAAAATGAAATACACAATATTTACATATGCATGCGCCATAATATATATATATATATACAATTTAAAGTGACTGGTGTAAAGTGACATAGTAAAAAAGCAGGAGTGTGGGAGTTTTTAACTGTTCATTTTGTTTAGTAGCCTGATGGCCTGAGTAGCCCCCCCAACCCAACCCAACCCTACCCTAACCTACCCTACCCTACCCTAGTAGAGGATAAAGCAGAAGATAATGGATGGATGAATGGATAAACTTTGGGGCAGTTGGACATTTTGGGGCAGTTGTAGGCTTGTCGCAGCCTTGCACCTGAAGGTCCCTCGTTTGATTCCAGGTCCCACCAAGTACTATGGCTGAGGTCCCTTTGAACAAGGCACCTAACTGCCCTCCCACCCCCACCCCACCACACCACAACCCCCACCCCCACCCGCCCCGCTCGGGTCACGTGTGCTCACTTCACTCAGCATGTGTGTAAGTGTGTGTTTCACTGCACGGATGAGTTTAAATGTGAAGGATGTGTGTGTGAGCACTCTGAGCATAAGTAGATGACTACAGTACTTCAGTCAGCTCTGAGGTGCAGCGCAGCAGCAACGTGTCGCTATCCGCGAGCGTTCAAACTCACCGGCCATTTCAGCGACACCACGCCGGAGCTCCGATCCGATCGCAGCTTTATAATCAGCAGCTCCTCTCGGAACCGATTACAAAAACAACGCGACGACGGGACAGCTCTGCAAACGATACGATCGCAAGAAAGTCAAGCAAGAAAAAGCTCAGAAACGCTCAGCGCAGGAGGTCGCCATGTTGTTTTGACGATGGAATTATGGGAAGTGTAGGCGCACTGTAGTTACCGACTTACAAATGACGTCATGAAGAGCGTGCACGTCTACAGCAGAAATATGCTTTAAATATGCTTTAAACGTAAATCTAACTTACAGAAGCAACATTCATTCATTCATTATCTCCCGCTTTATCCTCTATCAGGGTCGCGGGGGGGTTCCCCATGCCCATCCAGGGGAGAGCATCTCGGGCACTGGGCAGATAGACCCAGGACAGGGCGCCAATCCATCGCTGGGCACACACTCACTCACACAGACACACTCTATATGGGGCAATTTAGAGAACTCAATTGACTTGATCCATGTTTTTGGACTGTGGGAGGAAACCGGAGAACCCGGAGGAAACCCACGCAGACACGGGGAGAACATGGAAACTCCACCCAGATGGGGATTCGAACCGGGAATCCCTAGCGCTGAGAGTCGAACGTGCTAACCACTAAACCACCATGCCGCCCCAGAAGCAAGATATATATTTATGTATAACATTATGGTGATACATTACCGTTACTTAAGATTATAAAAACAGTGGACATACAAAATTGATTTTAAATTGATGGAAATTTTAAATTGACTTGATTTATAAATTTAAAAGCCTCAATGTGATGTTTTACTCAAAGTCACACATATCTTTTCAATTTATTCTTGTTATTTACCATATTTGGTCCAGATTGAACTTGCTCTACTATAGATATCTAATACTGCCACCAGGAGGCGGCATCACAACATCCTGAAACTGGGCGCTGCGTCAAACGTGATTGGAGGATTTATTTAACTGACTGATTTATTATTGTAAAAATAAGTCACGTAATGTTAAGTTTACAGCGATTTTATTGTGAATAAACAATAAAAAAAAAAATGAATATTCATTGCCACCACCTCAAAACATACAAAGTACATTCCTCGTGGAGATAAGTGTTGTTTTATTATTTAATTTTATTTTTTTATTATTATTTATTAACTTGATCATTTAAGCGGCATGGTGGCTTAGTGGTTAGCACGTTCGCCTTCGAATCCCCTTCTGGGTGGAGTTTCCATGTTCTCCCCGTGTCCGCGTGGGTTTCCACTAAGCCACCATGCCGCTCAATTAAAAATCTACCAATTAATTAACTTACTGGTAATTAATTTAAAAAAAATTCTGTGAATAAATTGCCCATTTTTTACTAAATTTGATACCTCACGAGCAGAATTAATTTTGGATAAAGTCATTTAACACTATATAGGGGTGATTTAAAAAAAAATATATATATAGGTTTTTTATATGTTGCTTCTGGGCGGCACGGTGGCTTAGTGGTTAGCACGTTCGCCTCTCAGTCCGCGTGGGTTTCCTCCGGGTTCTCCTGTTTCCTCCCATAGTCCAAAAACATGGATCAAGTCAATTGAATTCTCAAAACTGCCCCATATAGAGTGTGTGTGTGTGAGTGAGTGTGTGCCCAGCGATGGATTGGCGCCCTGTCCCGGGTCTATCTGCCCAGCGTCCGAGACGTTTCTCCCCTGGATGGGCCTGGGGAACCCCACCGTGACCCTAATAGAGGATAAAGCGGGAGATAATGAATGAATGAAAATTGCCCCATATAGAGTGTGTCTGTGTGAGTGAGTGTGGGCCCAGCGATGGATTGGTGCCCTGTCCTGGGTCTATCTGCCCAGCGCCCGAGACGTTCTCCCCTGGATGGGCATGGGGAACCCCACCGCGACCCTAATAGAGGATAAAGCGGGAGATAATGAATGAATGAAAATTGCCCCATATAGAGTGTGTGTGTGAGTGAGTGTGTGAGTGAGTGTGTGCCCAGCGATGGATTGGCACCCTGTCCTGGGTGTATTTGCCCAGCGCCCGAAACGTTTCTCCCCTGGATGGGCATGGGGAACCCCACCGTGACCCTAATAGAGGATAAAGCGGGAGATAATGAATGAATGAATATTTTGCTTGTTTCATACTTGGTTGCTTTTCTACGGATATTATTGTTTATTGGGGACTTTTATTTTGACAGAAAGTAGCCAGAAACATTGGAACTGACTATCTTATTGTTCCCAGCGTCACGTTGATGATCACAACTACAGCAGAGTTCTGGACAAAAGACGCGGCGGCCTCCTCCTCCTCCTCCTCCAGCTCCGGCCTCCTCCTCCTCCTCCAGCCCCGGCCTCCTGCATCCACAGCCTCCGCCTGCATCCACGGCCTCCTGCATCCACGGCCTCCTCCAGTCACGGCCTCCGACTCAGGGCGACACAACCCCCCGGTCTCCGTCTGCACAGGCCCGGGGGCGCGTGGACCGGAGACGCAGAGCGAACCCGGCGGCCTCGGGGGTGAAATGGGGCAGAAGAAGGACGTGACGGAGTGGCAGAAGGGTGCGATCGCGTTCGGCTTGGCTAAAGGACACTCCGCCAGGGAAGTGGCCGAGTTCACCGAGCTGTCTCGGCAGTCGGTGCTGCGGATCTATAAGCAGTGGTCCACGACGCAGTCCACGCGAACCCGCCGGAGTAACTGTGGCAGAAAGTCGCTCATCAACGAGGAGGCGCGCAACCGCCTCATCCGCCTGCTGGCTGAAAACAGATGCCAAAGCAGACAAGAGTTACTGCAGGCGCTGAACGAAGGAGCCAAGCGGCCCGTGTCTGAACGAACCCTGCGCCGCGAGCTGCAGTTCCTTAACCAGGGCCCCACGGTGAGGTTGCCCCTCCGGTACAAGCACCGGCACCACACACTGACACTGAAGCACCCCAGGACGCGAGAGTAACGCAGGGTGACATGGTTGAAAAGTAGGAAACACAACGTAATACGTTCATCCATCCATTATCTTCCGTTTTATCCTCTATTAGGGTCGTGGTGGGGTTCCCCATGCCCATCCAGGGGAGAAGGTCTCAGGTGCTGGGCAGATACACCCAGGACAGGGCGCCAACTCATCGCTGGGCACACACTCACTCACACAGACACACTGACATACACACTCTATAGGGGGCAATTTGGAGAATTCAATTCACTTGATCCATGTTTTTGGACTGTGGGAGGAAACCCATGTGGACGCAGGGAGAACATGGAAACTCCACCCAGATTGGGATTCCAACCGGGAATTCCTAGCACAGAGAGGCAAATGTGCTAACCACTAAGCCACCGTCCCGCCCGGAAACACATTCATTCATTCATTCATTATCTTCCGCTTTATCCTCTATTAGGGTCGCGGTGGGGTTCCCCATGCCCATCCAGGGGAGAACGTCTCGGGCACTGGGCAGATACACCCAGGACAGGGCGCCAATCCATCACTGGGCACACACTCAAATACACTATATGGGGCAATTTGGAGAACTCAATTAACTTGATCCATGTTTTTGGACTGTGGGAGGAAACCGGAAAACCCGGAGGAAACCCACGCGGACACGGGGAGAACATGGAAACTCCACCCAGATGGGGATTCGAACCGGGAATCCCTAGCGCTGAGAGGAGAATGTGCAAACCACTATGCCACCGTGCCGCAGTCCAAAAACATGGCTTCAAGGTAAATTGGCTGCATTAAATGTCCCCATATAGTGTTTGTTTGTATGTGTGCGTCTGTGTGAGTGAGTGTGCCCCAGCTTGGCTGTCCTGGGTGTGTTTACTATATATATATATATAGTATATATATTTGGCCGATATATAGCCGATATATAGAGCTGATATTACCAGTTTTTATTGCAACTAATAAAGTACAATAATAATAATAATAATAATAAACAAGAAACAAAAGTAATCAGTTTATCACGGTCTACTCTACCTTTTGTAATACAGAGAGCAATATTAAAAACATACAACTTTAAATTACACATTATTAATTAAAGTTTCAGTATACCTAAACATAAGCAGATAGCATCTTTATAGAATTAACATTTATTGATGAACATTGCACAATGCACACAGAACAACATTCAATGAACTTTTTGAACTAATGAGCCAATTTAGCTAATTTAGATAAATAAATACAATATTAACAAACAAATATTGTAGTTTGTAGTGTGAAAAAAAGTACTTATTTGAATATGTCAAGAAAAAAATTTAATGAAGTGAACTTTGAACATGAAATGTTAACTTTGAGTATGTTCGAACTGAACTTGAACAATGTTCAGAATTAAAATAGTGAACTTTGAACATGAAATGTTGACTTTGAGCATGTATGAACTGAACTGAACTAGTTCTGAATTAAACTGTAAACTGGCACAACACTGCCTGTACAGTAAGTGCTAGCGATATATAGCGTTAGCTAGCCAGTTTAACAAAATCGCCCTAATTATACAAACAGTAAACACTGTAAATGTTACAAATAGCATAATAACATTATTATAGCGTTAGCTAGCGCTAATTAGTATTAGTTGGCCAGTTTAGCTGTTCAAGTGGTTGCTAAGGTTACAGTTCCAAATAAAACTATTGGCATTTTCTCTCTAAATAACATAATCGCTCTAATTATGCAGACAGTAAACACTTTATACATTACAAAGAGCAGCCAGTAACAAATACTGAGAGTTGAAAGAGAATGAGCATTGAGTGACGTTCTGCCGGAAGACCACTAGGGGTCACTCTAAGCAAAAGTTAGAGCAAATGACTGTATTCAGTCATTGAGCCAGAATGACGGAGCTGCTCACAGCGTTGCCTGCAGGAACTGTTTAAATATCGGCCTTGTGCGCTCATATATCGGCCGATGCCGATTATCTATCCATCCATCCATTCTCTCCTGCTTTATCCTCTATTAGGGTCGCGGTGGGGTTCCCCATGCCCATCCAGGGGAGAAAATCTCGGGCGCTGGGCAGATAGACCCAGGACAGGGCACCAATCCATCGCTGGGCACACACTCACTCACACACACACACTCTATATGGGGCAATTTTTTGAGAATTCAAATGACTTGATCCATGTTTTTGGACTGTGGGAGGAAACTGGAGAACCCGGAGGAAACCCATGCAGACACGGGGAAAATATGGAAACTCCACCCAGATGGGGATTCGAACCGGGAATCCCTAGTGCTGAGAGGCGAACGTGCTAACCACTAAGCCACCGTGCCGCCCCGCCGATTATCTAAAAATGCCAAAAATCGGCGCCGATTGATCGGCCGGCCGATCAATCGGTCGATCACTAAAACTCACCCTGCTTTCAGTGGGATTATGAAAGTAAAGCTCAGAGAAGCTGGCCCTTAATAATGGAATTATTTTTCAATGTTCAGACAGCATGTGATTGTGCTGGCAGTTAGTTCTCTGCTCCGTTCTCTCCCTTATCTTTTCTCTTAAAACACATCTATTTTTATGACCTGATTTTATCTACATAAACACTTTGGCCAGGCTTGTGATGACCTTTCCTGTAAATGGTGTTAAGATGTAAACATTGATTGTAAGGGGATTTTTTTTTTTAGAAAAAGAAACTTTATTTAACTAACTGAGAGAAAGAAAAAAAACACCAAACAAAACAACTTCCACAATACCCAAATATAAGGTTTCCCTGCACAATATAGCTCTTAACACTCTTGTTCACCAATCACTGATGTTGCTGTTTGAACCATGTGAAGGTGGTGAGACGTTTTGAGCTGTTTCTTGGTGATTGTAAGGAGCATATAAAACTTTTTTTCAAATAGTAAGTAAGTTAAATGTTGCGGTAATTAATCTGTTTTGTGGACTACAGTACATCCTCTTTACTCTGTTCTTAAATGATCAAACACCGAATAGTATCACCATAAACCAGGTTTATTTGGTTGGTGCATTATTCCTATCCCAGCAGTGTCACTCAGGTGTTTAGATGAAACTACAGCAGTACTGCTGCACTAAAACCCACCTTACCGCATCAATTTCACTGCAGAACTGACAAACGATCCACCACCCAAATAATACCCGTTCTGTGATGGTCCTGACCAATAGAGAACAGCCAACCAACATCCATCCATCCATTATCTTCCGCTTTATCCTCTACTAGGGTTGCGGGAGGGTTCCCCATGCCCATCCAGGGGAGAACATTTCGGGTGCTGTGCAGATACACTCAGGACAGGGTGTCAATCTATCGCTGGGCACATACTGACTCACTCTATATGGGGTAATTTGGAGAATTCAATTGACTTGATCCATGTTTTTGGACTGTGGGAGGAAACCGGAGAACCTGGAGTAAACCCACGTGGACACGGGGAGAACATGGAAACTCCACCCAGATTGGGATTCGAACCGGGAATCCCTAGTGCGGAGAGGAGAACGTACTAACCACTAAGCCACCGTGCCACCAGGGGACTAACAAAAAACAGATGTAACAAAATTGTAAAACTACAAAGCCCATCTTTATGGTAAGTGAAGAAAATAGACAATGGAACAAAAAGGGAGTGTGTCCAAACTTTTGAAACTTTTGGTACTGAATCTTAGTGCCCGATTTTATATTTGGCTTAATTACAAACAAACCCATTTTCACACATCAAACCTTCATAGACCAGATGTTTATCATTAACTTTTATTTACGTGAATGTTCATTTGATACCATTATATAGCTCTGCTAACTGTGACATTCATTTAACTCATAAGCATCCTCTGTGGTGTTTATTATAATGGAATGTTTTATTTTTATAATACAAATCCTGTGCTTGTAATGGGCTTATGTAATTACAATAATTAATTTATAACGCTCTTATGTAGTTCTGTAATGGTTTGTCATATTAGATGCAAAGATTTTACTGTGCATTTGTTTACGAATGACCACATCACAATGTTTGGTTAGCATTTAACGTCATTTAAGCTTCACATTCAGTTCACCCTCAGACCTCATTGATCCTAAATCTAAAATGCAGAAAACTTGTGCACATTTTACATATTTGTGACTTTTATTATCTCATTTTGCATGATTTATAACAAGTGAAAAAGAGCTGTAACAATCAGGTGCAAATGTTAATGTGTATCATTTATATTAACCTCTTAAGCTTCTGACACACCACTGCAAAAGTAGTGAAGAAAAGACCATCACCCAGAACCAGGAAGCATTGTCTCAGGTGCGTACTGAAGTAGAGAAGCTTTCAAACGTTCCAGTTTAGGGATTCTTAAGCTTTGTCTGGTTCTTGTGTTTCAGCTTGTGACGAACAACTGCGAGTGTAGTGAAGAAGTTCCCAGAGAAGAGAACCAAGAAGCAAAGTCCACAGACAAAGACCTGATGGAGCAGATAATGCAGACATGGGATAATACTGATCCGACTGATTGAGTATGTTTATTTATTTGCATCTTCTTTCTACACATAGAGAATGTTATAAGCTTATATAGGAGTAAGATATCAAATACTTGCCTTCATACTTTATTATATACTTGAGTATCATTTTAAGTTCTTATTTTTCGGGAATTTAATGGACATTTTTTTTGCATGATGATGTGATCACATAACTGGATAAAGTGATTGTAAATCTGAATGTACTGTTTTTGAGGCTTTATGTTAGTAAAACCAAATGATCAAAAATTGTTTCAAGTGTTTTTTTTTATAGATTTATCATTATCATAGCTAAGTGTTTTGATTTATCATTATCATAGCTAAATAAAGTGTTGTATCTAGAGGGGACCATGTTATTCATTCATTATCTCCCGCTTTATCCTCTATTAGGGTCGCGGTGGGGTTCCCCATGCCCATCCAGGGGAGAACATCTCAGGCGCTGGGCAGATATACCCAGGACAGGGCGCCAATCCATCACTGGGCACACACTCACTCACACAAACACACTTTATATGGGGCAATTTTTGAGAATTCAATTGACTTGATCCATGTTTTTGGACTGTGGGAGGAAACCGGAGAACCCGGAGGAAACCCACGCGGACACGGGGAGAACATGGAAACTCCACCCAGATGGGGATTCGAACCGGGAATCCCTAGCGCTGAGAGGCGAACGTGCTAACCACTAAGCCACCGTGCCGCCCCATGTTATTCATTCAATCATTTATTTATGTTTTGATCTCGACATAAGTTGTTTTCTCATGATCACAACCTATTTTTCTTTTGCTCTCGGTCAATACAATACATGTATGGTCTAATGGATGGTGAAATTCTGTCACAACAACCCGTGCCCCGCTTTATAAATGTCATGTCAGCAAGGGTTTCCTCCAAGGGTTTCCTCCAGAAACCTAAAAAGGTTTCCCCACAGTCCAAAAACATGCATTTAATGTAAACTGGCTGCTCTAAATTGCTCCTCTGTGTGTGTGTGTGCACGTACATGTGAGTCCAGTGATGGATCTGCTTAGCACAGATGAATGGAAGTAGATGTTGAAGCAAATCATTCATTCATTATCTCCCGCTTTATCCTCTATTAGGGTCGTGGTGGGGTTCCCCATGCCCATCCAGGGGAGAACGTCTCGGGCGCTGGGCAGATAGACCCAGGACAGGGCGCCAATCCATCGCTGGGCACAAACTCACTCACACAGACACACTCTATAAGGGGCAATTTTGAGAATTCAATTGACTTGATCCATGTTTTTGGACTGTGGGAGGAAACTGGAGAACCCGGAGGAAACCCACGCGGAGACGGGGAGAACATGGAAACTCTACCCAGATGGAGATTTGAACTGGGAATCCCTAGCGCTGAGAGGCGAACGTGTTAACCACTAAGCCTCCGTGCCGCCTGAAGCAAATAAAACCCCATAAAACCAATTAACAGACTAACAAACTGTGCAGCATCGTATGAGCTACTACTATCTTTAATTTGCATTTAGGAGGTGAAGCAGTAGAGTGGATCTGTGTAATAGAATACACACTGAAGGAACACATTGTTAAAATCCATCAGCACTGCTGTGTCCGATCTGTTGCCATCAGTGCAACACACTGATACACCACCACATCAGTCGCAGCAGTGCTGAGAATCATCCACCACTCAAAATATAACCAGTTCTGTGGGGATCCTGGCCAATAAAGATCAGTTAAAGAGACTGAGAAGGTATGCAGAGAAATGGAGAGATTATAAAACTACATCCATATGGTAAGTGAAGATGATCAAATGAACAATGGAAATGGTAACAAGGAGCTGTACTTAATAATGTGATTTTATTAATCTGTATGTTCTTACCACTTATTTAACATAATTAACAAAAATAACCAAAAATATACACTTTTTAAAAAAAAAAGAAGTATGAATTAAGCAGTGTTTGTCTAAAAAAAGAAGTTCCATCACTCACCTGCCACTCCTTACACGTTGGAAGCTGAGCCATTCTAAATAATGAGATACCATTGAAAAGCTGCCAGAACTGAAAGACAGACAAAAGAGGCACAGCGGTTGATATGTTTATGACAGTAATAAAAAGCAGTGCAGACAGACTTTAAACACCTCATTACAACATATACTCAACCATAATTATTACAGTTGGTCAAAGGCACAAACCGTAAACTTACGTGACCAAAGAACAGGAAGGGCAACAGAAAGGTTAACCCTCTCCACATCCATGACTGAAATCCTTCTGGAAATAAAAAGACAATGTGTAAGTGTTAGATCACAGCTAACAAAGGACACAAATGGCTGAATTCCAAAGTTTTCATGAGCTTATATAATTATCCCAGTGTAACAAGACGGTGTTTTATGCAGTGTTGTTGAAAGACTTGTGGATCACACGTATTTATAAGTGGTTTCTGGCCTTGTCCAATATGCAGATGTCTTTGGACTTTCTTTGGCATATTTTCAGTACTATTTATATCATATCTACATTATAGCTATTACAGCAGACATTAAAGACTTATTACTTTCACAATCGTCAATAAAATTGTACTTTAAAAAAAGGTTTGTGGAAATGTGGAAAGTCGTAAACCATATTGGATTTAAAAGATTAAAACTTTGATAGGTGACCACAACAGTAATGGATTAGATAATAAAGGAATGAGGCATTATTCACAATAATGCACAACTTCAAGTGATTTATAGCTTTTAGTGATTAGTAAACTGGTTTTCGGCAATGTAACCTAATTCATTCATTCATTCATTATCTTCTGCTTTATCCTATATTAGGGTCGCGGTGGGGTTCCCCATGCCCATCCAGGGGAGAACGTTTCGGGCGCTGGGCAGATACACCCAGGACAGGGCGCCAATCTATCGCTGGGCATGTAACCTAATTCAGTTTTTAAAATGAACATATTGTATATCATGTATTAATACGAATATAAACAGATCATAGGTGAGCATTATCGTCAATAATGTCATAGCTGGGCCAACGGCTTAGCCAATCAGATTATCGGAATAGAACTACCAGTTTCATAATGGCTAATAATTGATGCTGATTCATGCAATTCAGTTCTAGGACAGCACAATATATGGTTGTCTGCAGAATTGCTATTAAAAATAAAAATGGAAGCTTTAAGCATTTTGTCTGTTTTTTTATAACAGGGTTTTTGCGTGTTGTACTGACTCGACTGATTGGTTAGTTAGTGTTGGTTAGAGAGGGGGTGCCCACACTTTTCTGGCCATAGATCTACTTTTCCATTGGACAGGTCATCGAGATCTACCAGGGTTGATAATTTTTTTAAGGCTTTTATATTGAAACCTGTTTACACACATCATGTTAGTATTGTCGAATCAGCATAGAAAAGACTGCCTCAGATTGCCATTTTTAAAGAAATTGCTCTTTTATTAAAAACATTCCGGCAAATAGCATGGAGAAAACTTGGTTTTAGTAAACCCAAACGACCAAACACAGTGAAATTGCAATGGCTACTTGGCAAATCAAGCAAATGCATTTTGAGTTTGACATTGTAAAAAAAAATATTCATCCCCCCACTCTAAATGAAAGTGGTATTTAAATTCTTTTGGGGGCAAAGTCCTTCACTCATCTTGTCAGTCAAATAAAGTGCAAAAACACTGAAACTATCTAATGTAGATGATTCGAGGGGCAGTGCTTCAGATTTAGGCACAGAGGTGTTGGACCACGTGCCGGTTTTGGCAACAGCGAGAGAGACGGGGGGGGGGGGGGGCAGACTGCTCGCTTGCACAATGATAGAGATCGCGATTCAGAATGACTCACATTGTGTGTGAACATGTGTGTGTAAGTGCTTCCGATACTGTGCTGTAAAAAAGCGCTGACACGTGATAAACACTGATAAGCGCTTTTTTTTCAAACCTCCACCGCGATCCACCTGACACCCCTGCGTATTGGGCACCACGGTCCTAGAGAATGTTTCGGGCGCTGGACAGATACACCCAAGACAGTGTGCCAGTCTATCACTGGGCAAACACTCACTCACACAGACACACATACACAGACACACTCTATATGGGGCAAATTGGAGAATTCAATTAACCTTGATCCATGTTTTTGGACTCTGGGAGGGAACCGGAGACCCCGGAGGACACCCATGCAGACACAGGGAGAACATGGAAACTCCAACCAGATTGGGATTCGAATCGAGAATCCCTAGCGCTGAGAGGCGAATATACTAACCACTACGTCACCGTGTAGCCGTAACAAAACCAATCCATGTTATTGATGTTAAACTGAGGAAGAAGCCATGGCAAAATGCCACGTTATGTCAGTGGACAAGTTTAATCAATGTGATGAAAGCTGTGTCCCAAATCAACTCTTATGTTTGCCCATAAACTCCTGAACAAGGTTTCTCATAAAAACACCGGAACACGTCTTGTTTGTGTTTTCTATAATACAATAATATATAAATAAAAAACTGATGAAAGCAACAGGGGACATTTTAATATTCCAAATAGATAGAAATTGATGATGCCATGTAAATGTAAATATGTTGAACTATTCTTGACAAGGGTTTTGACCTTTGATCTGTTTGTGCCACAAATCCAGGCCAAAGTTTGTACAAAAGCTATAGCAGCGAATAGAACATAAAATAGCCTTAAGGACATTTTACAGCGGGTGAAATAAGTATTGAACACGTCACCATTTTTCTCAGAAAATATATTTATAGAGGTGATATTGACATGAAATTTTCACTAGATGTTGGTAACAATCCAAGTAATCCATACATACAAGGAAATCAAGCCATAGATGTCCAGAAATTAAGTAATGTGTAATAATGTGGAAATAGTATTGAACAAGCTTACTGAAATTGATTTAATAATTTGCACAAAAGCCTTTGTTGGTAATGACAGCTTGTATAGAGAAACTAGTCGGATGCATTGATCAGGTGTGATTTTGGTCCATTCTTACACAAAAACAGTCTTTAAATCTTGAAGGATTCATTGGCCTCTTCTCTGAACTCTGATCTTTAGTTCTTTCCATAGATTTTCTATTGGATTCAAGTCAGGTGATTGGCTGGACCATTCTAACAGCTTTATTTTCTTAATCTGAAACCAATTGAAAGTTTCCTTAGTTGTGTGTTTGGGGTCATTGCATTGCTGAAATGTCCACCCACGTTTCATCCTGGTAGATGGCAGCAGTGTTTTTTTTTTTATCATGAATGTCTCTGTACATCTCTGTTCATCCTTTCTTCAATTATTTGAAGTTCGCTAGTACCATATGCTAACAGCCCCACATCATGATGGACAGCCCACGCTCTTGGACAGCTCTTCTGATATTTCTTTTCACTCCTCTGTCAGAAATCCTGTGAGGAGCACCTGGTCATGGTCAGTTAATGGTGAAATGATCTTCTTTCCACTTCCGGATTATGGACCCAACAGTGCTTACTCGAACATTCAGAAGTTTAGAAATCCTTTTGTAACCAATACCAACATTATGGTTTGAAACAATAAGGTTGCAAAGGTCTTGAGGAAGCTCTATACTTTTACCCATCATGAGATGTTTCTTGTGTGATACCAGACCATTATTTGGGTCTGGACCAGCTGATAGTAATTTGCACTGACAAGGGGCAGAATTGCTTTCTAATTACTGAGAGAGTTCAGCTGGTGTCTTGGCGTTCCATTCCTTTTTGCACCTCCTTTTCTTCACATGTTCAATACTTTTTCCTTTGTGCCATTCCACATTATTCCACATTACTGAATTATGTGTAATAGAGTGTGTTTGTGTCTATGTCTGTGTGAGTGAGTGTGTGCCCAGAGATAGATTGGTGCCCTGTCCTGGGTGTATCTGCCCAGCGCCTGAAATGTTCTCCTCTAGATGAGCATGGGAAACCCCCCCCCGCGACCATAATAGAAGATAAAGCGGAAGATAATGGATGGATGGATGGATGGTATCATTGATCTTACCGACTGTCACATCCATGTTATGTCTTTCCCCCAGAGCTTTCAATCTGTACAGACATCCACTTTGATAGTAGTACTGAAGGAACTGCACAACAACTGCAGAAGTCAGATATATGCACTATGTTATAATCATTTGAATCACTACATTATATCTTATTTCTCAAATTAACTTCTATTATATTAACATACTCTGATAAAGGCAGTAGGCAAGAAATTGGTTCCTAAACATCTGATACATTTCACCATCAGGCCTGAAGAGGCATAACACAGCACAGCATGGTTAATTTCAGCATGAACACAGAAATACCTCAAGACTGCATTGATTAATACATTGACGTTATCTAAAAAATTGTTTACTTACCACGTAAGCATAACCCCTGATAGAAAGGTTGAAATGTAGTGATGGAACACCCACCATCCCTTAATTCTGCAATTTGAAGTATAGATTTGGTTGTATCGGCACAACTACCAGTAGTGATGTCAAATTACAAGAAGGACTACAATGTAGAATAAAATTGACAAACCTGGATCCATTACTGATGAGAATACTCTCACGGATTGTTAATGTGCAGTAGTACCAGACCAACAGGAAGTTAAGCAATGCATCCACAAACCTACATAACACAAAACAAAGTTACATTAGGGTTTACTGCTTGTTACATTTAGTCCATATAATACATTCTAGAAACTTTAACTACATACAAGTTGTTATCTCATTTTAAGTTGCTTTGGGTAAGAGCGCCTACTAAATGATTACATATATGACCATATACATGGACTTTGTAGTTCTACAATTACATTCTGTAGTCCATCTGTTTCTCTACATACTGTGTTTGTCTTCTTTACTCTGTTCTCTGATGATGACCCGCACAGAGCAGGTATTATTAGGGTGGTGGATGATGGTACGAGTGGATCAGACACCTGTATGTGGTGTCCAGCAGCACCTCTGTGTCTGATCCACTCATACCAGCATAACACACAACACACCACCATCATGTCAGTATCACTGCAGTACTGAGAATCATCCACCAGCCCAATACCTCCACTGTAGGGGTCCTGATCATCGAAGAACATACCGAAGCAGATTAACAAAGTATGCAAAGAAAAAGACGGTCTACAGTTTGTAATTGTAGAACTACAAAGTCGATCTATATGATCAGTGGAACTGAAAAAACAGACAGTGAGTGAAGAACTGATAAATTGTGTATATTACAATCTTATATAATATTCTAAGCAATGACTCTGCAAAATCCATTCTATTTGTAGAATTTATTACTTTAATAAATTTTTTTTTTTACTTTATTTAATGTTAAATAATCTACTGTGACACAGTATATACTACACACTGTAGCAGTAGTAATGGTAGAACTGGAATGATTTGTTGTACTCTATTTTTGGTGAATAATCTGGCAATTTTTGACTCAATGTAATTCTTACCTATATGTGACAAACTGACAGCCAATCCCAAGCAGGAACAAGATCAAGGTCACGTACAGTTTGAATTTCTCATATTCATCCTTATAGGCAGCCCTCGAGTAAAATGACAAAAAGATTAAGATGCTTTTTTTTATCCAATTTTATACAGAAGGCTCATTATTTTATTAGACAATTTGAAGGAATGATGCACTGCCACCACAGGAATGACATAGTACATGGACAAAATTATTTGTTATAAAATCTTATTCGAAATTGAAATCCCCACAGCTATGCAGCTTACAGCCTTTTGGCAAAGCTTTCTACAAGATTTTGGATCATGTCTGTGATGTGTGGTAGCTTGTGATTAGTGTTTTGGGCTATCAATCTCAAAGTTATAGGCTTAAATCCCAGGTCCACTGAAGTTACCAATGTGGATCCTTGAACAAGGCCCTTTACCCTGATTGTTTCAGGTGTATCATGCTGTATCATAACCACCCCATGCTCTGACCCAAACCATCAAGTTGGGATACTTGTAAATTTTGGATAAAAGCATTTGCTAAAAGACCAAATGTAAATGACTGAATGGGCTTTTTATCCTTAAGGTTATTTACAGACAATGATGTTGAAGGAGAGAGCCTGGTTCATATTCTTCATTTTAATTCATGCTAAATGTGCTTTATGGGGTTATGGTGAGAGCTGTGAAGGCCAGTCAAATTCTGTCACTTAATCAATCCTTTTTGAATCTTGCTTTGTTCAATTGTGCAAAATCATTTCTCAAACTGTTCACACAAAGTTAAAAGTACAGAGGTGTTTTTATACATATGTGATGCATAGAATAATTAAAACACCTGAATTTAATAATGTAGAAGTACAGTGGAGTGTTTAATACAGCTAATGCAGAACACGGTTAAACAATGTCCACCTCTAAGCATGTTCGCCTCTCATCAATAACGATCCCCCCCCCCCCCCCGTTTCAGTCCAAAAAGATGGATCTAAGGTGAATTGGCTGCTTCAACTTGCCCCTATATACTGTGTATGTGCGTAAAACTGAGTGTGTGCCCAGCGATGGATTGGTGCCCAGCATCCAAAACATACCCCCCTGTTTGTCATGGGAGCCCCCCCACCCCAGCAGAGCATTAAGTGGAAGCTAATGAGATAAAATTATACAATCCTACTTCTTTCTACATAAAACAATTTGGATGTTGCATGTAATCAGCTTGTCATCTACACTAGTTATCTGTGATTTATTGACCTTTTTAGTACAATTTATTTATCCATTTATTCATATATATTCATTACAATAACAATCAGCCAATAGTAACAAGTTAAGATTTTGCTTACTTCGACTGTTTGCTTAGAAGATTGACATTCATGTTTCCAAGTACAAGACTAAGATATAGCCTATTAAAATGAACAAAAACAAAATTACAATGTTATAAAAACAATCTTGACAGTTTAGTCTGGTTAAAAGGTTAAGATATTTCATTACCCATTTTTCTTAGGTAGGAATGCCTCCATCTGAAGCAAGATGCCAGACTGCTCTTGTAGATTTCTCTTTAGTTCAATCACATGTCCTTCTTCCTCCTCATTTAATCCTTTATTTAGTCTGTAGTTTACAAAAAAACAGGCCTTTAATCTTTGTAATGGATGGTTGTGACATTATGCACTAAAGTTAATTTCCACAAGTAACAATTCAACACAACTAAACAAAATTGCATGAGATTTGAAAAATATTATCTTCTTACTTCTTCAGTGAATGCGATATATCCTTTAAACACTTTTTCTGGTGAACTATGGATGAACTGAATTTGTTCTGTAGCTCCTGAAGCTCATCCAGCTTCTGCATGTACAGCCGATGGGCATCCTGAGAGCAAGAGAATTCAAATTATGGAATAAGTTACCTTACTTTTTGAAGAACATTTATTTTTAAGTATTGCAATCCTTCATCAAAAAACTGCTAAACGAAAACCCTTAACCTTTAATGTAAAACTAAATGTGTATCATTACACATAATTAACATATATAAACAAAAATGCACCATGTGACCTACATACATAGTATATTAACCAATTTTGTGCACACAACTGTTAAACAATTGAAGCCAGTTATGTCAGCGAACCCAATTGTTTTGCAATATTGCTACATGAAGCTAATCAGAATGCAGCTTATGTAAAAAATGAAATCTGGAATCCTACCTGAAGCTGAAGGAAATCTTTTTTCTGGCTCTCCCATTCTTCAAGAAGTCTGTTTAGTTGAAGAGTCATTTCAGTGATTTCAAGCTGACACAATCAAGAAAAACATTGAATTATCACAAACTTGGCCTCAGAGTAGTTCTATCCATATCAATATCTAAGCATGCAAGTCTTTTGTGTGGACTTTGTTTATGACTGGCAATGATCTATGACTATTGCAACTTTTCTGACCTTTGGCACACTGTTGTCCTTAAATTTGTGTCTGAAGTGCATTAAGATATTTGACCAAGCATATTAGTGAAAATACTGTCATATATTTAATGCAAATATTATCTGACACAAGCAATTTAAACAAATGTATAGTGAGGTGTATATTAATACATACAAATTAGAAACAATGTATTACTTGTTTGATATAAATAAAATAATGTATTATTTATTTTGAGAGAATAAAAAGGAATATAATAGAGCATAAACAAAAAAATACTAAAATAATAATCCTACTGAATAACAAATTATTTTTAAAACAATGTTTTATATTGTGCAAATTAGTATTAAACAATGAAATGAAATAAAATTATTCTAACATGTGCACTATTACTGCTGATGTAAGCTACCCAGACCCTGGAGTGGCTATAATAGCAATCTAAACATGCACTTACTGCCACAGCCAAAGATTTACTTATTTTTCATTATTATGAAAATTCCCTTCATCTCTTGTTATTTAAAACTAAATATTAAAACCCACAAGCCTTCAAATTATTACAGCCACTATAAATATAAACATCAAAGTAACATACACAGAGTAGCAGCTAGATTCTTTTAATTCAGTAACTGAAAGAGTGAATTTTATCTCGTCATGAAAACCAATATGTTAAATAAATCAAATCAATTAATGTCTGCGTGAAAATTCATTCCAAAAATCATATATTTTAATAAACATAACCATTTATTGCTTAGGTTATGGGTTATGGGTTTAAGGGTTATGCCTTTAAAATTTGTTATATATGCATGATAGATATAAAAACTATATTTGAAATTCTAAAAGTTTTAAAATCATTAGGCCTCACAATAGGATGGAGATATTATTAATAAAAGTAATAAATAATTTTATTGGTATTTGTGCAATCAGGGCGTGATTGGGTGGAGCCTGTGAACGGAGGGAAGCGACGTAAGAGCAGAACAGGTAAACAGAGACACCTGTTACACCTGAATTTGTTACATTATCTCTCCTGTGTGCACTGAAAAGAGCAAAAAGTACACTGGAAGAAGCAAGGAAAGAGAATGAAACGCTTTAAGGGGCTCCAGGTATCTTCATTTACCTAATCTACTCTTTCTTTACATGCTTCTTCTAATCACGCTCTCATATCAAAGTATTATTGAACAAAACCTAGATTTTGCTTGTGTTTGTAAGAGAAGCTATCTGTGTAAATAATGAAAGCAAAAAGATCACAAAAGTGAAGATCACAAAAGAATGTGATCCACAAAGGTTAGTATTAAGACTACTGCTATTTGTTAACTACAATCTTACAATCCAATATGTTCACACAATAAGTGAAAGGACACGCTCTGTAAAAGAGGTTAAAGGTTAAATGCCCTGTAATTACCTTTTACTTGGTTCAGATAAAATGAAGGTTCTTCTTGGTAGACCCACAAACAGTGATAACTGCAACAACCACATCCCTCTAAAACACATTCACAAACTATGATGGGCAATTTGGAGCATTCAGTTTACCTTGAATCCGTTTTTGGACTGTGAGAGGAAACCCATGCGGACACAGGGAGAACATAGAAACTCCACCCAGATTGGGATTCGAATGGATCCCTGACACTGAGAGACGAATTTGCTAACTACTAAGCCACCATACCACCCTTTACAAAATTTATAAAAGACATAATGTGCATATTAATATATATTCTACATACTGGGGCAATTTGTAGGCTTCTGATTAAGAAAACCAAATCTAGTGACCTAAAGATCCCCAGTTCGATTCCCGGGCCCACCAAGGGCTATAGCTGTAGTGTCCATGCACCTGGTGAACACCAATTTTTCAGTAGGTGCATGTTCAGGATAGTGTGCTCACTTCACTAGTGTGTGTGTTTCACTGCACAGATGGGTTAAATATTAAGGACCAATTCTTCTGTGTGTAAGCACAGTAGGTACAAGGAAAATAATTTTAAAATATTTAAAAATCACCCCTATGTCAGCAGCGATAGACTGGCGCCCTGTCCTGGGTGTATCTGCCCAGCGCCCGAGACGTTCTCCCCTGGATGGCCATGTTCATTCATCTGATTGAACCCCTCCCACCCCGCCCCCGCGACCCTAGTAGAGTATAAGGCGGAAGATAATGGATGGATGGAAATGTAAAACATGGGCGGCAAGGTGGTTTAGTGGTTAGCACATTCGCCTCTCAGCACTAGGGATTCCCGGTTCGAATCCCAATCTGGGTGGAGTTTCCATGTTCTCCCCGTGTCCATGTGGGTTTCCTCCGGGTTCTCCGGTTTCCTCCCACAGTCCAAAAACATGGTTCAAGGTCAATTAAGTTCTCCAAATGACCCCATATAGACTGTCCTGGGTGTATCTGCCCAGTCCTGGGTGTATCTGCCCAGCGCCCGAGACGTTCTCCCCTGGATAGACATACTCATTCATCTGATTGAACCCCTCCCACCCCACCCCCGCGACCCTAGTAGAGTATAAGGCGGAAGATAATGGATGGATGGAAATGTAAAACGTAGAGCTGTGTCGATACCAACGCTGGTATTGGTATTGAACAATACTTGCGTAAAAAGATCGATACTCAAGTTTTTTGTGCGCACGCCGATTTATCAAAGTCTATTCTCTGAGTCTGTAATGCTGATATCACTGTGGCACAGGCACACACACACACACACACACACACACACACACACACACACACACACACACACACACACACTTTTGTTGTTGCACAGTCACGTGACACAGCGGCCACGTGGGCTCAGCCTGACCCGCCCAAGTCGACATGTCACAGTACGAAGAGAGAGACTCAGAGTGGGAGATAAAAAAAAGATGAGAGGCTTTTTGCAAAGGCAGGACAGCTACTGAACATCAGGCGAATGTCACTGAAACCCAAAAATGTGAAAATGATACTGTCCTTAAATAAAAACCTCTAATCCTTTGTTCTAAATGGGGGGGGGGGGATTTATACTTTAATTTTCACTTATCGATTTTATTTTGTATTGTTCAACTTGAGAAAATATCTGCTCACAGAATATGTTGTGGTGTGTTAATTTTGTTGTATTGTGGTTTGTTAGCTCTCTAAACTCAGAAAATTTTGTTTTAAGTTGTGTTAAGTGATATTTTTTTTTACACTCTGTTTATTTAAGAAAAAACAGAATTGCAGTGAAAGGAAGAAAATTCCTTTTTTATTGTTTTGCCTAAGAACAATTCTATTTGAAAAAAAGAAACAAAGAAAGAAAAAACTGTCTAGTGAGGGGAGCATTTTTACTTTATATTTGTATTGTACCTCAAAAATATATATTTTGCTCACGTTAAAGCAAACTTTGTTTTATTACTGTTCCATTGTTTGTAAACAAAGATGTTGATTGGGATACATTATTTTGTTGTCACCTACAATGTTTGGAGAAATTCTATACTAGGTCTTTTGGATCAATGAAGCTTAAATATTAAAAAAGTATCGGTATCGAATATCGCGATATTGGCCCTGTATTTACTTGGTACCGGATCGATACCAAAATTCTTTGTATCGCACAGCTCTAGTAAAACGACGCATTTGAATCTGCGCCAAAATAAAAGCCTGCGCTGGTTGGCTGATGATAACAGCCAATCGATGATCGGAATGGCGTCGCAGGCATCCAATCAGAAAGTGACTGAAGCAAAACAACGCTGAAGGATCTGAGCGCTGGCAGGTGAAGCCGCGGCACCTCAGAGAAGCGACTGATGCGTTTGAGGCGGCGCTGCGTCAGAGCTTTAACCCGCACTGTGTCAGAGCTTTAACCCGCACAGAGCTTTAACCCGCACAGAGCTTTAACCCGCACAGAGCTTTAACCCGCACTGTGTCAGAGCTTTAACCCGCACAGAGCTTTAACCCGCACTGTGTCAGAGCTTTAACCCGCACAGAGCTTTAACCCGCACAGTGTCAGAGCTTTAACCCGCACAGAGCTTTAACCCGCACAGAGCTTTAACCCGCACAGAGCTTTAACCCGCACAGAGCTTTAACCCGCACTGTGTCAGAGCTTTAACCCGCACAGAGCTTTAACCCGCACAGAGCTTTAACCCGCACAGAGCTTTAACCCGCACAGAGCTTAAACCCGCACAGAGCTTTAACCCGCACCGTGTCAGAGCTTTAACCCGCACAGAGCTTTAACCCGCACTGTGTCAGAGCTTTAACCCGCACAGAGCTTTAACCCGCACTGTGTCAGAGCTTTAACCCGCACTGTGTCAGAGCTTTAACCCGCACAGAGCTTTAACCCGCACTGTGTCAGAGCTTTAACCCGCACTGTGTCAGAGCTTTAACCCGCACAGAGCTTTAACCCGCACTGTGTCAGAGCTTTAACCCGCACAGAGCTTTAACCCGCACTGTGTCAGAGCTTTAACCCGCACTGTGTCAGAGCTTTAACCCGCACAGTGTCAGAGCTTTAACCCGCACTGTGTCAGAGCTTTAACCCGCACAGTGTCAGAGCTTTAACCCGCACTGTGTCAGAGCTGTAACCCGCACCGTGTCAGAGCTTTAACCCGCACCGTGTCAGAGCTTTAACCCGCACTGTGTCAGAGCTTTAACCCGCACAGTGTCAGAGCTTTAACCCGCACTGTGTCAGAGCTGTAACCTGCACCGTGTCAGAGCTTTAACCCGCACTGTGTCAGAGCTTTAACCCGCACAGTGTCAGAGCTGTAACCCGCACCGTGTCAGAGCTTTAACCCGCACTGTGTCAGAGCTTTAACCTGCACAGTGTCAGAGCTTTACCCCGCACTGTGTCAGAGCTTTAACCCGCACTGTGTCAGAGCTTTAACCCGCACAGAGCTTTAACCCGCACTGTGTCAGAGCTTTAACCCGCACAGAGCTTTAACCCGCACTGTGTCAGAGCTTTAACCCGCACTGTGTCAGAGCTTTAACCCGCACAGTGTCAGAGCTTTAACCCGCACTGTGTCAGAGCTTTAACCCGCACAGTGTCAGAGCTTTAACCCGCACTGTGTCAGAGCTGTAACCCGCACCGTGTCAGAGCTTTAACCCGCACCGTGTCAGAGCTTTAACCCGCACTGTGTCAGAGCTTTAACCCGCACAGTGTCAGAGCTTTAACCCGCACTGTGTCAGAGCTGTAACCTGCACCGTGTCAGAGCTTTAACCCGCACTGTGTCAGAGCTTTAACCCGCACAGTGTCAGAGCTGTAACCCGCACCGTGTCAGAGCTTTAACCCGCACTGTGTCAGAGCTTTAACCCGCACAGTGTCAGAGCTTTACCCCGCACTGTGTCAGAGCTTTAACCCGCACTGTGTCAGAGCTTTAACCCGCACAGAGCTTTAACCCGCACTGTGTCAGAGCTTTAACCCGCACAGAGCTTTAACCCGCACTGTGTCAGAGCTTTAACCCGCACTGTGTCAGAGCTTTAACCCGCACAGTGTCAGAGCTTTAACCCGCACTGTGTCAGAGCTTTAACCCGCACAGTGTCAGAGCTTTAACCCGCACTGTGTCAGAGCTGTAACCCGCACCGTGTCAGAGCTTTAACCCGCACCGTGTCAGAGCTTTAACCCGCACTGTGTCAGAGCTTTAACCCGCACAGTGTCAGAGCTTTAACCCGCACTGTGTCAGAGCTGTAACCTGCACCGTGTCAGAGCTTTAACCCGCACTGTGTCAGAGCTTTAACCCGCACAGTGTCAGAGCTGTAACCCGCACCGTGTCAGAGCTTTAACCCGCACTGTGTCAGAGCTTTAACCCGCACAGTGTCAGAGCTTTACCCCGCACTGTGTCAGAGCTTTAACCCGCACTGTGTCAGAGCTTTAACCCGCACAGTGTCAGAGCTTTACCCCGCACAGTGTCAGAGCTTTAACCCGCACTGTGTCAGAGCTGTAACCCGCACTGTGTCAGAGCTTTAACCCGCACAGTGTCAGAGCTGTAACCCGCACCGTGTCAGAGCTTTAACCCGCACTGTGTCAGAGCTTTAACCCGCACAGAGCTTTAACCCGCACTGTGTCAGAGCTTTAACCCGCACTGTGTCAGAGCTTTAACCCGCACAGTGTCAGAGCTTTAACCCGCACTGTGTCAGAGCTGTAACCTGCACCGTGTCAGAGCTTTAACCCGCACTGTGTCAGAGCTTTAACCCGCACAGTGTCAGAGCTGTAACCCGCACCGTGTCAGAGCTTTAACCCGCACTGTGTCAGAGCTTTAACCCGCACAGTGTCAGAGCTTTACCCCGCACTGTGTCAGAGCTTTAACCCGCACTGTGTCAGAGCTTTAACCCGCACAGAGCTTTAACCCGCACTGTGTCAGAGCTTTAACCCGCACAGAGCTTTAACCCGCACTGTGTCAGAGCTTTAACCCGCACTGTGTCAGAGCTTTAACCCGCACAGTGTCAGAGCTTTAACCCGCACTGTGTCAGAGCTTTAACCCGCACAGTGTCAGAGCTTTAACCCGCACTGTGTCAGAGCTGTAACCCGCACCGTGTCAGAGCTTTAACCCGCACCGTGTCAGAGCTTTAACCCGCACTGTGTCAGAGCTTTAACCCGCACAGTGTCAGAGCTTTAACCCGCACTGTGTCAGAGCTGTAACCTGCACCGTGTCAGAGCTTTAACCCGCACTGTGTCAGAGCTTTAACCCGCACAGTGTCAGAGCTGTAACCCGCACCGTGTCAGAGCTTTAACCCGCACTGTGTCAGAGCTTTAACCCGCACAGTGTCAGAGCTTTACCCCGCACTGTGTCAGAGCTTTAACCCGCACTGTGTCAGAGCTTTAACCCGCACAGTGTCAGAGCTTTACCCCGCACAGTGTCAGAGCTTTAACCCGCACTGTGTCAGAGCTGTAACCCGCACTGTGTCAGAGCTTTAACCCGCACAGTGTCAGAGCTGTAACCCGCACCGTGTCAGAGCTTTAACCCGCACTGTGTCAGAGCTTTAACCCGCACAGAGCTTTAACCCGCACTGTGTCAGAGCTTTAACCCGCACTGTGTCAGAGCTTTAACCCGCACAGAGCTTTAACCCGCACTGTGTCAGAGCTTTAACCCGCACTGTGTCAGAGCTTTAACCCGCACAGTGTCAGAGCTTTAACCCGCACTGTGTCAGAGCTGTAACCCGCACAGTGTCAGAGCTTTAACCCGCACTGTGTCAGAGCTTTAACCCGCACTGTGTCAGAGCTTTAACCCGCACAGTGTCAGAGCTTTAACCCGCACTGTGTCAGAGCTGTAACCCGCACAGTGTCAGAGCTTTAACCCGCACTGTGTCAGAGCTTTAACCCGCACTGTGTCAGAGCTGTAACCCGCACAGTGTCAGAGCTTTAACCCGCACTGTGTCAGAGCTTTAACCCGCACTGTGTCAGAGCTTTAACCCGCACTGTGTCAGAGCTTTAACCCGCACTGTGTGAGAGCTTTAACCCGCACAGTGTCAGAGCTGTAACCCGCACCGTGTCAGAGCTTTAACCCGCACCGTGTCAGAGCTTTAACCCGCACTGTGTCAGAGCTTTAACCCGCACAGTGTCAGAGCTTTAACCCGCACTGTGTCAGAGCTTTAACCCGCACTGTGTCAGAGCTTTACCCCGCACTCTGAAGCGTGTGGTTACAGCCGCTGTGGTTGGTTAGCTCTGACAGGTCGGCCGACGCAGGTTTACGGAAACCGGCCGGTGGAACGCAGCGTCACAGCTAGCAGGCTAGTTTAGTCCGGACTGACAGCAGGCGACGCGGCGCTCGGTGAGGTTCTGCTGCCGGATTTGTTCTCATTCTCAGAATGAGTGCCGCGGTTTATGTCCTGTCCACCGTCACCGGCTACGTCCTCACGTCCGTCTTATTTCTGAAATGTCCGTCGTTGCTGCACCGGCGGAAGCGGCAGACTTTCCACAGCCGACACATTTCCCACCGAGGGGGTGAGTCTGTCTGATAACTGACCTCTTTTTTCTGTTTAAATAGTTTCTACAAAGGTACTGTCCACATAGCTTCTCATTTGTAGCATATTAGACATATAAAAACAGCCACTCATTGAAACGCTGGTTCTAGTTTGTGTTGTCCTGCTACTTGATATAGCTTTATGATTATCAGAATGAATTGAGATAGACGTTGAACCAGACCTTTATGTGTAATACTAGTTAAGTCAATTTAATTATACAGAGCTTTTTACAAACGTACATTGTCTGAAAAGCAGTGCTCTGATCATCTGGGAGCAAGCCGAAGTGACCGCGCAAGAAAAGACTCCCTGTTATGTTCTGAGGACCAAGGCTCAGGGGGACTCGTGTTCCAAAAAACGTTCAGAATTAGGCGGATTTGTTCCAAAAGAATTTTGCGAGTTATTGAATAACCAAACAAGTGTTCAGAAAAATAACCGAAAAGAATTAAAATACCACTTACATTTAGAGTGGGAGGATGAATATTTGTTTTACAATGTCAAACTCAAAATGCATTTGCTTGATTTGCAAAGTAGCCATTGCACTTCCAAAGAGGTTCCAATGTCATGCTTTTTGCTGGAATGTGTATAATAAAACAGCATTTTCTACTTTTTTCTATTTTTAGAAGCAGTCTTTTCTATGCTGATTCGACAATACTAACATGATATGTGTTAACAGGTTTCAATATAAAAGCCTAAAAAAAGATTAACCCTGGTAGATCTCCATGACCTGTCCAAGGGAAAAGTATATCTCGTGCCAGAAAAGTGTGGGCACCCCTGTCCTATATTGTTAAATGAGTTATTGAATAACCAAACAAGTGTACAGAAAAATAACCGAAAATGCCGACTTCTGACCGTTTTTTATGAAACTTACTAGGACTCATCCCCTTTGAGGGGCCAGGCAGCATCGACAGTGTAAGACAGCCATGTAATGATTGTATAGTGTTCAGATGTCTGTTCAACAATTGGAAAAACTATATAAGTCAAGTGAGACCGTCCTTTTGGACTGCAACACTACCACTCCAAAAATACCAGTACCTGACCACCAACATTTCAAGACATACAGCTGGTAAAATAAGTATTGAACACGTCACCATTTTTCTCAGTAAATATATTTTTAGAGTTGCTGTTGACATTACATTTTCAATAGATGTCGGTAACAACTCAAGTGATCCATACATACAAGGAAATCAAACAGATGTCCAGAAATTAAGTAATGTGTAATAATGTGGAATGGCACAAAGGAAAAAGTATTGAACACATGAAGAAAGGGAGGTGCAAATAGGCATGGAACACCAAGACACCAGCTGAACTCTCTCAGTAATTAGAAAGCAATTCTGCCCCTTGTCAGTGCAAATTACTATCAGCTGGTCCAGACCCAAATAATGGTCTGGTATCACACAAGAAACATCTCATGATGGGTAAAAGTAAAGAGCGTTCTCAAGACCTTTGCAACCTTATTGTTGCAAACCATAATGATGGTATTGGTATTGATGGTATTGTGATGGTATTACACAAGGATTTTTAAACTTCTGAATGTTCCAGTAAGCACTGTTGGGTCCATAATCCGGAAGTGGAAAGAAGATCATTTCACCATAAACTGACCATGACCAGGTGCTCCTCAAAAGATTTCTGACAGAGGAGTGAAAAGAATTATCAGAAGAGTTGTCCAAGAACGAAGGACCACTTGTGGAGAGCTTCAGAAAGACCTGAAATTAGAAGTTACAACTGTTTCAAAGAAAACAAATAAGTAATGCACTCAACGGCCATGGCCTTTATGCATGCTCACCACGTAAGACTCCATTGCTGAAGAAAAAGCATGTTGAAGCTCATTTAAAAATTACTGTACAACATTTCAACAAGCCTGAGAAATACTGGGAGAATATATTCTGTTCAGATGAGACCAAAATTGAACTCACTTGAACAAAAAATTTAATTGAAGATTAAATGGCACTGCATATCATCCCAAAAACACCATACCAACAATGAAGTTTGGAGGTGGGAACATCATGACGTGGGGCTGTTTTTCAGCATATGGTACTAGCAAACTTCAAATAATACAGAGATTGATAAAAAATCTGCTGCCATCTTCCAGGATGATGAAGATGAAACCTGGGTGGACATTTCAGCAAGACAATGACCCCAAACACACAACCAAGGAAACTTTCAATTGGTTTCAGAGAAAGAATATAAAGCTGCTAGAAAGGTCCAGCCAATCACCTGACTTGAATCCAATAGAAAATCTATGGAAAGAACTAAAGATCAGAGTTCAGAGAAGAGGCCCAAGAAACCTTCAAGATTCAAAGACTGTGTGGAAGAATGGGCCAAAATCACACCTGATCAATCCGACTAGTTTCTCTATACAGGAGGCGTCTTGAAGCTGCCATTGCCAACAAAGGCTTTTGCGCACAGTATTAAATCAATTTCAGTAAGCGTGTTCAATAGTTTTCCCACATTATTACACATTACTTAATTTCTGGACATCTATGGTTTCCTTGTATGTATGGATTACTTGGGTTGTTACAGACATCTATTTCATGTCAATACCACCTCTAGAAATATATTTACTGAGAAAAATGGTGACATGTTCAATACTTATTTCACCCGCTTTAAATCTGTGAATAGTGAAGTCTGTGAAAGGACAAAAAACTAATTTTGGTCTGCCTGTCATGTATCCAGATTATTTGTTTTGTGGTTATGAACATCTTATCTAATTTCATTAATGTAGGGGAAATTTAGATCGTGGAAATTTAGAGCAGCCAATTCCCCTTGAATCCATGTTTTTGGACTGTGGGAGGAAACACTGGGAGACCATGGAAACGCATATTGGGATTTGAACCTGGATCCCCAGCAATGAACAATATGCCACCGTGCCACCTGTTATGGACAACTGTGTAAAATAAAATATGTACTTACCTTAATTTATAGTCCAGTGAAAAAAAAAGGAATGTCAGAGAGCAATTACCCATATAAGGGCTGGTGTGTGTGTGTGTGTGTAATATGGTAATTTGTAATTTGACAAATTGCATCATGTTTTACCTGACCGTGTATCTCAGCTGTCTCCAAGTCAGATAATTGCTTGCTTTTTTTTAATATCTTTTAGATTAAAGTAAATTATACAAGCTGTAATACAGATCCTCTTCTACAAGGTTCATCAGCCCTGAGCTCAACTCAGTGGCTGAAATGGCTTGTCCTTTTTATACCCATTGTTTATTTTTTATAAGTCATGTCTTGTTCCTCTGTCTTTGTCTGCAGGTGCCGGTGAGAACCTGGAGAACACGATGGCAGCATTCAGGCAGTGTGTTTATAGTTTTTTTTTTTTTTCAATTCATTGACTTGCATATTTTCAAACAAACATCAGTAATCTCTCAAGCTCTCTTTTGTGCTTACTTAAACAGTGCACTCCCATGTCTTTTTCTATATTTTCTTTCCCTTACCCTCCTTCACAGTGCTGTACAACTTGGCACCGACATGCTGGAATTGGATTGTCATTTAACCAAGGATGAGCAGGTGGTGGTGTTACATGATACAAACCTGAAGAGGTCTACAGGTCTTAATGCCAATATTTCAGATGTGGCATATACTGTAAGTGAAAGAAGAATTATAAAGCTGCTAAAAGATATTATTTTGTAGTAAGGTTTTTTTAATGTCTGTAGATATTACTTCCACTTTCTTATTTGTTTTACTTGGAGGCATGAAACTACGTTTTGCTGAGTAATATGTATTTGCCAATAATATGTATTGTTGTGTTCTCAGGACCTTCCACCTTACTTATGTAAGCTTGGGGTGACTTTTAAGCGAGGTGAGTAGTTCTTTCTTGTATTTCTAAACTTTTGTGATTTTTCTGGACCAGTGTGTGTCAATGTGTGAGGTTGAAATGTTAATGTGGGTCTTTCATGCATTTGTTCAGGTTTATTGAAGAACATATCTGGTCTATTTTTCTTGTTTGAAAGCCACTTTATATTTGTGCTGTATAGTAATAAATCATTAAGGCTTGAGAGAGCATGCATTATTGCAAATAAATCACAAGAAAGAGGTGTTATTAGACATCATGTGAAGCGGAGTATAGTTACACATCCTTTCCGTGATTTATTCACAATAATACACATCCTTGAGTGCTTTATTGCTTTTATTAAATGGTTACAAACACACTATAATATAAAAGCAAGGTTCGATTTATAAATGCATTTATTGAAAACAAAATAGTGAATGTTTATCACTGAGTAATGAGATATCGGTTATTTTAATCTGTATTTCTATTTATGGTATATGATTTAAATTCATGTATTGTATATCGGTGTGTATTATTGTCAATATATCATGACTGGACGAACGGTTTAGCCAATCAGATTTAAGCACTGAAACTACTTTAATCTGTATGTCTTTTCAGAGTGTTTCGTTGAAGGAGGAGATGACAAACAAATTCCACTGCTAAGAGATGTTTTTGAGGCCTTTCCCAACACTCCCATTAATGTTGACATCAAAGTCAATGATGACATGCTTATCAGGAAGGTGTGCTCTGTCTTATTACCCTAATTCGAGCTATTCTATTTGCACAGTTGCAAGTCACTATGTGAAATATGAGATAAGAAATATGTAAATAAATGTTGCAGAAAGTTATGACTTATTGCTGGTTCATTTTCTCTAAAGGTCTCAGAACTGATTGTAAAGTACAATCGGGAAAATTTGACTGTATGGGGTAACTCCAGCAACCACATTGTTCAGAAGTGTTACAAAGAGGTCAGAAGCTATTTTTTGTTTTATTATTATCATTATTTTAAGGAATTGTTTTTTCTGTGGAACCATTTTGTATTATGTTTTGAGGTGACTGTATGCTTAACCAGTTTCTTCTTCTCTTATAGAATCCTCAAGTCCCCGTATTGTTCAGTCTGTCCAGAGTTCTGCTTCTCTTGGGGCTTTTCTACACAGGACTTCTGCCTTTTATACCCCTTAAGGAACAGTTTTTAGAGATCCCTATGCCTTCAATTACTACCAAGTGAGAAGCATATAATTTAACTTTATTTACATTTGAAGTCATATTCTGCAATAAATCCATTTTTTAATCGATCGTAGACAATTTAGTGTTTAATAATATTTAAAAATGCCTTTATAAACACTAATTGGCCACTTAATTAGGATCACCTCCATGTTTCTGCACTTTACAATACAGACATTATAGTTCTACATTACAGTGTGTAGTCCATCTGTTTTTCTACATATTTTGTTAGTTTAGCTCTACATTAAGCCAAATGTGGTGGTGTAAGTGTGTTTTTTTCTGTATGAGTGGATCAGAAAAGGCAGTGCTGCTGGAAGTTTAACACTGTCTACTCGTTTTGCACTCTCATTAAACACATCTACCTATGTGCTCCTTTATGTAGACATTTACATTTCATCATTTAGCAGACCCTTTTATCCAAAGCAACTTACAAATGAGAGAACACCACAAGTCAGGAAAAAACAGCTACACTGTAATATAATCAAACATGATTAATATCCAATCTAGCTTCTAGATTATTAGTTTTCCTTTTTATTAACAGTAAGTGCCTGTGGAAGATGTGTTTTGAGAGGTTTCTAAAAAATGCTAAGTATACAATGTGAAGCAGCCAGAGATGTGCATCATTGTCACTAATGTCACGGCTGGACAGACACAGCCAATCAGCTTTAAGGAGCAAAACTCCCTGTTTGATATAAATTGATTAAGCGGCATTCGGTTTGTCACTAAATGTCATTACTATTCATTTAATATTAATGCAAGTATTATTAACATTTTACAATTATTTTAATTTCTGAAACCAATAAATGCAATAAACAAGTTATTGTGTTAACACATAAGAATCTGTGGATTTATAAAGTTATTTCCTGTTTATTAAACAAATGTTGACCAATAAATCATTTAACTCAGGTTTTTTTTAACAGTACAAGATGCATGTTAAATAAAAAAAAAGTGTATAATTTTAAATAACTAACTAACTGTATATTAACCATTTTCCACTTTAGACTTCGAGATCCCAGGACAATCACACAAAGTCAGCGTTTTGTCACTTGGCTGGCAGACTCGTAAGTTAATGTCCACCAAAATATTTATCATTCCTGTCTGTGTCATTGACCTAATATGTTAGCTGAACTGAACTGTGTGTCTCACTATCCCTTTGTGCCTTTACATGAATACACTTTTTTTTATACAGACTTCTCATGAGGAAATCACTGTTTGACCATCTAAAAGCTCGAGGAATACAGGTGCACACAATCTGCTAATGCTTTTTAAAAAACTTAAAATCAGCTCTTGACATTCATTTAATAAGACAGAGTGTAATAATAATTATGCAGGAAGCAACTGAATCAGCTTTCCCATGTATTTCTGACCACAGGTGTATGTGTGGGTACTGAACGAGGAGGAGGACTTTAAACGTGCCTTTGACCTTGGGGCCACTGGCATAATGACGGACTACCCCACCAAGTTAAAAGACTACATGGAGAGGAACGATCTTTCTAAGTTAAAGTGACCTCCCAAACCTTTCTATATTTTACCATTTACCTCTGTTGTGTGTGGTGTCATTAGAGCTTTCTTCCATGTTGGGTTTTACATTTTTTTTTACATATAGGATCTAATCATAGAGGGCTCAGATGAAAGAATGAAATACATTATATGAATATATCACTATTTATTATGCCTCTTATTCACAAAAAGCCATGAAAATAAATATTTATTTTAAACTGTAATTATAATAATGCTGTTGTAGGTTTATATTTTTAAATATGACTTTAATTAGTCATATTGTATCTGGACGTAAAATGAATGAATAGAAAAACTGCCTTAATTTGACCAATAAGCATTAAAAACACAGCAGTGATAAAGTTTATATATTTTCTATATTTCTGCATAAATACGACCTAAATCATTAACATCTGTTCACAATGCAGTTATTTCCAGTAGCCCTCCAGTTTTTTTTAAATGATCTGTTGTAAGCTGCAGACATGCAGCAGTGTCCGTTATAGAAGCAGTGACTTCTGATTCATATCTACCATGTACACCAACATTGTTCAGTGTTCTCCTTATGCTGGACTCAAAAATGTATACAGGTCACAATGGGAGAACCTGTAGGCTGTAATTGTTAAAGTTTTTTTGGTTCCTTTGTGACCTCACGTACTATTACATTTTCTGCATTTGGAGAGAGCTTTGTTGCTTGACCACAATTGTGATAACAATGGTCTTAAATTTCTCATATTGAAAGTTACTGAAATGCCACCATGTTCCGCCATCTGAAACCCTAATATAATCCAAATCATTTAAAAAAGGGCTCGGTAACCTTTTCTATCCTGATAGGCATATTATTTTCTGAGGGTTTAGGAACTATCTTATGTTTTTGCCATGCACTTCTACAAACATATTTTAAACTCAACACTTTATCATTTTAATAATTGCTAATCTGACACTCAGAGTTAAACAAACATTTCCCTTTATATATTAACTACTTATCCTAAAGGTTTACATACCATTGCCACTCACATGTATTTGATATTGGCCTGAAAAATAAGTATTTTTGTTTAGTTTCTTTAATTTGATTTCTCATTAAGTTATTTGTGCAGCTAATGTAATGACATAATGCCACCTGATGGATGGTTAATAAATGATGTGACAGGCATGTCGATGTGACATTTAACCAAAATCAGTGCTATCTGTGCACTTTCAGAACAGCAGGAGCAAGTATCAGACATAACCACTTTCGTTTCCTCTGAAAGCAGTTTGCATAGTATATGCTATATATAATGTAGATGTAGCCAGTAATGTTATATGTAAAGCAACAAACTATGACCACAAATGAATGAGAATTTATATGAGTGACTGAAAATAAATAATTTATTTTTTCTTATTGTAGAATACCGCATTATAGAGTTAAAATTGTTTATTTATTCTCAGTGATGCAGTAGTTTAGAACCTTCAACATGTACGAATTTAAATGCATAAAATATATTAAGCAGGTAGGATTTAATGGAGGAAAAGGACGAGTCTTTATTCAGACTGTGGAATGGTCAATGGCATTGCTGACTATTTTGTTGTTATGCACCATTTACACTATTTACTATAGTTATTTAATCAGATTAGGCAAAAAAAAGATTGTTTTCTGTTCAGTTTACCATTTAGATGCTCTTTGTAGTTCTACAGTTGTAGACTGTGGTCCATCTGTTTTCTGTATACTATTTGACCCCTTTTATCCGTTATCTAGTAGTCGGCACCACAGAGCATACGTTATTTGGGTGTTGGATGATTTTTGACATTGCCCTGACACTGATACAATGGTGGTGATTTAAGCGTTTATTGCGCTGATTCTGATAAATCGGATGCAGCAGTGATGCTAGAGGTTTTAAACACTGTGACCACAACACACTCTTTAAACACATCAACCTTATTGCTTCACTTTGAAGACGTGGAATTCAAGACAGTAGTTTATTTGTTGCCGTGGAGTGTATGTTGGTCATCCTGCAATTCTATATTAATGCTTATGGGAGTTTAGCAGCATTAAGTTAGATAAGGACACTAGCACAAACTGTACAGCAACAGTCTCTGATTTTACATCTACAAGGTGGGGCAATAAGGTACATGGGTTACATAGTGAGTAGGGACAGTTTTCAAAACCTCCAGCTGTGTCTGATCCAATCAGTCCCCCGAAACACACTTAACACATAACCACTATGTCAGGGTCATGGCAATACTTAATATTTTCCACTAACCAAATAATACCTGCTATGTGCGCGATGATAATTAAAGAACATAGTTCAGTATGTGGAGATACAGATTAACTACAGACTGCATGTAAAACTACAGTGTGCACCTGTGTGGTAAATGGAACTGATGCAATGAACAATGAGTGTAGAAACGAGGTGCACTTAATAAAGTACTTACTTACAAGGGGCAACTTGCTATCCTTTCAGAGGCATTGCACAACATAGGCTCAGGTATTGTACGGTATCTGATTGCAAGCGTGTGATTTTAGATGACACAGTTCAATGTTTCTTTGTGTCACATGACTGTATAATTATCTGAATGAACAGCAATAATCACATTCCGAATCGTACAGTAATTTACATGTAGGATTCTGATGTGTAATGCGACGACGGTTTGTATTAAATGTTAACACAATCAAATAACTTGCTGTAAAGCAGAGTAATGAATGTCCTAAAACCATAGGGGTCATGTGCTCCAAATAATCTCCATTTCAATCCTGTATTCTCATCGCTGCATCAAATTTTTATGAAGCATATTGGAAAATTCTGCCGATCCACTGTCGTCTACAGTAGTGCTGTATTGTACGTACTTAAGTACTGTAATAATGTGTATTATCGGTCTTTAGTTTTTTTTTGCCAGTGTTTTCTGTTTGGGTTTGTCTATAGCACAACGCACATTGCTATGGTTTATTCATTTAAAGCCAGTTTAGAAATTGTTGTATTGATAGAAATGCTGCAGTGATATGTAATTACCAGTAACTATATGAATAAATCCAGTCTGTATGTCATTTTCAGTTTACAATAAAATATTTGTAGAAGTGTTGTATAAATAATGTCCAGAAGATGGTGCTTGATATTGGTTTTTATTTCTTTCTAGGAGCCTTAATTTTTCAATTTGAGTTGGGTAAAAGAAATGAATACCATTGATTACTGATAGGGCTGAAAATCTCATGCCACTTTAAAAAGGCTGGAAGAGATTATGGACACAGATTAACTGCACCTTGTCTTAAAAGGTCTTTAAAATTGCAGAGGAAAGCAAGATTTACACTATTTTGCTTTTGACAGTTCTAAAGTATACAGTAGTTAATGTAGACAAAGCTTGTATGGCAGACCCCATGATTATATTCATAGGGGGTTCACTTTACCCATCCTGGGGGGAAAGATTTTGGGCGCTGGGCAGATACACCCAGGACAGGATGCTAATCAGTTGCTGACCACACTCACAGACACAATGTAAGGGCAATTTAGAGCAGCCAATTTTCCTTGAATCAATGTTTTTGGACTGTGTGAGGAAACTGGAAAAAAGCCATGTAGACACTGAGAGAACATGAAGTTCCACCACTATGCCGCCGAATACTAAAATAAACATACTAATTTGATTACAGATTATGTTAATATTTAACTTATAACCAGTTATTTGTTTATGCATAGATAGACATTCATTCATTCATTATCTTCCGCTTTTATCCTCTATTAGGGTCGCGATGGGGTTCCCATCCAGGGGAGAACATATCAGGCACTGGGCAGATAGACCCAGGACAGGGTGCCAACCTATCGCTGGGCACACACTCACTCACACAGACACACACTCTATATGGGGCAATTTGTAGAACTCAATTGACTTGATCCATGTTTTTGGACTGTGGGAGGAACCCGGACGAAACCCACGCGGACACGAGGAGAACATGGAAACTCCACCCAGATGGGGATTCGAACCAGGAATCCCTAGCGCTGAGAGGCGAACGCGCTAACCACTAAGCCACCGTGCCGCCATAGATAGACATAATTCACTAAATTGAATTTTAGGTTCAGGATGTACATTGTGGCATCACTCATTAAAAATACAATTTAATGACTATTTAGGTTCTCACAGATGATAATGTCTTTAGAGCTATGAACTTGTTTTAGGTAGGTAGTTTTCGTGATTGCAAGCTACATTCTTGTTACCTGTTTTTGTTTTGTTTGTTTTGGTTTTTAAATGGTGGATGAGTCCACTGGATGTATTCAAATTGTTTTGCATTAAACTCCCACAGTTGTGGTTAGCAGTGGTTAGCACGTTCGCCTCTCAGCGCTAGGGATTCCCGGTTCGAATCCCCATCTGGGTGGAGTTTCTATGTTCTCCCCGTGTCTGCGTGGGTTTCCTCCGGGTTTTCCGGTTTCCTCCCACAGTCCAAAAACATGGATCAAGTTAATTGAGTTCTCCAAATTGCCCCATATAGAGTGTGTTTGAGTGAGTAAGTGTGTGCCCAGTGATTGGCACCCTGTCCTGGGTGTATATGCCTAGCGCCCGAGACGTTCTCCCCTGGAGAACGTTCTCATCCAGGGGAGAACGTTTCGGGCGCAGGGAAGATATACCCAGGACAGGGCGCCAACGGGAATGAATGAATGAATAAATTACCTAAATATAGTTTGAGTGTGTGCTCAGCAATGGATTGCCCCCCTGTCCTGCCCAGCACCCAAAAGGTTCTCCCCTGTATGAGCACGGGGAACCGCCAGCAACTGTAGTAGAAAATGAGGCGGATAATGGGATGAGATGACATATCTACTCATTTTGAAATGAGAAAACAACGTGATACAAAGCTATAACGTTTATGTAAATGCTAAGGACCACTTTAAAACTGCACATCAACTTCTAACCATTCTTTTATGAACCTAGTTCAAGTTCAAGTTATTTATTTATATAGCGCTTTTTACAACAGTACATTGTCACAAAGCAGCTTTACAGAATGAAAAGCCTTTAAACCCCCAAAGAGCAAGCCGAAGCGACAGTGGCAAGAAAAAACTCCCTTTTATGTTGTTATTTAAGGAAGAAACCTTGGGAGGACCAAGACTCAGTGGGGGACTCATCCTCCTTGAGCGGCCGGGCAGCAACAACAGTGTAGGACAGCTATGTACAGATATTAAACAAATGGAAAAACTAACAACTGGAAAACTATATGTGAGTCCATTAGGAGGCGTCCTGCAGGACCGCCTTGTCAGGTTCCATCAGCAGAGCCATGGATGAAGATCTCCAGAAAGCCGGGGGACACCTCAAAAGAAACAGACAAGGAAGGCAGTTAGAGCTAAACCTGTCTCCATGGTTAAGTAGAAATGCCATGGACTGGAGGCCAAAAGAAGAGTACACTATGATGTGAAGTGTCTTTAGATGGTTGTACATTTACATTGACCTTCACTTAGACTAAATAGTCTGACCTGAACTGAATGATTGGAAGGGGTGTGTACACACCGTCTGCCTTACAGTGCGTTAAAGCGCGCTGGAGGTAGACGCTTCGGAAAATGAGCTGAACTGGACCAATCAGCGCGGTGTTGCTAGGCTGGGCTTGCAGGTGATTGGTGGAGCCCGCTGACCGTCTGTGGAGGTGTAGCGCAGAATGATACTGCTCAATTATATCAAACCCCTGAAACAGCAGCAGCAGCAGCAGCAGGTCCGCAGCTCGCAGCGAAAACACCGCCTGCAGCCGCAACAGCCCGAACCGCCTGCAGCCGCAACAGCCCGAACCGCCTGCAGCCGGCGGCGCTCCACTTTTCACAGGTAGGACGGCAACGTTTACGTCAACATTATCCCAACGCAAGTGTAAAAGTTTATGGCAACTGACATGGATTGTCCATCAGGCGGCTCATCCTCGCGCTCTGTTACGGATGTTAATTAAGCTCTAACAACGCAGCGTCTTAATAGATGGCAGATCGTGCGATTGCATTCAGGTTCTGATGGAAAAGTACGCAGTGATGCTGAACATCGCAGTTAATCAGAGCCCCGGTGTGGAGAACTTCATCATCCAGTGTTAGAAATAGTACTCAGTCGTTTGAGGCGAACAGTCCCGAGGTTTCTGCAGATCCACCTGCGTCATTAATGTTTTCTGCCGTTTGAGTCGATGACGCTTCCAGCTTTTTGATGCAGGACGCTGTCCTGCGCTTTGTATGGTGCTGTTTTGGGGGAGGACGTGTGACAGGCCAGCGGTCAGTTTTATTTTACTGACAGGCGCAGACACTGCATCATTTCAGTGTGAGAGAGACGCAGGCTCGGTTCAGGTTGCACTCGGTTGCTCTGATGAATATTCTGTATGCTGCACTCTACAGAAGTTTGAACCTGCACTCTACAATGATCTGAGGGTTTTATCTTTACAATACATTCACCTTAAATTCACACCGAGCAGACACTTGTATTCTTACAAGTACTTTAAAAAAATGTATTATTAAATATTATATATATATATATATATATATATATATATATATATATATATATATATACTGTATATATACTGTATATATATATACATATGGCAGCATGATGGTTTAGTGGTTCGCCTCTCAGCGCTAGGGATTCCCGGTTCGAATCCCCATCGAGTTTCCATGTTCTCCCCGTGTCTGTGTGGGTTTCCTCCGGGTTCTCCGGCGTTCCTCCCACAGTCCAAAAACATGGATCAAGTCAATTGAATTCTCAAAATTGCCCCATATAGAGTGTGTCTGTGTGAGTGAATGTGTGCCCAGTGATGGATTGGCACCTTGTCCTGGGTCTATCTGCCCAGCGCCCGAAACATTCTCCCCTGGATGGGCATGGGGAACCCCCCCGCGACCCTAATAGAGGATAAAGCGGGAGATAATGAATGAATGAATAATGAATAATGAATATATATATACCATGGCAGCATGGTATGGTGGTTTAGTGGTTAGCACGTTCACCTCTCAGCACTAAGGGTTCCCGGTTCGAATCTCAATCTGGAGTTTCCATGTTCTCCCTGTGTCCGCATGGGTTTACTCCCGGTTGTCCGGTTCCCTCCCACAGACCAAAAATATGTTTCAAGTCAATTGAATTCTCCAAATTGCCCCATATAGCGTGTGTCTGTGTGACTGAGTGTGTGCCCAGTGATGGTTTGGCACCCTGTCCTGGGTGTATCTGCCTGCTCAGCACCCGAAACCCTAGTAGAGGATAAAGTTGAAGATAATGTGTATATATATATATATATATATATATATATATATATATATATATATATATATATATATATATATATATATATATAATTTATAGTTGAATATTCTATATTATACAGTAGTTGTATATTCTATATTATATATATTCATAGTTGTATGTTTGATTATATTTTACATATCTATATAATGTATTTTTATCTCATTTTCTTCTTTAAATTTTAAGTTTAAGTTTTAACTTTGTAAGAACAGGGTAATCGAGGTCCGTGTCCTATAATTTCGTTCCTGTGTCATGTACCACATGTGATATAAATGATAATAAAATTTTCTTGAATCTTGAAGTATCCTACAAGTAACAGAGTTATATACAGAATCCATGGAGCACTGATGTTTAAGTACCTTGCTTAAAGACCCACATGGGTAATGGCAGTGAATTGGATTTAAACACACGGTGGCTTAGTGATTAGCACATTCACCTCTCAGCACTAGGGATTCCCGATCCGAATCCCAATCTGGGTGGAGGTTCTACGTTCTCCCCGTGTCCGCGTGGGTTTCCTCCGGGTTCTCCGGTTTTCTCCCACAGTCTAAAAAAGATGGATCAAGGTCAATTGAATTCTCCAAATTGTGTTTGTGTGTGTCTGTGTGATTGAGTGTGTACTCAGCGATAGATTGATGTATCTGCCCAGCGGCTGAAACATTCTCCCCTGATGGGCATGGGGAACTTGATTGATAGCCCAACACCTTAACCTCTGAGCTACCACACTGCACATTTTATAATACATTCATGACTTGGTATTTTGATGAGGGTTTTAACACAGTGATGTGTAACTAAAATTTGGTTGACATGAAAATTATATTCTATACATTACTGGTAAAAAGTTTTAGAACATCCCAGTTTTCACAGTTCAATGTTGGAAACTATTCAGTTTTATAATGATCATGGAATCTTTAGACCAAAATATATTCTAAACTTTTGACTCCTTAAAGTCGCCACCTTTAACAGATATAACAGCTGAACACACTCATGACGTTCTTTCTACAGTAGAAATCCTATATTCTTCAGAAAGTTCTTCCCAAACCTGTTGCAGAAGTCTCATAACTGTGTGGCTCTTGTAGGTTGATCTGTTTTCACTCTTCTGTCCAGTTCACCCCAAACCAGCTCGATGGGGTTTAAGTCTAAGACTGTGTTCCACTCCATGTTTCTCAGCGTACCATCTTGTTCTTTTGTTCTTGAGGTAGTTCTGACTTCAATGTTTTGAACTCTTGACCAATTACGTGCATACCAGAGAGCAGATCTCATGGCTCTGCAGAACTCTGTGGTAGCCGTTTTGGTTCAGGATGCCTCTCACTTTGTATGAGCCCCTGACCCTGGATCCAGCAAACCAGCCCCAGACCATCACACCTTCTCCTCCATGTTTAAAGTTGCACACTGGTAAAGCATCGTTTCTACACGATGTGATGAACCAAAGGTTTTACATCTTAATTCATCAATCCATAAAACCTTCCAGTCGAACATTAAGCTCTTCATTGGAGAATGACTTTCATAAATAACTGGGAAAATAAGTGTTCTAAAACTTTTGAGCGCTATTTTACATCATTTATGAAAATTTAAGGAAAAAATCAGTATTTGGTGAGCTTCCTGTAAAGTTTTAAAATCTTATTTTAAGCTTCTTATCTTTTTTCCAACCCATCAGAGAACTTCCCCCAATTCTTTTTCAATGTGTCTGGCCCTTAACTAATCCCTGACTGATTAGTTATTAGGCTTAGGTTTATGTGAGGGTCACACCATCTGTTGCAGAATCTATTATTTTATTTGCTAAAGTATTTTGCTCATGTGTTTTAGGTGTGATGCACGTCAGTGGTTACAATTGGTTCGTTTATTGTGTTTTTTTGAGTAGGAAGCGGTATAAGGAGATTATTTTTGGGTAATTAGTGTTTACTGTAAATTAGTGTAATTGGGATGTGAGAGAAAACCAATGCAGGTATAAGGAGGACATGTAGAGCTCCACATGGAAAAGATCTGTATTTGTCACAATGGAGAATTAAACTCATGATCTTCTTGCTGATAGGCTGAAGCACTAACTGCTGCACCACCACTTAAAACTGTCACAAGGTGCGATAGCTCAGTGGTTAAGGCGTTGGGCTATCAATCTGAAGGTTGGGGGTTCAAATCCCAGGTCCACTGAAGTTACCAATGTTGGTCCTTGATCAAGGCCCTTAGACTCATCCCTCATTGCTCCAGGGATGTTGTGATTAACCCTGTGCTCACCTTGTAAGTCGCTTTGGATAAAAATGTAATGACCAAATGTAATGTAAATGAAAATGTGTAAATGTAATGCAAATGTAATTTTTCATGAATAAAAACATTTACAACAATTACTATTTACATGAAGAGTGTCATGTTGTGGACAACAGGTGGTTTAGTGGATAATGAACAAATCAAGCTCAACCTCTGCCATCTTTAAACCATTAAGTAAATATAAGTTGGTTAAAATATTTACAGTACCTCTCAAAAGTTTGGGCCCACCTCCTTTTTGCTCAACTTATTGTTCATGTTCTCAGTTGCACTTACTGTAAAGATGTATTTTGTTGTTCTACAATTCCAGACAATACAGTATGTACTGTAGTCCACAAAACAGATGGACTGCAGTACATACTGTATTAGTCCCCTTTACTCTGTTCTAAATGGTCAGGACCCCAATAGTAGCACCACAGAGCAAGTGTTATTTGGTTGGTGCATTATTCCTATCCCAGCAGTGTTACAGACGTTCAAATTAAACTACAGCAGCACTGCTGCACTAACACCCCCTCACTGCATTGATGTCACAGCAGAACTGACAATAAACAATACACCACCCAAATATAGCTGTTTTGTGATGGAATAGAGAACAGAGAACCAACAGAGGACTTACATACAAAAGAAAACAGATGTACTACAATCTGTAATCATAATACTGTAATACAGTCCAAACTTTTGACAGGTACTGTATAAGATCAGAGAATAATACATAGTATCACTCACTGCACTGCATTATGTTACTTTAAACCATAGTAGATATATTTATGTTTATAACAAATTACTGACTAGATATTTTACTTTAAAAGCTGATCCGAGTGATCTTGAAAATCATTCTGTAATTGTATTGAATCTGCCATTAAGCACATCTTTTGTTTGATAAAGCAGAACATTGTATTTGTTTTCTTCTTCAGACTACTACACAAGGTCATAGGTGTTACTTTGAGTCTATAGGGTTTGTTTCACCTCTGTAACAGTGAAGGCCAGCTCTGCCTGTCTTGCTGCTGTTATTCCTGTGGGTGATGCTGCTCTGGTTACATAAGGAAGGTTGTTGTGTTCGGCAGAAGGATACACAGAGCAGACTGCAGTACATCCAGAACTTAAGGAGATGTGCAATGTGGGGGGACGGAATTATTATACTTTTGTTATGATGGTGATTATAAATTAAATTGTAATGGCAGTTTTTTTTTTTTTTTTAGTGCTTTTTAAAAGTGACAGTGTCTTAAAGATGCAAAATTTCCCACATTGTGGGACCAAAAAGGGATTATCTTATCTTATCTTATGCAGTGCGGACTGGAAATTTACTGGTGACTAGTCGAACTATATGTTCAAAATCAAACCTCAGCATTAGTTGGACCAGGACTTTACTTTCCCGGACCATTAATATGTCTCAGCTCATTATCTTCCGCGTAATCCTCTACAAGGGTCGGGCCATAATCATCCAGAGGAGAACACTTCAGGTGCTAAGCAGATACACCAAAGACAGGGCACCAATCCATTACTGGGCACACACTCCCTCTCCCAGACACACACTATAAAGGAGCAATTAAGATCAGCCAATTCACATTGAATTCAAGTTTTTGCTCAGTGTGGGATACTATTTATTATATTTATATATTTTTGGATTGTTATATATAAACATTACCTACAGAATCTGTAAATTCTGCACCTTCTGTTGGCAACAGCGACAGTAAAACATTAAGGCACAGTATCTGAGAACCATCTCCAGCCTGATTAAAGTGTTTAAAATTATAAATAGCACCCAGGCTTACTCAGTAGCACATTAAAGCCATTTGTAACTGGAGATTTTACCCTGCATTTTACAAAGTATTTTTTCTCATCCTAACTCTCCGTGTATAAAGATGGAAAATGTGATACCATTTTTTTCATTTAATGACAAAATGGATTACAGAAGAGGTAGAAAACCATTTAAAGTAAATATATAATATCTTAAGTGTTAGATGTGGAAAAATACTATAGATACATACAGTTAAGAAAAACATCAGCTGACCAGCAGCATTTTAAGATATTACTAGGTCATTGTAAGGGGGTTGATCTTCAATGCTAATATTAAATCCAAAAATAGGCACGGATCGTGTTTGGTGTTGCTTAGATTAGGGCTTGCTTTATTTTTATACTCCAGTATACTATTTACATTATGCAGGTTACTATTAATGTTAAACATCAGTAAGTACATTTCATTAAAAAATACTGTAAAAGGGCAAATAAATGTTATAAAGGAAATTGGTTATAAGAAAAAAAAAGTTATTTTTTTTATTAAACCACTTGACAGGACAGCTGGCACCCACGAAATTATGAAGTGTAACTGAAGTGTTTTTCATTAATAATAGTCCAGTAGATCATGGTGCTTAACATGGGACTTCCTGATGTACTAAAGTGTACTACTTGAGTAAGGCCCTTAACCCTCACAACTCCAGGGGTGCTGTTTCATGGCTGATTAAGTTGGGATGACACACACACTATATAGGGCAATTTGGAGCATTTAATTTCCCTTAAATTCATGTTTTTGGATGGTGGGAGGAAACCTGAGAACCCAGAGAAAACCCATATGGACACGAGCAGGACATTCAAACCACCAAGATTGGGATTTGGACCTGGATCGCCATCACTGAGAGGCAAACCACTAAGCCACTGTGATTCCCATACCAGTAAATTGCTTTGGATAAAAGCCTTTGCTAAATGACCTCATGGAATGTAACATAATGCTGCTCTAATCATTAGTCTGTTCTGAATAGGTTAGGTGTTGGGAGTATACACTTTTTCTATTTGAGTCAGATAAAAACCTAATTAAATCAAACAGATTGGATCAGTTAGTGAATCTGCTTATAGTTTTTATCTTCACCACATTCACCTTTTAACCTTTTTTCATGAGTTTGCACTGGAGGATGTTTGTGTTGGTGAAGTGCCACCAGGGACCATGTGTTCACAGCTAATGAAACATAAATTAAAATTGATTTTGTAATATGAAGATGGTCTTATTTCGGTAATCACAGTATAATATCTTTATTTCTACACAACCTTTTATTGTATGTATGTGTGTGTATGTGTGTGTTTGTGAGAGAGAGAGAGAGAGAGAGAGAGTTGATTTGAATGCCTGCTAGATAAAACAGAGCTACACACTTCAGCTAGTTAGGAGGAATATCATTGGTAGAATGAAGGCACAGCTTCGGTCATACTGAGGTCATATTAGGTCACCCATGCGCCAGTATGTTTATGGATGTGAAGTTTGTGTGTGCACGTGAGAGAGTACTGTGTGTGCAAGTGTGTGGATGCGCTGGTCTCTAACTGGGCTCTTTATGCCCCGGCCCCACGCCTTCACCAGGGTAACAATAGAAAGAACACAAGGGTCACTATTCCATATTCAGTGACCCCATCCTACTGCACACACCACTGTATTTACACTTCCATTCTGTCCTTTGTCCAACACAACACAACTGAAGCAGAATCCAGTAGGGCGGAGCTGTTGAAAGAACCGTCAGTGATACTATTCCAGCAAGCTGATCACTATTGCAGCTCTTTACAGCCTGACATAACGATACAGCATAGCTCAGGTGGAAACATCTCTGTGTTTTTGTAAGCTCTCAGTCCTTTTCTCTATTCATTAATCAGTTTCTTGCTTACTTTAGGTTGTTGTTAATGATGATATTTACAGATTGTATAATGTTAAAACCATAGTACTGTATGTGACGCTTTCTACAAAAGTTTTTGTTGTATTTCTTTACATCCTAATCAATAAATTAAGCACAAATCAAGTGTGAGACTAAAATATATAGATCTTGTATCTGTCAGGCATATGAATGTAAAACTCAGTGAAATGATTGGATGGTCTACCTGTCTGTCTTTTTGTCTACATGAATGACTATGACAAGCCAATATGGATGTAGCTGCTAAGATTCACTATTGTCTGACTTATCTTGCTAAAGTAAAGTTAACGTGGCTATTGGCCTTTTTTTTTACCTTTATTCAGGCAATTTGCTTTTGGTATTGTGTGCAGCACTGTCATGATAACGGCACAGATGCACTTGTTCTGGCTGTCATGCATCTGAGGATGCCCTGACTATCCTGTGTGACCATATGAGAAACTAGGATTGTTTCTTCGTACACTTATTAACAGCTTATCTCATTGAATGGGCTCCATGTCCATTCAGTGTAAAACGTTTCAAGTGCTGGGCAGATAAAACCATGACAGTATGTTAATCCATATCTGGACACACATACACTATATGGGGGCAAGTTAGAGCAGCCAATTTACCTTTAGTTTAAGGATCAGTTGTTGACATGTGCTTAAGGAACCCGCCTTGCGACCTGAAGGTCCTAAGTTTGAATTCTGGTCCCACCAAGTACTATGGCTGAAGTGCCCTTGGGCAAGGCACCTAACCCCAGTTGCTCCCCGGGTGCCAAAAGTACCAACCACTAAGCCACTGTGCCGCTCACTTATTAACATATTTATTTTTACTTTTTATTGATTTTATGTGGGCTAGACAAGGACAGCCAAAGGACAGGATGCAGCCATAAAATGACCAGCTCTATTATAAAGTATACATTTAACAACGGATAAAAGTGACAGTTCCTGGAAGTCTCAGGGAAAAATTAATTCAGAGTTCATCATGTGGCATAGTGACATAGTTGTGCAAAGTTAATAAAAATACAGTTGGGAACAATTAAAAAAAATATCACCAGAACTCAACTCACTTGATCTCTTTCTGTGACTTTGGTTAGTCCATAGGGTCATAAAAACCTAAACAAATAGGTTTATAATTGAGTTTGACACTGAGTGTACATGAATTTAAAAAAAGAAAAAGTAGGATGGTTATTCCCTAATTGTGTCTGTGTAGAACATCATTCTCCCCCAGCAGTGATTTTGTTTATTTTCGAGGCTTGAAGACAAAGAAATCCATCATCAGACGAGCTCTTACACCGCAATGTCTAATCATATATTATTTTGTATGTTAATAAGAGAATTTTATATTTGATGCAAAATTGGACTGAGAGCCAGTGCAAATCTGATAAAACTAGGATAAGCATTCCGAACATTCTAGTTCTAAAAGAACAAGTTCTGCATTCCAAACCATGTGAGGCTCACGCAGTGCTTTATTATGACATCCTGTCAGAGTGGCATTAAAATAGTCTAACCTTGAGATCATAACAGAATGAAATTGTGTCTCTGTTTCTTGAATAGAAACATTAGAACATGGCAGTATTAATGCAGGTGAAAGAATGCAAGTCTAGTAATCCTGCCACAACGTATAAAAAAACCTTACAGATTCTTTACTATTTACATTTACATTTGGTTATTTAGCAGTCGCTTTTATTTAAAGCGACTTACAAGGTGAGTACAGGATTAATCACAACATTCCTGGAGCAATGAGGGTTAAGGGTCTTGCTCAAGGACCCACATTGATAACTTCAGTGGACCTGGGATTCGAACCCCCAACCTTCAGATTGATAGCCCAACACCCTGACCACTGAGCAGCTGAGCCCACTTTAAGTATTTAAGTTATAAACATTTGTAAACTTTACAAGTGCAAACATGAAGCGAACTGCCCATTAACGACAATGCTGACAGCAGAAATGATTGAAAAACCAGACAGCATTTTCTTGACATTTTAATATAGTTTTCAAATATTATCATAATTTTTACAGTGTTGTACACAGATTTGTAATGTTCCAACACCAGAAATACCATCTCACAGTCTGAGTGAACATTCATGACTACACTAATGTAAACCCTTTTTTTTACTATGGTAAAGGGAACAAAATCATTTACACTGGTACACAACCAAGCCATTAATTAAAATAACTGAACACAAACATCCAACTTTCAGTCTGTTTCAGATGATCTATCATGTTTGCAGTTGACATTTTGGGGACCATGATTAAAATAAGCCATTATAAAATCTGATTGGCTGAACAATAATGCACACATTTGGTCATTTATATGAGGTCCTTTAGCAGACACTTTTATCCAAAGCGATTTACATGTACCCCAATTTGCTTCCCTGGTGCTGTTTCTCATCCATAAATCCTCTGCTGTCATAACGGCTTGTAAGTTGTGAGAATTTGGTCAGTTAAAACAAAAATGGGCTATTAGTGGGCAGCTATCTTGCATAATGCTGATGTCATAATGGTAGCAGGGCCACAAGAAACTAGTTGGGAGAGGAGAATGCTCAGATGAAGGGATGGCATTATGTGTCATTAGTGACATGAAATGGCCTGAAATCTAAAAGTAACATTTGACCCACAAAATAAAGATTTAGAATTTTATTAATGAGTTTAGGTATTTGTGGGATGGAAGGTAAAACACATACACAACTATGTGAGAACATTTTTGAAAAATTATAATGTGACCTCTTTAAATATTAGTTATATATTTAAACATTAGTATCACATTAAGAGCTAAGATTTTCTTATTATTATAGAAAGGTATAAGAATCATTATGTGAATATACTGTAGATAAGATTATGTAAAACTGTAATCTGTATTAAAATCTGTTTTTTATGAGTAAAATAGAGACAGAAGTCTCAGTTTTATCTGAGGGGGAGCCTACAGACATTGAGAAACTTTTAAATAATTAATTTTCCAGAGTAGTTTTTATCTTTTAATATTATGTTTATATTTGTGTTTCTTTCTGTCACTTCAAACGTAAAGGGAAGAGTACAGGTGCAATTTCTTTTTTTGCAGGTGTGTGTCCCATCCCTTGCCTCACCACGGCCCTCACGTGTGTGTTGCGCTGCTTCCCGTGTGAGCCGTCTTGGGCCGGCAGCCCCTTTGTGCAGCGCACACCAAGCCCGCCTATGCTCACCATGACGCGCTCCAAAACCTTTCAGGCCTACCTGCCCAGCTGCCATCGCACATACAGCTGCATCCACTGCCGGGCACACCTTGCCAACCATGACGAGCTCATTTCGAAGGTAAACACTAAACAATTTGGTCTTTGAAAGCTGGATTAATATTTACCAAATTATAATGGTGATTAAATAAAATATGACTCTAAAGTCCAAATTAATTTTATTTATTAATTTATTTTGCTATTTCCATAATTCTTATGTCATTTTATAATCTTCCGCTTAATCCTCTACCAGAGTAGATCATGGGGATTGGGGGGGGGTTCTATGCCCATCCAGGGGAGAACATTTTGGGCACTTCACAGATACACCCAGAACAGGGCACCAGTCCAACACACTTACACAAATATACACTATATATTTAATAATTTAGAGCAGCCAATTCACCTTGAATCCAATGTTTTTGGACTGTGGGAGGAAAACGGAAAACACCATGCTGACACAGGGAAACCATGGAAACTAACATGCTTCATTAGTTCGTTTTAGTATGTTCTACTGATGATAATGAGGACGCTTTCAGGTGGTTGACATTTCTCAGTACTGAAGTGGTATTGATGTGTTGTGCTGGTGGATCAGACACAGCAGTGCTGCTGGACAGAAAACAGTACATCAATCACAATATACAGGTGTCTGATCCACTTGTACCATCATCCACCACCTGAATAACACCTGCTCTGTGGGGTCTGATCATCAGAGAACATAACAAAGTATGTAGAGGAACATATTGCCTACATAATGGAATTGTAGAAGTACAGAGTTTATCTATATGATAAGTGAAGAAACAATGAGCTGTACATAATAATATGGCCAGTGAGTGTATATCATCCATCCATTATCTTCCCCTTTATCCTATATTAGGGTAGCGGGGGGGTTCCCCATGCCCATCCAGGGGAGAACGTCTCGGGCACTGATCAGATAGACCCAGGACAGAGCGCCAATCTATCACTGGGCACACACTCACACAGACACGCACACAAAGACACTCTATATGGGGCAATTTGGAGAATTCAATTGACCTTGATCCATGCTTTTGGACTGTGGGAAGAAACCTGAGAATCTAGAGGAAAATCACGCGGACACGGGGAGAACATGAAAACTCCACATATTGGGATTCGAACCGGGAATCCCCAGCGCTGAGAGGAGAACATGCTAACCACTAAGCCACAGTGTATATCATATTTAATAATATTTAGAAATGTTTTCTTCCCTGTTTTTTGTAGTCATTTCAAGGAAGTCAGGGCCGAGCCTACCTCTTCAACTCTGTGTAAGTAAAAGAATGTTCATCTAAATTCACTTAAAATGAATCATGGCTAATTAAAAAATGATTGTCTCATCCCTACCAGTGACCCTGATTATCTCTCTCCAGTACAATAATTCATTCATCCATTATCTCCCGCTTTATCCTCTATTAGGGTCGCGGTGGGGTTCCCCATGCCCATCTAGGGGAGAACGTCTCAGGCGCTGGGCAGATAGACCCAGGACAGGGCGCCAATCCATCGCTGGGTACACACTCACTCACACACACACACTCTATATGGGGCAATTTTGAGAATTCAATTAACTTGATCCATGTTTTTGGACTGTGGGGAGACACGGGGAGAACATGGAAACTCCACCCAGATGGGGATTCGAACCGGGAATCCCTAGCGCTGAGAGGCGAACGTGCTAACCACTAAGCCACCATGCCGCCCCAGTACAATAATAATTGTGATAATTATATTAGTTTTGGTATAATAAATGTCACCTAATGATCTAGCTGCAGGTGTTGCTGCCCATAATTTGTGAAAGTCTGGTATCTGAGCATCACAAGCAAATCAAAGGCAACGATAAAACACAGGATAGCCTGATGGTTTCTAAACTCTGAGAATGCTGACTACAAAACCATGAACTGATTATGTGGCTCAACAAGATCATTATAATACGAGCAAATAATCACATTAAACCTTACAGTTACTCAGTAAACATGACCCTAAGGCGCTGGGTAGCGTTTGGGCATTTAAGATTAATCTACTTAATTTACAAACCCATTACCTTGTGGACCTTCTTTGTGCACAGGGATTATATAATGTCCATAACAGAATTAGCACGTTTTTCATCTTTTTTTGAAGTTCCACACAACACTGTTACAAATACTGCTGCATTAACATTAAAGGTGACACTTCACTTAATTTTCTGTATACATAATGCTTTATAAAGTATTCATAATGCTTTATAACTCTTTATTTGCCTTTGTTAATGTCCATAGATGTACAAAACCATACTCATAAAGTGCCATAAGGCTTCATAACACAAAGTGACATGATCATATATACAAGTTATATATTTTAACCATTCATCAACTTTTTATAGAGACCAGTGACATAAAGCCTTATAACGTTTGTGTTTAACAAGTGCTTTTCCTGAAAAAAAAGGAATAGTCTTATAACTTATAAGCTTATAACTTATAAAAAGCTTGTAAGGTCTCTTTAAAGACATAAATAAAGTGTTGGCATCAATTACCTCTTTAAAAGAAACTGCATACATAGTAGTACATAATGACTTATAAAAGCTTATAACTGCTCTTTATAGACTTTAAGTAAAGTGTAATCATCATGTTTTAAGTTAGAATGTCTAAACATCCAAGAATCAAAAGTTGAAATAAATTCATATTGTATTGCATTATGCCACTCTGTGTTAAAAAGCCTTATGTCAAATTGTTATAACAATTTTTGACTATGATTATAACCATCTATGTACATTAACAAAGGCTTATGACAAAAGCTTTATAAATGTGCTTATAATGCATTATGAATACTGGATTCATAGAAAGTGTTACCACATTAACATTTCAGAATTTATTAAAAGCAATTCCAGATCATCAACACTTCTCCACAAACTTTAGAGTACATACACTGCTACAGATCTTGTTGTCACCATGTTATGTAAACAAATGTGCAGTGTCCCGTGGCCCTGTCCCAAATAGTGCTGTACCCTGCTTGCAAGAATGCACAACTCGATAACACTCGCAGCTATCACAACAGTACACTAACATAGTGCTTACAGTTTGGGGATACATCTTTCTTCCTTCATGACCGTACACGAAATTTACATAACAGTTTTCCAATGTGTAACAGTCTTTCTTTCTGCTTTCTTTATCTATTTGCAGTGTGAATGTAGGTTGTGGTCCAGCAGAGGAGCGTGTGCTTCTTACTGGCCTCCATGCGGTAGCAGATATCTACTGTGAGAACTGCAAAACTACACTAGGATGGAAATATGTGAGTGTAATGTCACACATGCAAATATTTTACACCACTCTCTGAGCCAGAGATACCACTGCGAATTCTGACCCCAGGACAATTGAATGCTTTGTACCTTGTCTCAGTTCATTTAGCATACCTGTCCATTCAGAACAGTCCTAACCTAGTTTAATCCATCAGACCTGTCCTGACTCGTCCACACCCGGATTAGTGTTTTCCGGCATTTCTTGAAGGCAAGGGCACCTTTTTACCATTATCAAATGAGCACATCACAGCTGGTGGAGAAATGTCACACTGAAATAGATAATCCCTACTCTTAAGCACAGCACTGGAAAGTTTGGAAGTCTACACTTAAAGTCATCCGTTGGTTTGCTGGGTGTCTGTTAGCACCGAGCAGCTGCGCAACGTGATGATGGCAAGTTCCATGCATCACAGTTTTAGATTATACTTGAGGTATGACCGGTGTGTTTACTCTTATGCAAAAACACACAAGGACATTTACAGCTGTGCTTAAAAGTTTGTCAACTTTTTATTTGTAGAATTCTTCATTGAAATAAACATCCTAAAGTAGACAAAAAAACTAATCAAAATGAATGAAAACAAACTTCATATGGCCATATATTTCTTGTAAACAATGTTCATATAAGATACCTGTGAGCATGAAAAGCATGTGAACTATGCCTTTTGGGGAGTTTTCCTTTCCACTGTCTCTTCAGCTTGATCTCTGTAAAACTGCTTTAAGACAATGTACTATAGTAAAAAGTACTATAAATGTAAACTTAAACTGCAGTGTTGGTGGGTTTTCTCACATGGGCTGCTCACTTTAAGGGGTAAAGACTGGCGTGGCATTTCCGAAACATTTACTTCATGTTTACCTCTCAGCGCTTGTTTGGTGTTTTCATGATGGTGGACATGTAAACATGTAAACATTACGTTTAGCCACTTGCGAGTAAGGTCTCTGGTTACTTCAGAGTTACTCTAGGTTCAGTTATGATCTTACAGACTGTTACATGTCTTTCTGTAAGAGTGAGTGTGTTGGTTGATCACCACATAAGGGTACAAATACTCCAGAACATGCTCCATTTGTACTCACTCTTTCTAAACTGTGTATTGGAGATTAAATTTATAACAGAAGCAACTTATTTTATTAGGTCATTTGTGTTCATACTAGTGTTTTAAAAAAAACAGTCTGTGAAAAAAAGTCTGGAGTCTTATTCACACTGGATTATTATTATATCAATTTAGACCCTAAAGCACTAACAATGAAATTAACCACTTATATTTGTGGTATACATTTTACATTTGCCACTCATAGATATGCAGTATTGGCATGTTTTTCATAATATATAAAGAACCAAATATAATATTTTTGTCTCTTTGTTTAATATAGTTCTAAATAAAGTGCCTAATAAAGTTCTAAAGTACCACCATATGTGTAGAAAGAAAGATGTACTGTTTGTATACACGTCAAAGTGGCCCTATTTTTTAGATTAGATATTAATGAGCTTTTCCAGATGCCTCACTGTCAGACTGGAAGATTGACCTGGTGAACTGGAGTGCTGTGAAATTTGAGCTGAGCGAAGCCTGCCATTGTCTGATATAGAAAGAGGTCAAACAAGGTGTTTGCAGATTAATGGACATGTCCTCTGACTGTGAGGCTGTTATTTACACTATATGTTTACAGTCAGTCAAATCTAAATTAAACTGTAAGGAAAATAACTTTAATAAGTGTACTACCAAATAGTCCACTTAATTAACCAAGTTTATACCAGACAGTTTTATATATATATGTAGTTATGTTATTATAATCTATTACATAATTACATACATAATATGCATTTAATATATTATTTTATATTAATAACTTTTACATCATCATAAGTTTGGTTATTATTGGCAGACACTTTTAAAACATTAAGAAGCTTTCTATAGTTGGCTATTTTAAATATAAGCAGAATTAAATGTTGAGTGTTTATTCTCCACATTCAACCCATCCATGCAGTGAAACACACATATATACAGTATATACACACACACACACACACACACACATACATATGTACCGGAGTGACAGTGTCAAGAAAGATCTCCCTGGTGGTGTTGGTTTTTAAGAAAGAAACCTTGTGAGGACCGAGTCTCAGTGGGGGGCTTGTCCTTCTACTTTTCCAAAATTCAGTGAAAAACCTTCTGAATGAACCCAGTAGTCTTTGCAGTAACATACCAACATAACTGCAAAGCCACCAATCCAACATTTACCATGCAACTTTCACTTGGTGAAAGTTAATGACAGTTTTCTCTTATCTACAGCTGGTTAAGATTCATATGATGCACTTGATATAATTAACCTGATGATAAGATGCCAACTTTTAGTTATGCCTTCTTCTTGCTAATAGTAGTGGTGCACTAGACACGAACAACATCATGCCTTTAATTTGTCTTGCAGAAAGTAGTCCTGTTCCCGAAACTACAGAGTGAAACTTGTGCGATATGAACACTAGAATTCCATGCATTTCATGATTAAACTAAATAACAGAAACCTTAGTCACAGACTTTTTCATGCATTGTTTTTTCTATGCTGATTAGAGCATTAACTATTCTTCTGCTCTGTATGTTTTTCATTCAGGAACATGCATTTGAAAGCAGCCAGAAGTACAAGGAAGGGAAGTTTATTATTGAGCTGGCTCATATGATAAAGGACAATGGCTGGGAGTGACGTCTGAGGGATGTAATTGGCCTTGAGCGGGGTGAATGGTTGAAACCAGTCCAGATGCTGGTTATGTGGGTAAACGGGTGATGCTGGTTTGAGGTCACATCCCATACACTATGTAACATTCTGCCCACACACAAACACTCATAGTTTTTGGGTAAGCAAAGAAAATGGCAGATGTTATATATAGTACAGAGGAATAACAACCCCAGAAACATGATGTGTGTGTGTGTGTGTGTGTGTTGTATCCCTGCTGTATAAATGGATAGAACAGTATGCAAACACAACTGATAAAGGTGTATATATACACACACATCTCGAAATAACTTGCATGTCTCCCACAGTCCTAACATAAAACCCAATGTGTGGGCCTGTGTGTGTGTCTGTGTGTATATCAGGGTACTGTGCCAAACTTGGCAGGACTATTGCTGTGGGGTCAGAGAGGTAATGGGTCTGTACAAATGCAAGTTAAGGTGATTAGCCCAAATCCAGCTGAGTTTGGCAACTCACCACCAGTTTAGGCCAATAAGGACCGGTCTCCGAATGGGCCTCAGATGGAATCATCCAATGAAAGAGGCCCATATGAGGGGCAAAACCAGTCCAGATGGCAGAGGGGGCTTTTATACGGCAATACTCTGCCTCACCATTTTAAAGATGCTAACATGGAATCCATTCTAAGCAACTCACCTTTAGGCTTTTGGATGAAAGTTACTGTGTGAGGCTGGATACATGACATGGTGTGTTAAAGCCCCATAATCTTTAGTTAGTATTACTTGCTTCTTTCTTGATTTTATTGTGATGTGATATTGTTTAGACAATACGTCTGGGTAAGATATTTTTGGCCCGGAAGAAAACAAACCTGTCACTAGGATGACAGGTACAAGTTGTAGAACTATTATAATACTGCCTCCTTTGAATAGACAACACTATATTTTTCAGTGACACCTTTGTAGTGTCCACATCCCAACCAAAGAACATATCTATATTTAGATAATAGAGTAGTATGGCAGCTGAAGAAAGCGCAGAGGTAAAGTTACTTTAGAGAGTTACTATAGAAAACAGAGGTACTTGCACTTGGCGCACCTTGGAGTTAGTAAAAGTTCGAGTAGGGACTTATAGGTTTTAAGCCATTCATTTCATACTTTAAAAATTTTTGTGAATGACAGAACCAAAACTTTTGGTGAAGTCATACCTTAAAATTCCATTCTCTTCTGTTACCCATCTAATTACACTAAATACCATCATCTACCTGTTTTTTTACAGTAAGAACACCTTTGAATCCTATTGCTTTACATATCAGAATATAATAAAAAACAGCATTTTACAGTCATTGTATATTTAAGAAAAAAATTCTGTCAAAATATTTTCTGAATATTTTCAAAATAGTTTCAGGACATCCTTATTGTAATGATAGGACTTAAGATGGTGAGTAGCAGTTGGGTTCTGCTCATCAAAAGTCTGTAATTAATTATCAACAGAGGTGCCTTTAATAAAAATAGTTTTGGCAGTTTGCCTAACTGGAGCATTTGGTTATGTGTTAGCACAGTACACGAGAATAAGGACATGAGCAAAAGTCCTAGAAAAGCAGGTGTTGCTCCCAGTCGTGTTCCAGTCCCAGTTCATTTCCAAATGTAAGGTCATTTCCAAGTCCATTATTTTATAATGACAAAGATTAATGAGTGGAAACCATTTAAGACAGTAAAAGTCTTCCCAAAGTGGATGTTCCACACGTTTAGAAAAAACACAACACACCATACCATCTGGCAAGTATGGTTGTATGAGCTGGGCTTACGGATGAGACAATTCATCGTTTTTGCAATTATTCGTGATTAAAAATGTTACAATTGATTTACAGTAAGAGCAACAAAAAAATAAAAAAAATAAAGAAAAATTGGTTTAGACAAAGTGGCTCAACTCACATGGAACAAAAAGTTCCACCTGCACCACGCTTGTCTGGTTACTTTGTCCTTACAGGAAGAACCTAGTTTTCTTTCAAATAAATATTAAAATATGTTTATCTACTTTGTTTTTCACCAAAAATGTTTTAAGTATTAATATGCAGCAAAAGCTGTAGTTTTTTTATTATTGTTTTTTTTTTTTCTTAGTCAATAATTTTACCATAAAAATCTGTAATCATCTCATTAATTGGAGTGAAAAACCTCACTCTTGGTCACATAGTTAACCGAAAACATCTCTTTAAGCCAAATAAAATGGGTAAAGGATCCCCAAGCAGTTTTGCAATGAACCAATTATAGTCCATCCTTCAAACCAGTTGGAATGAGGAAGAGGGACCTTAAAAGAGGTGTTCTTAAAAATGTCCACAAACTTTAAAGAACTAAAGCAATATTTTAAAGAAAAGGACAAAACAGAGTGTATTTCTGCTTCAGTGCTATTGATTGAATGGAGATACTTAGTTTTTGAATATTTGCGTTTCTATTTTGGACTTTTTTTTTTAAACAATAACTTATTTTTCCATGATTTGTTTATCTGAGGTTGTATTTACCTGACTTTATAACCTTTTAATAATGTTTATCATGCCCTGATATGTAAAGCCTTAGAATGTAGAGGGTGTATTTTCTTTTATAAATGACTGTAAAAGTATTCATACCCATATAGTCACCCAGCATATTTTTTGCTCATTTTCCAGATTACCATGTTGTTTCTCTAACAATAATGGAACACTTCATTAAGAACTTTTCATTTAATTGATCTGGATCCATTGCAAATGACCAAAACATGAGAACACCCTGACGCTGTAGCATTGCATGTGGAACTGTCTGGGTTCAGGCGGAGATCGGGGCCATTAACCATTGAAAACTGAAAGCCAGCTTTTGACCCTGAAGTCAAGCGTTTTTTTGTGTAACTGATAATAACGTATACAGATATTTCCATATATGGTAACAGAATTCATCACTTTGGTTGCTCTGTATTTCACACTATAAAGTGACACCTGTAAGGTTTGTTATTTATGACTATAAAGATCATTTAGCATATATATATATATATATATATATATATATATATATTACACACACACACTATGCTTTTTGTCTGGACCCTAACTGGGTGTGCAATATTTGCTACTATTTTTTAACTCTTTAAATTGTATTGAGCAATGTGTCTTTTATAAAACAATAAACATTGGAGCTTGATTTAAAAAATCAAATAAATATTCAATTGGTTGTCTTGTTTCACTGTGGTGGTTTTTCGTAATTCATGCAGAAGTGCAGTACAGTCAAATTTGTCATCATGTTCATTTATTTATTTGTATGTACTCTACATGTGCAGAAGTTCATGGACACATATATGAATTGATGGATTTTTCATGTGCATGATATGAATTTGTATTTATATTGCAGCTTTATTGGCCTCCATCTGTTTCTATTATAACTACGGATGGGGCAATTAATCGTTTTTGTGATTAATCGTGATTATAAAAAATACTATTAATTAATCAAAAGAGTGCCTTATCGTTGTCATGACGTCAGTTATGAGAAACATTTGTGGTATGCCGGTAGCCAGAACTTTTGACCACGTGGGGCCACTCACACAGAACTAAAATAAAGCTCCACTTGCAGCACACTTGTCTGTTTACTTTGTTCTCACAAAAAACAATGTTTTGTTAACAATGTTATTTCAAAAGAAGCTGTGCATTGTTCCTCTGCTTTCTGGCACTTTTTTTGTAAAGTTAATTATTCATAATAATTGTGATTATTTTATTTAATTTTGACAATATTTGTCAAATATTCCAATCCAAATCTGTAATCCTTACAGGATTAATTAGGTTTGGGATCTCACTTTAGGCTCAGACAGAATGTTTAATTAGAGGAGCTACTGTTGGTACAGCACTGAAAGTTCTTATGAATTATTTATCTAGTTTAATAATTGGGTGCGTCTTTTGTGACTTTTGGTCATCAGCTTAGGCTGCTTTCATTGATACTCTGTGATTACTAAAATGAAAATACAAACTTTATTTATTCCATAACGCAAGCCACTTACGGTCTGCTCAAGCTTAAAACACAAGATGAAAGCTCTACCTCTGTGCTGCAGAGGGGCTATTCCTGTTTACAGAACCGCATAGCTCTGTCTTTGAACTGCACTGGAGATCAGGTCTCCTAGCAACTGGGCTTCTCTCTCTACAAGTCACAGAGGAGGAGTGTGTGTGCAGTTCTGGTGTCATTCAGTGTCTGTCTGGGCCCAGTATTTAACATGCATGCACACACAGCTGGCCAAGTGCAGTTAGGTGATGCCCTCTCTGTTGGGTCATAGATGAATGAAAAGTAATTTAAAGTCATTATTATTATATAAAGTCATTATTGCAGGCTGTAAATATTGATTATGACATCCAGAGATAACATTGAGAAATCTCAATTAAAAAAAGCATTAGTGACACCAGATTTTTTTGGACTATTTTTACTGCTGGAGGAGTTGACTGGAGGACGAATGACTCAGCTAAAAATCAAAATGTAAAGCCATTAGCACAAAGGATAAATGTTCATGGGACGGTGAGGGGTAAAGACAAAAGAGAACACCGACAGTGTCGAAATAAATGTTAGCAGAGTTACATTCTAAGGATATGCATACATACTGTAGGTTTGTTTCAGATGTCATCGTGCTGACAAAATAGATAATGTAAGACAAGATTAGATTCTTAACTTTTAAATCTAGTGTGGTTCCATTAAAATCAAATTAAAGTTGTTATATGAATTGGACATTTTTTTCATCTGAATTTTTAAAATTAAATTGCAGGTTGTAATTTAAAAATATTTTTTCAACAGCAAATTTAGTAGTTAAAAATAATTTATGAACTAAACCAATAAATATTCATTCATTTATTATCTCCCGCTTTTTCCTGTATTAGGGTCGCGGAGCGGTTCCCCATGCCCATCCAGGGGAGAACGTTTCGGGCGCTGGGCAGATACACCCAGAACAGTGCGCCAATCCATCGCTGGTCACACACTCACTCACACAGACACGCACGCATACACACTCTATATTTGGCAATTTGGAGAACTCAATTGACTTGATCCATGTTTTTAGACTATGGGAGGAAACCGGAGAACCCGGAGGAAACCCACGCAGACACGGGGAGAACATGGAAACTCCACCCAGATGGGGATTCGAACCGGGAATCCCTAGTGCTGAGAGGAGAACATGCTAACCACTAAGCCAGTATGTACAGTAGACATGACCTCACAAGGCATCCACAGTAAAGCCGTTTTACATCTTTGTGACAATTCGGGAAAATCACTTTTGTTTTAACATAAATTATACAGAAGACGTCCAGCAACCCTTAAAATAAGTCAGTAGAAAATCCCAGTGTCTCCCAAAAAATGTAAAACTTTTTTTTTTCCAGCTGTGCAGGCAAACATCATTTTTTTTAAACACCGTAAGACATTCACTAGGGCTATTAGGATTTTAGAGCGATGGATTGGCGCCCTGTCCTGGGTGTATCTGCCCAGCGCCCGAAACATTCCCTCCTGGATGGGCATGGGGAACCCCCCCCCCGCGACCCAAATAGAGGATAAAGCGGAAGATAATGGATGGATGTTAGGATTTTAGATTGTTTTCAAACACTAGGACAGGCAAGGCCATTTCAAAGCTTTATGAATAGCCTACTCCCCAAACCTTGCCCCTACCCTCAGCGATCATGGCCTCCTCTAAGCAGCGGCCTAGAACTCAGGAAACCAAAAAGGGCTGTGAAAAATAGTGTTCTGGTAGTCGTTTTCTCAGTTTAGTAATTATACGGAAAAGGTAGGTTTCAGAGACTTTCCTAAAAAAACTACACACAGGATTTATAAAAAAGCTAATACCTATATTATTTCACATACACAACAAATAGTGTGGTTGCCAAAACTACCAGAATCCACATCTCCACATCCACATCTTATATGAGAATTCAGTTAGATCACAACGTGCAGCAAAACGGGGAGAGACTTAAAAAAAGAGTTTCATGTCAGTCAGTAGTAGCTCTCACCCTGTTCTATTCCATCTAAGTGTTTTTGTGTTATTGTGCATATAATGTCTTCAGTCTTCATCATGGCTTCTAAGGAAATAAAAGGGAGAAGGAGAAGAGGAAGCTATCTCTCGTTTCAGTAATAAAATAATGAAGGAGATAATCGTAAAATATGAGAGCTGTGGCAGCGCTACTGTGTTTGCAGTATAAGTATCAGAAGTGCACGTTGCTTTGTTTTGGTTATACTTTGCCTTGTTTTAGTTATTGATCTGTTAGTTTAGTTAAGATTGTTATCCACCCTTTAAACAAGAAAACTCAGGTTGCTCCACTATTCCTCCCTCTCTCTTGGCTCCCCGTAGCCGCTTGCATTCAGTACAAGGCACTGACTCTGGCCTACAGGAAAATCTCTGGATCTGCCCCCTCCCCTCCATAATTACATTTTTTAAAACATATTCTCCAACTCGTTCACTAAGCTCTAGTGATGACTGTCGCTTAGTGATGCAACCTCACGGTGATGCCAATTCTCACTCTGTAGCATCTCACATTAGCAGTGGTGAACGATCTTCCAAACTCTGTCCCTAAGACTTAGACATCCAGCATTTTCAAGAAAAAAAAACTAAATAAGTAGTTTTAAATAAAATCATCTGCTAAATGACTCAATGTAACGTAAAACAAACTTTATCCAGCTTGGTGCAGCTCAGGATCAGAAAGGGAGTACAGATTAATCTCTCTTTATGTAGATCTGTATGAATGGGAGGGCGGCACGGTGGCTTAGTGGTTAGCACGTTCGCCTCTCAGCACTAGGGGTTCCCGGTTCGAATCCCCATCTGGGTGGAGTTTCCATGTTCTCCCCGTGTCCACATGGGTTTCCTCCAGGTTCTCCGGTTTTCTCCCACAGTCCAAAAACATGGATCAAGTCAATTGAGTTCTCTAAATTGCCCCATATAGTGTGTGTCTCTGTGAGTGAGTGTGTGCCCAGCGATGGATTGGTGCCCTGTCCTGGGTGTATCTGCCCAGCGCCCGAAATGTTCTCCTCTGGATGGGCATGGGGAACCCCCCCGCGACTCTAATAGAGGATAAAGCGAAAGATAATGGATGGATGTATGAATGGGAATGTGAAGGATCAGATGAGAAAAGGAGCTTTTGGTCTTGCGTAGCTGAATTTGTTGCAAATTCCTTTAAGATGAAGTGATTTGTTATTATTTAAATCCCTATAGGTGTTATTTGTTTTGTACCTTGAGCACAACAGACAAAAAAAAACATAAAAACAAGTATTAATGTCAACACATTGTCATATTTATTGAAAAAAATAATAAAAACAAATCCATACTTTAGTACAGCATATAAATGTGTTTTTCAAAAATGTTATTGAGTATACTCAGATCACTTCTGACTGGTTAAAGTGAGAGGCAGTTGAAAGGCTGGTAAGACTATGAGTCATGAACCAAAGCAGCGACGGAAGGAAGTTAATGAGTGTGAGAACTGTGACGACAAACTGATTAAATTAAATACCCAGTGTCACAACTTTACAAAACAGCTGAAGCAGTGCAACAAGATGATGAAGGTGTTCAGATGAAAAGAACCCATCCTGGACCTTCAGCATCAAACTCCCACGTGAATCATTTCACACCAGCTATTAGTATTAATAAAAAGGAAAGGCTCACTCTTTTTTAAGAGCACACAGACATGCACACAAACTCTTATAGTGTAACAACTGATGGTGACATCTGGTCATACCGATCAATTTAGCGTGACTTGCTTCAGATGGGTGATGCAGACACAGAAGAGAAACCACCATCTCCTGTGCAGAAGTTATTGTGTTTATGGGCCCAACTGCGGGCTGTGCTCTCAAAACAGTGATGGTCTACAAGGCTAATCTGGTCTAGATTGCTTCAGTGGAGGGGCGAGCAGTCTTAGCTTTTTTTAGCATCATCTGTAAGTCTTAGCATCTTTTGCCGGTGTCTCCTCCCCTCGCTAGTGCACACAGCTTCTAAAGATTGTACTGGAAACTTCCAAACGCACTACAATTCATACATTAAACATGCATACAAGCATAAGTATTTTCATAGGCTGCCACTAAACCAGACTACTGAGCTACCCATGGAATAGTCAGTTAAAAACATAAAAATGATAGCTACATGTAAAACATTTAGAGATTTAAAGAGGAAAAGGCTGATTCTGACTCTTATCCCCATTTGAAGGCACAAGGAATAGCTGTCCTCTCCTGTGTGCAGATGACCTGTGGACATGGAGGCGGAAATGGAGCACAGAGGTCAATAGACACACTTGTGGGATGAACAGCTCTTGACTACTCTGAGAAATCAGAAGACCGGTAAAGCTGCACCAGAGATAAACTGGGTTTTAAAAAGAGAGAGAAGACTTTAGTTTGCTACAGCAAGACACAAAAACAGTCTGTTTCAGCTACGGAGCATAAGCTAAAGTCACTGACCGATCATGTGTACATGATGAAATAAAAGTCCTTGGTAAATTTCCCTACAATCTGGATAGAGAAACAGTTAACAGCCTAATCGGAGTAGAGTCAATACGCCTACTGGTGCGAGTACAAGAATAAAAACTATTTCTTTAAAATAAAAGCAGAACACACAAACTGTGCGTACGAACAGTGAAAAAGCAGACAAGACAAAGCTAGGCTAAATTCAGATATTGGTTAGTGTTTGTAGAGTTGATTTAGAGACTGGTCTGTGCATTGTGTCAGATCGGAAACCAAAGCAAGGCCACTGTGGATGGATAACAGGTTTGTGAAGACTGGCTTCAATCTGTAGCTTGTTATATCTCTGTGTGTGTGTGTGTGTGTGTGTGTGTGTGTGGAAAGCACTAAAAGTCATGTCCACCAGTGAGGAATGAGTTCTGGAAGAAATGGTGGAAGTGGCACCCTGCTGTTGCTCAAGAAGCGGTCAACGGGTCTGGAAATTCGCAAAACGGCGTCATTAATTCCCGCTGGTCCGTACGTCACGCGGTACAGTCTGTCATCTTGGAAATGCGCAGAAGTGACTGAGCTCCTCACACAATGAGTGTGAAGTCGGAAAAAATTAGGGAGAAGTGAAGGAAGAAGAAAAAAATGTAATAAGCAAACATCTGTGAGAGCCTGCGGTTCTCCCTCTCTGTCCCAAATGCCATCTGAGGCTCTGGAGGTGACGCTTCTGCTCTCGCTCCTCCTCAGGTCTCCACACGCCACAGGCTGAGGAACAACAGGGTTTTAAAAAGCACCTTCGACTTGGCTTCTTACTTGTGATTATGGATCTAAGAAGAGAAGGTTGACTGGAAGAAGGAATTGAGGGCGAGTTAGAATAGAGTGAGTGCCGACGAGAAGGCCGGACTGCTGCACTGGGATAGGCCTCAGCCAGTTCCTGTGAAGAAAATGGAGATCTGTTATAACACCACTAATATACAGTAGTGTCTAAATGTAATGTATTTTCTGGAAATATTAGAAATGTTATAATGGAGACATAAATGGTTTAATAAAAAAAATAAGGCACCAGAGGTTGTGCCTCATTATAGATTAAAGTGAATTCATCAGAGGAAAGAGGGGTGATTAGACACGACATGTAGTGAAATGTCGTCACACCTCTTCACTGGGCTTTATTTTCAACAATGCACAACCCCGAGTACATTATTACATTTATAAAACACTTATTACCACACCATGATAAATACAAAGGTTTGAATCATAAATGTGTAAAAATGTGTAAATCATAAAAGTGAAGCGCTCAGGGGTGTGCATGATCATCAAATGTCACAGCTGGACAAACAGCTCAGCCAATCAGCTTTAAGGACCAGAACTACCTGTTTTATAAATAGAGATTAAGGCACTTCTGGTCAAATTTAATATGAAAGTAATTCACAACATTTCCAACAGGACACAACCATTTGCTCATCTACATATACAGCAACTATTTATTAACCAAATTCAACATATTTAAAAGTGATTAATGTTGAATTTAGCTCTATGTACCAGCCACATTTTGTGTCTTGTTTTAAATTAATTTATTCCCGAAAATAATATAGTTAAGGGGAATAGTTAACAGCAGCAGGGTGGCACTCTGGTTTGCATACTTGCTATGCACCAATAGGATATGGATTTTGATTTCTCTGCATGATAAACAAGACCTTTTCTGATTAGTTTGCATATTTCCCCCACATGGGCATACCGCCCGCAGATTCAAAACATCCTGGTAGATATTTTGCATATACATAGCTGAGTTTAGATGTTGATAAAAAAAAGGCCACTGCTGTGAGCTGCTTTTTATTATGTGAGCATTGGCATGAGCTGCAACACCCCTGCTACCCTGCTTAGAATGTGTAGTTTAAAAATTCTAACTACATAAAAGAATAAATATTTTCTTTCTAAAATGTTTCCTCTGAAGGTTATTGTAAATTTGTTTTATATTTGTATCATATCATAACATATATATTACTTTTTATCATTGTCACTTAGCAGATGCATTTATCCAAAGCAACCTACAAGTATCCCAACTTATTGGCTGGGGTCAGAACACAAGGAGAAAGGGTTAAGAGTGAGAGCTCAAGAAGTCAGATTGGTAACTTCAGTGGATCTGGAATTTAAACCCATCACCTTCAGAGTGATGGCCCATACAACTGCTAACACCCAGCCAACTGAAGCTACCATACCCATCATAAAAGAACATGAAGTGTCAATTAAAAAATTGACTGTAAAAACATTTTAACTTTTAAAACTTTTAATTACCACTACCATATCCATATAAACTGAGGATGTGAAAGCTCAGTGCTTAAGGTGTTGGGCTATTAATCTAATGGTTTGTCAAAACTTAAATTCACTGAAGTTAATAGTATGGGACCTTGAACAGGGCACTTCACTCTCATTGCTTCAGATGCTGTATCATGAATGAAAGTTTACTCTGACCCCAACTATCAAGTTAGGATAATTGTGAATTACTTTGGATAAAAGCGTACACTCCTCACTGCCATATTTGTTTAAATTCTTATACAACAAAAACTATTATCAAAGAATTATGCAGACTTGACTTGTCTTTAATAGATTATAAGGCTTTCAGAACTTAAAAAACACCACACATGGCAAATTATTCATTTTAAATACTGCATATAATGCCTGTAATGACCTGTAGTGACTATACAGCCTAAATATCGATGTATAATAAATGTCTGGTTTGGGATTACAATTGGTTGATGCCTTAAATTCTCTTGAATTCTGACCAGTTAGCTATGCCTTTATGTAGTTGTAAACATGCTTATAAAAATTAAATAATCTTTTTAAAGTCTATTGAATGTGAAAAATTGTAATAACCCTCACCTTCTTCTTCCTCGCCCCACCCTTCAGCTACACCTGCAAGCTCATAGTGCTTCTTCCTCAACTCACCCAGCCGCTCGCGTTCTTTCTGAAGCTGGGTCTCTAACTCCAAAACGCGCACCTGTTCAACACATAAGTTATAAACTCATCCATTTTGCCTACTGTGCTTACACCCAGAGAAATTTGTCCTCTACATTTCACCCATCTGTGCAGTGACACACACACACATATACACACACTGATGAAGTGAGCACACGTGCCGGGAGCGGTGGGCAGCATTGTATAAGGTGCCTGGGGAGCAAATAGAGGTAGGTGCCTTGTCCAAAGGCACTTCAGTCATAGTACCGTATTTTCCGGACCATAAGGCGCACCGTATTATAAGGCGCAGTCTGAATTACGGGGTCTATTTCTGTATTTGACCCACGTATAAGGCGCACCGTACTATAAGGCGCAGTCTCAATTACAGACTATATTTCTGTACGGTACTTATTCTGTACGGCACTGTATTATAAGGCACTTTCTAAAACATACGATCTACAAGAAAAGTAAAGGATGCAAAACGGTGATTTATAATTGAACTTTATTCTACTACTTGACAAAACACACATTATTCTCCCACAAATCCATAAAAGTCCTCACCTTCTGTGTCTGAATTAAAAAGCTGCGCAATTTCACTATCGAGCACTCGGGTTCTCCTCCCATCAATGTCCGAGTCAGTCTCGTCGCCAGGCGGCTGTTGAGCAATGATGCCGGCTTTTGCGAAAGCTCGGACAACAGTTACAGCAGAAACCTTAGCCCAGGCATCCACAATCCATTCACAGACGGTGGCGTAACTCGCCGCCCCTGCCTCCCGAGTTTTAGCAAACGTGTGTTCGCCGTCTATCATCCATCGCTCCCACGCCGCCCGCAACTTTACTTTAAATGCCCTGTTTACGCCAATGTCCAGCGGTTGGAGTTTATTTAATCCTCCCGCAATGACTGCAAGATCCAAAATAATTTTCTTCACTCGGCTTTTCTATGAGATGAGCGCGCATGGAGCCGCAGATCAGCAGTGACGGTGATGTGTGGAAAAAACCACCCGGTCGCACAACAATACTTTTATAGATTTTGGAACTCAGTACACGTATAAGGCGCACCGGATTATAAGGCGCACGTCCGATTTCTGGGAAAATTTTAGGCTTTTAGGTGCGCCTTATAGTCCGGAAAATACGGTACTTGGTACCGGGAATCAAACAGGGGGACCTTTAGCTCACAAGGCTGATTCCTTAATACACAATTCCACAACTGCCACAAGTTAAGTTCCCATGGACTGAGAAATAACACGCACAAAAACATGCACTAACTGGTTGTTACCTGGGAGTCCATCTCCTTCCTCTTGATCTGTGTTAGTGTCATACTGGTAAAGTCCATAGTGTCTAAAAGAACAAAAAGAAAAATGATTTAATGATGCTGGTTTTGAAAACTGTAGTGAAACTGAGACACGTCTTTACAACCAATAGATGTTGGTTGTAAACCAATAACAAGAACATGCACAAACTAAAGGCAATACATGTACACACACCACACACTCTACATCTTTGTCCTGCTTTCTCTCACTCAAACACACACACACACACACACACACACACACACACACACACACACACACACACACACACACACACACACACACACACACACACACACACACACACACACACACACACCAAAAAGATCAGTAAACATCTGGAAACTTTTGGATTCTTAAACTTCTCTCATGTATTTGTATATATATATACTCCCAATAAGCTTACGTCACACTCACCGGTTTCCTCAATCTGAGACTTGCCCGACTTGGTTGAAGCCACAACACCAGCAGTTGCCTGGGTGACACCTTTAGAGGCTTGCTGTAGGCGAGCAAGGTTTGAACTGTCCTTGTCTGCTTTTACCTATTGATCAGATCAACATTTTATTTTTAAAATTAGAAGGAGTTTTGCACAGTTGCATTTTTTATGATATTTTGAAGCATATGCATTAGTGTAGTGTTCACTGGGTCAGTTCTGTGCTCATACCTTTGATGCTGCTACTAACTGAGCTGTGCTGGCTGCGATCTCATGGGAGCACACCATCAGCTCCTCAAATTTCCCTTTTCCCTGCACCACCAGATCAGCAGCATCTCTGCAGGATTAGAACACACACACAGTCACACACAGAGATATCCACCCACGCACACAATTACTTTCAAGTCTTGTACTGAGTTGACATTTTAAATATTGTCAAATCAGCTTTCTAAGAGCTCAATAAAATTTGGAATTCAAACCCTTATCTTTTTGTATATTTTTAAAACATGTTTACATTTGGCACCTTATTAAATGATAGCATCCTTGTGATATCATCTTTACCAACAAGGAGTAATAAACTTATCTTACTGTGACAACTTTGCATAGGACAAACACACATGGCAATAAATTTTAAATAAAAAATAAAAAAGTAGACGTGCACAAGAGCGAGCAGTGCATGCAGCCTTTTGCTCCCGACTCGGCAAGGATTAATAAAGTATTCTGATTCAATAGTAGCTCCATATTTAAATCAATATGGTATTTATGGGTAATGTACATGCAAGCCCTAAATATAGCAATGTGGGTGATGTTTAAAAATCAAAACATTAATGTGATGAGAGCATAAAAGCAGATCTAGTGAGTGTCCAGATTGTATAAATTCAACTGAATAAATTTCGGGACTTCATGACCAACCTAACACATTTAAATCTGAATTATTATAAATTAATAATGGTGTTATGATTGTGTATGATATGCTGTTATGGATGTGTAGCCATTTAAAAACATATGTAATAAACTCTTTATGTAGCTACTTGTACTGTTCCCATGCTTAGCTCAGAGTCATGAACCCTGCAGTGCATGTTCGTCAGCTATAGGCGGAGTGCATTCTGATGTGGGTCAGTTTAATTTTAATGTGCACTGCCAATGAAATTAAAAAGGGTAAAGGTGCACAAGCACCAAACAAGTAAATATTTCATCATCTGTCTTTTTAAAAACAACTTAAGTGGGAACATATTTAAGGTGACTTACACCATCACTGTCGCCCCCCAGCCAACAGCTTTGGAGGCTGAAATAAGGCCTTCAGTCCAGCGAGAGTTTTTGGCATAAAACTCTTTACTAGATGCAGCACCCTGAAAAATAAAAGCCAAATAACTTATTATTAACATCTTTAGTATGTTTCAGTGATAGCCTAAATCCATGTGAAGAATACAACAACATTACATTATTATTTGATGAGCCATATGTGGCATCATAACTTTCATTACTCAAGAAATCAAAAAGTTACCCACGTACCCTGCCTCCCTCCACAATGTCACGTTGCAAGTCTTTGGAGGCTAGAACCAGCACTTTAATGGCCTGCATTAGATCTGTGCAAGAGGCCAGAATCCTGCAAACACAAGACAAAGAGCAAAAGCCTTAACACACAAAGCCAAGTTCTAAATATTTATATCTGGATTAGGCCTTTAAGCTATAAGCCAAAAACCATAAGTGGGCCATGATGAGCCTCTCCATAACAAACCAAATACTTTTTGGTATTTGAGACACACTGCCTAATCAATAAATTTAGGTATTTTATTAAATTTTCTCATATATATACACACACATATATATATATATATATATATATATATATATATATATATATATATATATATATATATATATATATATATATATATATATATATATATCCTTAAAAGCAACAAAGAAACAAAGACCTTATAAACTGATGAATCAATGAATCAAGATTTGTAATATCTGATACATCACACAGCATTTTAATGTCGCTGAGAGGGTGGAAGAATTATTCCTAAGTGTGACACCAACAGTAAAACATGGAGGAACAAGCATCTGTTCAGTTGTATTCAGAATTGGCAAACTGCACAGGGTGACAGACAGACTGGATAAAAGGGGGACTAACGCAGTATGCTCCATGCAATATCTTCTGCTTGATGCATAAATGGTCAGGGCTTCAGGGGTCGCAGCACTGTATGTATCTAACTCTAAGAGTACAATTTGGAAAAGACCCTTTAAATTTTCAGCATGACTGTGCTCCAGTGCACCAAGCAGGGTTTAGAATGCATGGATTGGTGACCATCGTGTGTTTCTCAGCACTGGGTCAAGTTCCCAGTTCTCCCCGTGTCCATGTGGGTTTTCTCCGGTTTCCTCCCACATAAAAATTACCTATATATAGTGTGTGTGTGTGTGTGTGTGTGTGTGTGTCTGTGAAAGTGAGTTTGTTATACCTTTCATTTACTTCCATTTTGACACCGGAGTCAACTGCTCGAGATTTGTTCAGCATCTCCTGTGAAAGTGGAAATGAAAAAAATAAGTAAATGACGAGCCGAGTTAGACCAAGTAAACTATTAAAATCTCCTGTATTGTCACAGAATCTCAGACAAAGGGATTAAATTTTATTGTTTTCATATCTTTTGTCATTGCTGGACTAGGTACGGCATAGAGCAAATTTTAGTTCAAATACATTCAGCTGGGTGTTGGAAACAGTAAAGCAGGTAATACATCTAGATTTTGTAATTCAGGCTGGTTTCCCACATCTATTTAAAGGCCTTGAAATTACTCAAAACAAAAATAAAAACCATCGCCACACACTTCTGAGTACACGCAGCAATATAAACATACATGGAGACATTTTAGGAAAACTAATGGAATGAGAGAAGTAAAAATGTTTATGAGTTCACATAATACTGCAGACAGGAAGGTGGGGGAAGTAGTCTGTTTTTAAAATCCTGAGGTTCTAGGGTCATTATTTTGCAAGTTAAACTCGAGTGCCACGTTCCGGTAATTGTTGCATAATTTGCAAAAATGTTGCATGAATGACACTAAACTCATCCCCTTTCATTCTGCTCTATTAAAATTAAGCACAAAGTCTCTGCTTTACGCTTTTTGGCCAGGATAAAAAGAATTATTAAAATCACCTCGTTACACATATTATGCGAAGGGTCTTAGAAAAAAAAAATTCTACGTCTATGAAAATTTTTAATTGGGGCACATGGATTTAGAAAAAAAAAAAAATGGCTAAGCAGTGATTTCAACAAACATAATGTTTATAGGTTCAACAAATTGTTCAGTGCTATTGCAGGTCTTTACATGTTCATGATGAAAACAAGGTTTTGCAATAACTTTCCTTCAGGGCAGCACGGTGGCTTAGTGGTTTGCACGTACACCCATTAGCCCTGGGAATTCAGGTTTGAATCCAAATCTGGGTGGAGTCTCCCAATGTCCGTGTGGGTTTCCTCCGGGTTCATCGGTTTCCTCCCACAGTCCAAAAACATGGATCAAAGTCAATTGAATGCTCTAAATTGCCCCATATAGTGCTCGCGTGTGTGTCTATGTGTCCAGTGATAGAATGTCCCGAAATGTTCTCCCTTGGATGGGCATGGGGAACCACCCCCCCAACTCTAAGCAGAAGATAATGAATGAATTTTCCCCGATCACCTCCTTACCACACAGGAGACATATTAATGAACTATTTGCCTCTCACCTCAATCCTCGAAACAGCAGATTCCACTGCTGCTGAGGTAGAAGCCATCTCCTGCTCAACCAGGTCTCCCAGCTCCCCCTGCTGCAGCTCCAAACCACGTGGACGTAACTTCTACTCTCACACAAGGAGTAAGATGAGTGAAACAATCATAAACACCTGACTATAAAAAGAAACCGTAATGGGAACAGAGAGCAGGTGTTTACCTCTGCTGTTTGCAGTACATTCTTCAGCGCTGTGCTGAGCCCAGTGCTGGCTGCGATACCCAGTGAATCCTCATTCTTCAGCTGTGACAACAGAGACAGTGCTTCAGTGCCACTGACCTTTACACACGATGCGAGTTCTGCACAGAGAACAAGACAAACCAAAAGAAACAGTAAGACACAAACCTTTAAGAAAAGACTGTTAACAGACATTAGCAGACTGTTTATATCCTTTATTGTGGACAACTAGGAATCATTCCTGATATTCAAGCAATGTCATTCCATAATGATACAGCATTACTTCTTCACTACTGCAGTATGTCAGCTTCAGCTGTGCGAAAGCCACATTTCCTCTGGCTTTCATTTAAATGGATGGAATCATGTATAAGGTTTGTGCACATCAGTTTTTATGAGTGGCATGTTCTCAATTTTTTTTTAATTGTTTCTCCAGAAATTTGGCTTTTATACAAATACATATGGAATACATATGGAATATCCTTGAGATCACTGGGCATTGATAAGATTTAAGAATTAATTAATTACAATAAAATTTAAAGTCCAACTGTCCTCAAAATACAGCAAGATGGTCTGTGTTCAATTTTTATTTTAAAATCTTAATCCAGCTTCATGACATTCACTCATGAAACAGAAATCTTGTGAAACTTGATATTTCACATTAGAACTAAAATAAAACAAGAAAAACACTAATTTCTCTATATTGATAAGCATCACATTTGTGTTTAACATTTCTGATTCTGTATTAAAGCTGCCAAAAATGTCAATGGACATCATGCATCCAGGTGACAATCATGGAGCATCATCTACACACGAGATTCAAAGAGACAAGTTGGCAAAATTAGTTTAATCTTTCAGCTAAAGTAGCAGTTTAATGCCAACTTAACACATTCTCTGTACTACTTTACAAAGTAAATAAAGATCTACTTCAGTGTTTGCTGCTCTGCGTTGAGACACTACGGATTACCTATAGACAATCGGGACTATAAACAGTTCAGATCCAAACACTCCGGTCACATTTGAAAGGGGTCTGAAACACATTTACGCAAATTGATTTAGCAATGTAGTCTACTGTAGCTTCACTTACTCAACTAATGTCCTCTGACCAAGAGAGGGCAGGAATTCATTAACTCCCAAAAGCCTTATATTTTGTAATGATATCTTTTGACATGTTTTTCAGCGTCTATTTCTTACTAAATTCCAACAGGCAAGAGATGCATCACTGCCACGGTTTTGCTTCAATCAGAAACTTATGTACGATATCATGCTGATTTATTTGTGGACCTATAAAAAAAAGAACTCTTTGCTTCCTTGAATTTCATATTAATATAGCAGTTAGAAGTTTAATAACATAAATAAAAACTTTATTTAACAATCTATAACACAGACTATTAAACTTTAACTAGTAAACATTATATTAGTGCTATACTTATTAAGGTTGCATTGCAGGCTATAGTTAACTTGATTCATTTACAGGCCTATCGAGTACACCAAAATATATATTAATTTATTATATTACATCATTTATATACATTATATTTATTAAGTGTGCAGGTTGTTTGCCCTTTAGCTGAGTGATAAACTATTGTTCCATTGTTGTAAATGGAAATAAGGTCTGTTTGTGGTAAAATAAGATTCCAGTATAAATATTAATGTTAAAGTTACTGGCAGTGCATTTGCAAAACCAAAGGTGAATGGATGAATTTAAACCTGTCTGCTTATAATCTGATTAGCAAAAACACATCTGAAAACCAAAGTGGTAAACAAAACCATTCTCTATAAATAATTATTGTTTTAAAAGACACACAGTAAGAAAGCAGTACTGCAACCCAGACTGCAGTCATGATTAGTTCATGTTATAAAATGGGTAGTTTAAGAGTGTGGTAGCTCAGTGGTCAGGGTGTTGGGCCATTATCTGAGAGTTCAAATCCCGGGTCCAGTGAAGTTACCAATGTGGGTCCTTAAGTTGGGCCCTTAACCCTCATTGCGCTAGGGGTGCTGTATGACCAACCCGGTGTTCTGACCCCAAACCAAGATGGGATACGTGTATGATGTTTTGGATAAATGAGTAAATGTGGTTCCAGTTTTTAAATCTGATTGGCTGAGCCGTTTGTCCAGCTATGACAACAATTCTTATTTTAATGCTGCTACATCTTTATTGCACTAAAACCAGATTAGGTTAGTGATCATGATTGATGAAACTGCAGTTCAGCTGGATCGTACTTAATTTACTGATTTGTGAGTCGCTTTGGATAAAAAAAAAAATCTTTAAAATGTCCCAGGTTATAAAATACTAAGAAAAAAAATGAAAAACACAAGACTTGTCAGACAATACACTAAAGACAAGGGTCTCACACTCACCATCAGCTTGTTCCACTGGTACCATGTGGGAGGTGGCACTGCCTTGTACAATGGTATCACCCACAAGGTGGGCCAACTGAGCCACTGCCTGCACCAGCTCAGACAAATCTACCACACAAAGGTCAACACAGTCATTACACATAGAATCAGTACCATCACATTATTAAAGTAATGACACTCAGTGATTACATTCATTTCTTCTTTTTTTTCCCTTTTCAGATCTCAACGTTATACAGGTCTCCTAAAGTGCCTTTGCTTAAGGTAATTTGGCACAGTCCCCATCTCCCCATTTGATATTTTTAGGTCTAAAGACATTTAATTAGTAGTAGCACATAATTTTGGTGCATATTTTATGAAGCTTGCCCTAGCTCAGACCGAGCTGACAGTTTTTTTTTATTACAACTGGTAAAACGATCTGTTAAATTTACAGAACTTGTAAAACAAAAAATAGTTTATAAAAAAGTAGTGTATTTCAAAAGTCCATAGTAATTTTCCAAAAATATTAATTTTGTTCCACTAGCTAAAGATTCACCTTAATCAATTAAAACAAGTGCAACAAGTTTGACATTATTATGCAATAGGAAAACATTTCAGTTAAACATATACACGGTCAGTTCTTATGATGCTACACCAAAAGACAACACACAGCACAATTTACCAATAAAAATCCACCAAAAAATTTGAATATGTACAAACGAAATGTTGATGCATTACAGTGCTGAACAGAAACCTACCTGTTTTATCGACCAAAAAATTGTCCCTGGCTGCCTGAAGTCTGTCCACACACGCTAATGCAGCCTGACACCGGGATACAAGGTAATCTACAACCATTAAAGAAAAAGAGAGAGGAACATATTACACACAGACACCTATATATCTATTTCTATCTACATCTATATATATATTCAGGTGCAATATACCACTGCTTCGTGCTCACTTCACTAGTGTGTGTGTGTGTGTGTGTGTGTGTGTGTGTTGGGTATGGGTTAAATATGGAGGACAAATCCTGATGGTTTTTCGGGATGTTTTTTCCTTCTGTTGTCCTGCTGTTCCATAAGTTTTTTTCTTCTCATCTACTAAGAAAGTATGTTATTTTTCACTTATCACATTCATCACATTTCGGTCTGGTTCTTGATTGTTTGCTTGGGGTTTAACGCCATGAATCATCTTTTGGCCTTACTTATGGCAGAATGGGAGTTGTAGTTTTTATAGGCTTGTAACGCTATAATAGGGCCTGGAGCATTTTTTGACTTAAAGCAGATTTTAAGTCTTGGGATATTTTTTGTTTGTTTCCTGGCATATTTGTATTTGTTGCATTCCAAGTGTTTTATTTTCTGGTTCTTAAAAAAACAAAATAACCTGTTGTGAATTGAATCCTGGGGCAGCACGGTGGCTTAGTTGTTAGCATGTTCACTCCTTAGCGCTAAGGGTTTGTATTCAGATTTTAATCCCAAATCTGGATGGAGTTTCCATTTTCTACCTGGGTGTGCGTGGGTTTCTTCTGAGTTTTCCGGTTTCCTACCACAGGCCAAAAACATGGATACAAGGTGACAAATTGACTGCTCTAAATTGCCCCATATAGTCCCCCACTGAATAAATGAATTTTAATTCAAAGATCTTTTAAGAACTATTGTGTTTTAAATGAACTATAATTCAGGAGTACTTCCTTTCTCTACTATAGTTTTCTGCAAAACACACACTTCTTAATGTGTCTGGGAAATGTCACATAATAGAACAATTATTACCATCTTTATGCAATAAAACACTGAGGCCTCAGACAGGCCATCTGTGATTTATCCAGCAGATGGCATCTACACATGCCCAGCTAGACGTCACAGATTTCTAAATTTCAGCATTTTTATATATATATTTATGGATAGGGACAGCAGGGGGGAAAAATACATGATGACTGTTGACAGACAGTATATGTAGAGATAAACATGACTAGCTGAGGCTGTGTGTGGGAGGTGTCTTTGTAGGTTCTTACCGGCTGAGCTGGTACAGCTTATATGCGAAGGTTCGTCCAGCTGAGCCAAACTGTCCTGAACGACCCTCTCTCCTTCCTCAACAGCAGCTCGCAGAGTTGTCCAACGCACAGCCGCAAGCTCCCTTGTCAGCGATTGCTCATGACTTTCCTATATACACATAAATAAGCCATGTCTGATCCACTCATACCACTGCAAGACACATTATCACCATACGGGTTTCACTGCAGATGATCAACCATCCTAACAATACTTGCACTGTGGAGCTTTGTAATAGTGAAGATACCTTATAACACATTGGAACTTAATAGACTTGCTTTATAATAAACTATAGTAACCGTTTACAGTTCAAAAACGTTTACACATACAGTCCACCATGCCACAGTAGATGATCACCTTCTCATTCAGTTGATTTTGTAAAGCTTCAGCAGCCCTCATCCCACTTTCCCTCTCACTTGCTAGAGTGCTCTGCACCCGCTCCAACTCCTCCCCCAGGCCAGCGAGTTCTGTCTGCTTCTGAGACACGGTTTCAACAAGTGCTGCATTTTCGGTCTTCAGAGAGGAGACCTGAGTACCAAGTTCCTCACTTGACTAAAGATTATAGACAGAAAGGGATATTAAAGTATTATTCATTTAAAATGCCTGTTGTAAAAGTAAAAAAAAAAAAAAAAGTTATATGAAATTTAATGTGCACCACATTCTACACTGTGAACACACCTGAAAAGGTACACTGTCTCCATCAGTTAAAAAAAAAACATTTCATCTGGTGCAAAAGCATTTACAGAGCATGCAGAATAAAAAAAATCCTACCTTTTCGGAGGAGGCCATACTAGCTTTAAGGGTTTCGAGTTCTGTTCTGCTCATCACCAAGTCGGCTTGAAGGTTTCGGAGCAGCTCCGTTTGAGTTTTCTCCTATACACACATGCACAAACACAAAATGTACATATACCCAGTGAAAATGCAAATAAATAAAAAGACATTAACTATCACAGAGAAAACCCTGCAAATAGACATCTTTAAAAATATAAAAAAAAATTAAAATGTGCCATTTGTTTCACAGTATTGTCAAACTAAATATGTGGCTTTAATACATGTCCATCATTAACAGTGAAATCTCCTAATTACAATTTCATTCATTTTAGGAAGCAGTTTCACACGTGAAACAATTTACACAACACCCATTTTGATCAATTTAAACACTAAAACCACATTAATTATGGTAAAACATGAAAACAAATACATGAATACTGTATACTAAATACCTTTTCATCTGTATTATACAATGTGTTGTTTATATAACAGGTACAGATGTACCAGAGACCAGTTACCCATGACCCAGCACCAAGCATATTTAAGCTAATTTAGGTTAAGGTTATTAAGCTAAATCAGGTTGTCTGCACTGCTGCATAAAGTTACGGGTGATGCTCGTGATAAACAAGGACCAATGCAGGATGTTTCAGAGTGACTTTGATGCTTATTATGATTGCTAATATAAAATAATATAAATATATAATAATAATAGTTATTATTATTAAAGTAGTTGTTTTTTAACATTGTTTCAAGGGTCATTTTACCCATTTAAAGGTCATGTTTCTAGGGTCATTTGCATTTATAAATGAAACTTTGTGCTTTACACCAGAGCTCAAAGAATAAAAAAAAAGATATAAATAAATAATAAATAAAATTACATTAAAAATCGTAACAAAAGTTAAATAATATTTGTCCTATAACTGACACCATCAAGTTTAATTCTTTTTTACAACAGTGTCAGTTTCGTGTTAGACCATTTCAAACATTTTAACATTGATAACAATATTTACTATTATTATATTTATCATCAGTTTCATTTCAGTGTCATTATAATAAATATTAATTAAATATTTATTCTTAAATAAAACTAACCTGCTGGCCAATAGCCTCTTGAGCTGCCTTTAGGAGCTCCTCCATTTCCCTCTTTCCAGTCTCTACCTCATCCTGGGCTGCTCGAGCGATAGTTACCTGCCGAGTCACCTCTGCGTTCTGAGACAAACATGTGCAATAAATAAAATAATTTATATACCACATTTTATACCACAATTTATAGACCAGCAGATTTACAAAATGTCAGCTTTTCTGTAAATCAGCACTGTGTCCACTGTGATAGAGATTACTTTACTAGGATTCATTTACTTTATTTACCTCCAACTCAACTGTAAGGAAATGTAGGGGTCACATCTTTTAACGAACGCATTAGCAACGTGGCCAATATTCAATAGGCATGAATCAGGTAACATATATTTAGAGGATAATTGTATGACAAAATTATTATTGCTTGAGCATTAGAATTAGTGAGTGTAAAATGTAAACTCTACTTTTCGGAGCAGGTCAGCATGGTTCTGAACCAGTTCTGTGTACTTTTCCTTTAGCTTAGTGTAGCGCTGTTCATTTGCCTGGGCCTTTTCTGCAAACAGATAGATACAAATAGAAGTGATGGCATCATTGAGAGGTTTATGAGCCTCTTCGCACTGTAAAACCCACGGTGCAGATAAAAACAGTACATTAGAGCTGTGGAAAGGTTTGTCATTAAAAAAATCATGCTGTTTAGGTCACACATGTGAGCAGCTTAAAAGCTTTAAATAGGTTGATTTGATCATGATGGAATAGAAAAGAACAAAAATCTTACTCTCAATTTCAGTTAAGCTTCTCTGTTCCTTCTCTGTGTCTTGTTTTACCCTTCGCAGGTCATCCAGTTCCGCTTTCAGGAACTCGCACTCACCTAGCGCCTGCTGTTTAAGATGGGTCTGCTCAGCAAGTTCTGCCTCTAACTCACTGATGCGCCCCCGTAGAGCCTGACACAAGCGGCCACTCTAATGCAAAATGAAAAGAAGCAACGTTTAATAAACGCAGTATATATGTATATAAATAAAATATATATTTTTTAGAAATCCTACTCTTTCTCTTACTAACCTCTAGCCTGAAGGACTCCAACTCTTCTTTCAATGCGTGAAGCTCCGCAGTTAACTGTTCTATAATTCGGTCTCTGGGGAAAAAAAATTAATAAAAAATTAGACATAATTATTAGAGCTGAGCCAAACAATTTGTGCTACTGGTAAGAAATAATATTTTATATATATATATATATATATATATATATATATATATATATATATATATATATATATATATATATATATATATATATATATATATATATACACACACACATACACACACAAATACACACACACACATACCCATATTATATATATATATATATATATATATATATATATATATATATATATATATATATATATATATATATATATAAAAAAAAAATATATATATATATATATATATATATATATATATATATATATATATATATATATATATATATATATATATAAAAACATACATACATATACATACACATATACACACGACTGGATAAATAGCTCAGCCAATCACATGGCTTAGCCATATCTCAGCCAATCACATTCCTCAGCATAAGGAATGCTTTATAATAGTGTATAACTACAATTATAATCTGATCAATCATATGTTAGAAATTGAGTCTGTTGTCTAGTAATTATGTGATTATTTGCGAAGCAAGTTAGTTTATTTAGTTTCTTACTTGTCGTCCTTGCGCATGCCATTCTGACCATTGAAGTTGAATGGGTCAGTAGTTACAGAGGTGCCAAAGAGATCATCAAACCGACTTTCCACTGCAGTCTAGACCAATAGAATTCAGATTCTTTGTGTAAAACATCACTTAACCAAACAAATTGTTCCAAAAACATACAGGCTATAAATCAAATCACATTTAGAAGTGATGTTGTAAGAAGTAACTTGTAGTACTGGAATGATTCAATCTGAGCAATTACAGGATGAAGTGCCAGACTGTCTAAAACCTTTAATCCACCACTCAGTACTCCATAAACTTAAACTCTATCCATCACACTATGATTCCCAAACATTTGTATGCATCTTGTCCAAATTCCCATTTAAAAAAGTAAGTAATATTAACCTGATTACCAAGTCATATAGATAAAACATTTTAAAAGAGAATAAAATTAATGAAGATACCAATTTCATTAATTTTTTTAAGTTTAAGTTAAAAAAGGAAACAGATGATCTGTCACCTTACAATGAGGTTTTTGTTGCCAGCTGAATGTTTTTTATTTTGGTCTATGTTGATTCCTGCTCCTCATATGTCCATCATCAGGTTTTTAATAACGTGTTGGTCAGAGGATTGCAATTGCCTTCACAAATAATTTAGGTTGCATCCCCCGAGGACATTGATTTTATGGATTTTAGGATGGAATTGTGTTTGGGATCAAAATTCTGTGGAAGAGGCCACATGCTTTTATGGGGCAGTTGGAGAATCCAGCCTTGTGACCTAAAGGTCCCCAGTTTGATTCCCAGTCCCACAAAGTACAATGAGTGAAGTGCTCTGAAAGGCACTTAACCCCAATTGCTTCCCAGGTTCCATATACAGGGCTGCCCACAACTCTGTGCACACGTGCTCACTTCACTAGTGTGAATATGTGTGTTTAACAGAATGGATGGGTTTATTGTGGAGGAAAAATTGCTCCGTGTGTAAGTACAGTAAACTACACATTGCTTAGTAAAATTAATAGTCATTTATTTAATGTGCTACAGAACTAAAAGCCACTAATATTGTCCCATGCAGTAACTTGACCTCAGTGTATCAGATCATGGAAATTAAAGAATATTGCAAATTTAACTTGTATACATTTTTCATTTGCATATACCATTTTAAAATTAGAAAAGAAGGGAGAGGTTTACACAGAGACAAAGGCCTCAGCTCTAAAAAAAAAATTAAACCCACAATCATGTGTACATTTGTTTTTTGTTACCGCCAAGGGTGGGATGTCTGTATCCACAAGATCCTCCGTCTCCACCATGTGCTCACTCTCTGGTGAAGAGGCTTCGGCTGGGATCACAACTACAGGACTTATGTGTTCTGACAAAGCAGATGCACGCAGGAAGTTTGGTGGATTCTACACAAAAGCACAGATTAAAAACGATCAACGTGCTGGCTACATCCCCAGGGCTCAGCACTGTGAGTAATCAGGACCGCTACCATGTTTGATTTCTTTTGTATGTTCCATTTCCAAGACAAACTTTCAAATTGGTGGTAACCTTAGTCTTACCTCAGGAAGCTGTGGGATTTGAATAAGTCTTTTAAAATACTGCAGGTTACTGGAACGATAAAAGAGACTCTTCAGCCTGGAGAACAGAGAAGTTGGTTTAAAATAAACACTATGCAGTCTAGAGTTTTGTAGGCTTCAGAATGGCTAGCGTTTATCACTGCACTGACAATATATCTGTGAGAAAGTATTTAACATGACATTGTATACAGACAGAGCCAAACGATGAGGACTGATCTGCTTAATATCAGAGAAAAAGGACTTACTTTTTAAACTGCTCATGGAAACGATCCCTGTGACCCTGCAGTGTGTCCGCTGGAAGACCTTCAGGAATGGGGCAAATAGAGAGTAAAGTTTTAGAAAAACTATTATATTTGCATATTTGTTCAGAGATTGCTTTATTCATTTAGAGAAGGAAAACAAACCATTCCCAGAAAAGTTGAGACACTTTATAAAAATCTGTCATTTGTTAATTATTAATTATTTAATAATTAATAGTTAATTTTAAGTGTTTTTAATGACAAATCTTATTACTTTGTTACATGTAAATCAATTTAGAAGTTTATGCCTCTCATCGACCTGTTGAAAGGATGAGCAGGCAACAAGAAATAAGCTGCCAGCCAACTGCTGATGATGAAAACCGAGGGCAGCCCTATCGGTGTGAGTGGAAAAATTGAATATACTTTCAATAGTTTTATAATTCTTTCCATAGTTTCAACAGACAATTTCTTTTGTTGGCGCCATATTTCTACAATTTACACAGATCTGTAAATTGCGTTTTTATACCAGTTTTTAACTTCTGCTAGTTGATTTGTATAGAGTGCATTTATCTTCTGAATTATGCTAATTCCATTTTATTTCTAATATATTTGTAATATCTGATATTTTTTACACTGAAATAGAACTTTTTTTTTTAGCCATGCACAATTCTTCCGTTATTACAGCATGACAAGTGATAACCCTTGTTCTTCCCCATAACGAACCCTTTATGAAGCAATACTTAGTGCAGATGGTTTGCTTCTCTACTAAGAAATGTACTAATGTCAGTATTTGTAAAACTGAAACTACCACATTTTATTCACATTACTTTGTCCCTGCTCTGATGTTAACAGGTCAGTGCTTATTCAAAAGAACAGGTTTGTAGGAATGAATCATTTTCTCATTGATAATTCATTTCAAATGACTAATCTCAAAATTTAGCTTTGAGGGCATTAAAATATCTTCTTCAGCAATTTATGTAGCACAGAACATCAAAATGAAGCTACACAGTATGTTTATTTTCATTCATGTTGGTTGACAATGTTGACTATAATCAGGTCTGTGTCTGAGTCTTTTCCATGATTGTCACAGTTCCTCCAGTGGTGGAAATGAATGGCCCCAGTCTTTTCCAAAAATAAAGGAGTTGTCATTCAGGTGTGATCTGAAAATGACTGGGTGGCAACTTTCCAAACCACAACGGAAACATGCTGCTATTCCTTAGTGGAATTTGTATTTTTTTTAAAAAAAGGATAAACTGTGTTATCACTTACAGGAATGCAGTTTGAAGAGCAGCTTGACTGTGTAGTCATACAAATGACTGCTGTCCAAAATTACTTGGATCAGAGGAGCCAGACGACACTGACCAGCTGCAGTCACAGATACTGACCGGGACATGTCCAGTGAGCTGAACACTAGCATTAAAAAAGAAACCAAACAATATTCAGTACTAGCATATGGGAAACAAAATATTTATATGACACATTTCCAAAAACAAACACATTAAGCCAAAATAACATTAATATGTTTTTTAATAATAAATATAGTTCCAGAGCTTCATTCACAGTGTGTATTTATGATAACTCAACACAATCACCCTGTTAAATGTAAAGGTAGGTTTTAACATCTTAAAATCTTTTATATACAGAATCTTTCCACAATATTAGAAAATCATGGAAAAGTTGATTATTTTTAATAATTCCATTCACTCGGGGCCCATAATTTAAACAATTTCATGTATTTATTTGTTTATTTTTACATAATTTGGGCTTCCAACACATGGAATTAAAAAAAAATAGAGTACTGTGGAGAAATCAGCCCAAATTTTGCAGGGCATGAATATTTTAAACACAGTGTGACACTAGTCATCTACTGCACCACATAGGTGCAGTGCTGAATCCAAACTGCTTGAGGTCCAGTATGAAATATCCAGTCATTCATGATTTGGGGTGCAATGCATTTGTCTTGCATAAGAACAGTAGCTCCATTAAAATACATTAACATCACAATAAAAACATCACACAATACATAGTTTACTCACATTTTAACATATTTGGTAGTTATGAATTAAGTTCAAAGTTTAACTTAATGATTGATTGATGTACAAACAAATGCTTCAGTCTAACCTTGGAACACTATAGGTGCAGTATATGGTAAACTCTGCTTTTTTAAATGCAAGGTCACTGCAACAGTTTTAAAAGGATTTCATGATTTCATCTTGCAGCAGGACTTCTCCCCTGCCCATGCCACCAGAAGCAGCAAAACCTGGTTTAATGCCCATGCCATTACAGCGCTTGTCTGGCCAGCCAACTCACCGGGCCTAAACCCTATTGAATCTATGAGGTATTTTTTATTGTTGGGTCTGGTGCACCTTATTTTCCTCTTGAGAATGCCCCATAGATTCTCACTGGGGTTTAGGTGTGTGTTAAAATGAATGCAAGAATGAAATACATGATGCTGGGGAACTGTTAAATATACTTAGAATAACACATTTAAAAGACACTGTGCAGAGTACTTTATCAAATATTTTTCTATCATCTGATGTTTCATAAAAACATACATAACCAAATTAAACAATGAAAAAAAAAGAGAAAAGGCTAAAATCCAATGTAACTAAAGTGACATTTTAGGTAAGAAATCCTCCCCCTCTCTCCCTTTATCCTCCTCACTTTCATTTTCTTTACCAGGCAATACATATTATGCAACATTGTGGCCTCCTATGCCTTTAAAAATCATGTCATACACATCATTTTGTTCACACAGCTTTCACATTCTGTCCGAGTTTTAACACTTACCAGCGAGAAAAAGATTTAACTCGCACTCCAGATAGTCAAACATTTCCACAGTCAACTGGAAGCTATAATTGGTAAAAATGGAAGAAACATTAGAAGCATTAGAAAATCAGTTTTAATGTGACTATGTCTTAAAAATAGTGGGAATTCTAGTTTTTTTTTAATTTAAGTAAACTGATTTAGAAAAATGTATTGGTCAAGTCAGTTACTTTGATAATTAGACAAAAGAGAACTTACAAATTATTGACATCATTCTCTCCAGCTTCATCAAGCTGTCTGTTTGACATCTGAAGGTTGCCGGGAAAACGAGGATTCTAGGTTTACATAAAGGTTGTTGTTAATACAAACTTAAAAATGAGATTTAATGTCTGTATCTAATAGATATTTAATGTCTGTATCTACTAGATATTGACTGTCAAAAATGAATATCACATAAATAAAAATTGGTGTGACAAAAGTGGTCCGTTTTGAAATATTTTGAATTTTCCATGCTATGCACTAAGGTGCTTTGCTTTGGTGGTGGTAGTTATTATTTTACTAATTTTATTGATCTTGTGAATAATTTATTTAAATGCATTTTGTAGGAGACCGAAACAATTCTAATACTCACTTTAACATGAAACTCCATTTTGGTGATGAGCAGTTTGAGGTAGATGCTACATAGCTTTCCATAGCCTTCACTGAGGTGACCCTAAATAATACAACAAACAGGGAAAGAGCTGATAAATCTTTTGTAGTACGTTATGCTTTAAATAATGAAGTGCAATAATATTGTCAATTTGCCAATAATAAGTGTGATAAATGTTTTATTTCAAATAAACTAACCAAAATATTTCTACATTCAATATTAAATACATTTAAACATATATGGTATAATAATAGTTCAGAGCAATGCAAAGAGTTCTTTGTATTTATTAATTACATCAGCAAAAACTGTACTGGAAACATTACTCACACACACACACCACATCCTGTTCTTGAGAAAATAAAAAAACAGGCCCAACTATAGTCATTACTGCTTAAAAAATGATTGAATCTGTTTACTGTAAAACAGTTGATAGGGTCACTTTAAAGTCATGTGCAAAAGCATTAAAATTGTTTTGTTGGATTAAGTGTTAACACATACTGTACACAAACCATAATTACATCTGACATTTTGCAGACTTTCATAAACAATTACTAAAAAACTATATAAAAAAAAAAGTTATTATTTTACTAATAACAATAATACATTAGGCTGTCACGATGGCTTATTGGTTAGCATGTCCACCTCTCAAGCACTGGAGATACAGGTTCAATCCCCAATCAGGGTGGAGTGTCCATGTTCCTATGGGTTTCCTCAGGGCTCTACAGTTTCCTCCCACAGTCCAAAAACTCAAGGTAGAATGGCTGCTCTAAAATTGCCCCTCTGTGCATGAGTAAGTGTGCCGAGCGATGGATTGGAGCCCTGTCCTGTGTGTATGTACCCAGCGCCCGAAACGTTCTCCCTTGAATGGGCATGCGGTTATTCAGTTTTCTCCCACAGTCCAAAAACATGGATTGAAGGTAAATTCCCCATATAGTATATGTATGTGTGTGTGTGTGTGTGTATGTGCGAGCCCAACAAATGAGGCACCCTGTCCTGTCTGTATCGGCCGAGAACCCAAATATTCTCCCTTGGACAGGCATTTAACATGGAACAAACAAAAGCATAAGGCTTCTGTATTTTAAGTGATGTTAAGCCTTGCAAGGATCCATAGCTTAAAATTAAACACTTTAGATTAATAAAAATGTATTTTAAGGGCCAGAAATAATAAAAACTCAATGCATTTTAAAATAATAAACCTATAAAAAGTAACAACATGACACTTAAGAAAAAAAAAACCTCTTTAGTATCAACAAACTTGCTTTAAATTGATAAAATAGTAGAATAAATATTGATTTACACACAATTTATGTTATAAGGTTTTTTTATTTTAGTAATTAAAGATTACAATTACAAAACAATTTATACAATATATTGCACCTAAACATCTTTTTGTCATTTTTACATTTTCATAATGCTGAATATCTAAAAATAACTGCACAGTAGTTTTTTTTTTAAAAAGTAGATCAACTATATGAGGTTTCAGGCAGTAACACGGTCAGGTACAATGATATCACTGACAGGTGGCACAGCATCACACATTGACCCAGCAGCTGGGAAAATGCTTTACAATCAACAACCTCTTGCATTCCTACCATATAGTAACGTCAGGCCATTAACCCAGCAGTGACGCTTTCATTTCAGTATGATTCATAACGAACATGAAAAAAAAATCTGATTCTGAACTTACCCACATCCTACTCATGTCACTCAGGTCACCCTTGTTTCGTGCTGAGTCTTTAATTACCTGAAAAGCAAAAGATTCAAAATATAACTGAAAGCATCAATATAAATAGCAGCCGTTTATTGTAACAAATAAACAGAAAAGAGACACAGAATGAGCAAAATTATGTGGTCAACATTGTAATTATTCATTCATTCATTATCTACTGTTTAATCCTCTACTATGAACATGAGGGGGTTTCAAGCACTGGGCAGATACACCCAGGACAGGGCGCCAATCTATCAGTGGGCACACTCACACAAACATACTCTATTTTGGACAATTTAGAGCTGTTTTTGAACTGTGGGAGGAAACCTACACAGACACAGGGAGAACATGGAAACTCCACCCAGGATTCGGGATTCGAACCTGGATCCCCAGCGCTGAGAAGCAAACGTACTAACCACTATGCCACTGTGACGCCCACACATTTAATTAATAAATAAATACTAAGCTTAATTAAGGGTTGTGTTAAGTGCTACAGTATACATTTTCACCCATAAACTGCTTAGTATCAGTTTCCCCATTTTGAGGGTTAAATAAAAGCATTATCTAAAACTTATGGGCAACAGCTGCAAATAGTATCTATTGCTCTGCTTTGTGTATATTACACTGACATAATTGGGACACCAACATTATATATAAAGGAACTCATTGACATCTCTTTCTAGACCGGTCTCATATGCAGTTTCTGGGAAGGCTTTCTAAGTTTTAGAGCGTGTTAATGGGAATTGTTGTCCATTCATCCAAAAGAGCATTTGTGAGGTCAGACACCAATGTTGGACAAAAGGGGCCTGGCTTTCAAGCTTTATTCTAGGTCATCCCAGAGATGTTTAAAGTCTAGTACTTCCACACCGAACTCATTGAACCATGACTATGGACCTTGCTTTGTACATCCTAGAATAGAAGGGAACCTGACAACTGCAAATGTACGTACTTAATTTTGTAAACCAACAAAACCACGTTTTGTAGAAAACAAATGATAATTATAAAAAATCTATTTACTATATTCATGTAAAATATTTTAGTCTATGAGTAGTGATATGGCCTCATGCCAAAATGGTCCCGGGTTTGATCCCCAGTAAATTGTATGAGGAATCTGCATGTTCTCCCTCTGTTTGAGTGGCTTTTTCTATATGTCCTCCCACATTTCAAAGACAATTGAAGATGATGATAGCCTTCCAGATTAGATGGTTTTTAAATGACATTTGAGGAAAGACTTGGTGACCGATGTAATAAAACTCTTCTACACAAAACTCTATAGATCACAAACAATGTAAACCGGCCAAAAGTGTATCCAAGGTACACAACTGAAAGGATTGCACATACATGCTTCATTCATACTCACATTTGGGTGACCATCTCTCAGAAGTTTGTGAAAGACATGGCAGAATTTCCAGCAGAGCACAGCGTTGCTGGACAGTGGCAGACGGTTAACAGCTGCCCAGAATGTATGAGCACCTTTTTCATGGTGGGTACCGAGGATACAGGGTAAAAAGAGTTAAGTACAAAACAGCAGTTTAGTACAAAGATTTTTATAAAATTGTGCTCTCAATCGACTTAAAACAGCAGGGCTTAATTTCGTTTCGATGCGAGAAATAAGTAACAAAGCTGGAAGGACATTTTACACATAAATTACTGTTTAGACGTTCATCTAAAGCCCAGACGCAAGACACAGAAACACTACTAAAAGAAAATGGTAACAAGGAAAGAACATTAAATCTGACATTTTAATAATAAAAAAAACGCACCCAGCATTTATCATTTAAATTGTGATGAGAAAAGCAAACAAAAGAACTGTCAGCAGAGGGAAAATTAAAAATAACTGCTGCTCTCTTTCTGGCTTCATTTTATTTTTTGGATTCATTCCAAGTAAGTCATTGGATTCGTAATGAGTATAAACAAAAGGATATTCCTTGCGTGCTTCTCTTTGACAGCAACTTCTTGTGTATTGATTGCCTTGTTGATGCTCACGGCCTGATGACAAAACAGAAAAGTCAAATGAATATTTTGGACCATCACAGGTTTCACATGGAGACAAGAAACATCAACAAAACGGCAAACTACTGTGAGATTAAGCTGCTTTGCTGCAATGTAAAAGGCTTTGCAAGAATATACTGAGAGCTGCTGAATACAAATTACATTCAGTCCAAGTTGCACGTGACAAATGTAGCAATGTCCAATTTACAGCTTTTTCTAAATGCCTCTTGCAGCTTAGTAATACAATATGCTTCCTCTGTGCACAGACACACACCCTCACAAAAAACACAGAGAATAAGACACAGGGGAGTCACATTAGAAGCAACGAAGCTGAAAACGAAACACGTAGAAAGCCACCAGCCATCTGTTGCTCATACACACAGGCTGCTGGTATCACTTTGCTCTCTTCAGTATCAGTTCAGCAGAAAGCTGTTTTTGAAAATGTCGTCATGTACATGTGAAAGTCTCCAACCCTGACCATAAAATAACTTTTACGGATGTGAAACCTCATGTACAACATGGTCAGGGAACACAAGGTTACAGAAAAGCCATATATATATATATATATATATATATATATATATATATATATATATATATATATATATATATATATATATATATATCCTAAAAAAACATTACAAATAATTAATTGTAAATGTTCCTGAACATTGTCATGACAACTTTCATTAGAAAAATATGTATTATGCTGTTAGCCGGAACTTTAAACCACATGGCAAAACTTGCACAGAACAAAAATATAGTTACAATTGTAATACACTTGTCTGTTTACATTGTCCTAGTTTTTTTTTCAAATGAAAATACCAACATGTAGGACTTACTATAAGAGACAGATGTTTACTTATAAATTATATTATAATATAATTTAATATTTTGTGTGCTAAAGAATTGGGGCAGTGGCTATAGTAGGTGGAGTCTGCAGATGGGAGATAAACTTAAGACGCAGATCATGTAAATGGCAATACTTGAATGGGATGTCACTGAGTATCCTCTTGTTGACAACAAAAAAAAAAGAACGAGAGAGAACGAGAGAAAGAGAGAACTTGAACCCTAAAGAGAGGGATTCACATGTGCTTTTGTTTTATTAATGGATACTGTGAGTAATAGGGTTTTTAATCTTTGCTAAAAACATCTTTCCTTTGGGGAAATAAAGCAGTTTTGTTTACACGACTCAGCTTTTTCTGGCGTCACACCCCCGAACCGAATTATAAGAACATTTACAAATGGGTGTGGTAACTCAGTGTTAAGGCAGTGGGGGTGGGGCTAGATCAGGACCGATCCTGTATTCTGCAAGTCGCTTTGGATAAATAACCAAATGTTAATGTAAGAACATTTTGTGAAAATATTTATATATATTTTATATATATAGGGGCTAGCAAAAGCCCTGCATTGTCTTTAACAACAAAATGTTTGTGTTGACATTAAATAAATAACAAACATAAAGGTTTCTGTGATTCCTTGCAATATTTTGGTACATTTAATGCATTATAATCTTGATTATTACTTTGACAATCATGTCATCAAAATCTGTAGTCTTCTCATCCCCTAGTGATCTGCTAAACATGTCTGATTTCATCATGAAGAGGTTTTTTTAAAAGCACACGATGAATCTTAAAAAGTCTGACTGCAAAGCACTACATGTGGTAAAGTAGCAAATCAGAGTTTGTATCATTTATGATTTTAACACCTTTTTCAAGAAAATCAAGTTAATGTTTATAAAAAAAAAAAAAAAAAAAAAACACACCCCAAGTTCACGTTTATCTATGGTTCAATACTGACCAATAAATATATTTATTGTGATGCCACATAGTCATTATAGCAGGACACAGTTCAAACACTAAGGATTCATCAGAACAATATTTGTACATAATCCAGGCTCTGGGTACATGGCAACATGCGCTGTGCAGCGGAAGGTCCTTATACCAATCAGAATTTTAATCTTTGTCATCTTGCACGATATATATATTTGTGTGGCATTTAATGATTGATCTTTGGCCATTTTAATGGCGAAATGGTTATAAAATGAAACTATGCTCTCAAGTGATTATACAGTTCATCTGATAACTAGACAGGGCGGCACGGTGGCTTAGTGGTTAGCACGTTCGCCTCTCAGCACTAGGGATTCCCGGTTCGAATCCCCATCTGGGTGGAGTTTCCATGTTCTCCCCGTGTCCGCGTGGGTCCTCCGGGTTCTCCGGTTTCCTCCCACAGTCCAAAAACATGGATCAAGTCAATTGAATTCTCAAAAATTGCCCCATATAGAGTGTGTCTGTGTGAGTGAGTGTGTGCCCAGCGATGGACTGGCGCCCTGTACTGGGTGTATCTGCCCAGCGCCCAAGATGTTCTCCCCTGGATGGGCATGGGGAACCCCACCGCAATCCTACTAGAGGATAAAGCGGGAGATAATGAATGAATGAATGAATGATAACTAGACAACAACTAGACACAGCCAGCGGGTCAAATAAGTACCAAGTAAGGCTTCCAGAAAAACTCACTCAAGGTATTAGTTTCATTCTGCGCAACTGTGTCTTGGGGTAAAATTCTGAACTGATGATCAGTGTATGCAGTCTACAGTTTATCCAACAAATAACACTAAACGTCTGTGAGAAACCCCTCATGTTACCCTTTTAGGTTACATACATGGCTTCTGTTCACATCTTGACATCAGTCATCTTAATTTTTTTAGTCTTCAGTATTAAATAAGATGTTCTTTAGACATAAACACACGTTTCCCCTAAATGTCAACCTCAAAGCAGATGCAAAGTATTAGTAATAATAATAATAATAATAAATGTTTTAGTTAAGGCGGCACGGTGGCTTAGTGGTTAGCACGTTCGCCTCTCAGCGCTAGGGATTCCCGGTTCGAATCCCCATCTGGGTGGAGTTTCCATGTTCTCCCCGTGTCTGCGTGGGTTTCCTCCGGGTTCTCCGGTTTCCTCCCACAGTCCAAAAACATGGATCAAGTTAATTGAGTTCTCTTAATTGCCCCATATAGAGTGTGTTTGAGTGTGTGAGTGTGTACCCAGCGATGGATTGGTGCCCTGTCCTGGGTCTATCTGCCCAGCGCCCGAGACGTTCTCCCCTGGAGGAACCCCACCGCGATCCTAATAGAGGATAAAGCGGGAGATGATGAATGAATGTTTTAGTTAAAGTAACAGTACACCAGTCAATCACATTTCTAAGTAAATTAAATGTAATATACATTTAAATGTGACGTGATTGAGGCATGGGGACATGGGGAGGTCGCTCACACGGGGATAGAAATGGCGATTCAGAACAACTCAATGGACCCAGCAAACATGGACCCACCAAACATGTATACACACACACTCTATATGGGGTAATTTGGAGAATTCAATTGACTAAACCGGAAACCCACACGGACACGGGGAGAACATGGAAACTCAACCCAAATTGGGATTCAAACCGGGAATCCCTAGCGCTGAAAGGCGAACCACTAAGCCACCGTGCCGCCAGAATTCATTCAAGGAAAAAAACAAAAACTACTGCTAATTATACTGCCGTTAATTTGGCAAATGGACAGGTTCAGACGAGCTGCTGCATCTCTCCCAGGAGCAAGGCTGACAGTACTGTTATTTTCACATATTTATTAATAGATCCTTCACATGCTGTATGCCACTTATGTCAGTCACTTAGGAAATAGCACTTTGAGCCGAGTCAGTGTTCTCTAATACATATTTGACTGTATATACAGCGGTCTTGTAGTTTAATACCTTTGCATAACTTAATGCTGCATCAGTGTTAGTTTTGGTTCAAGTGAAAAATATGGATGCAAAATGATTTGAACATGTGGCTTACATTAAAAGATGTGCGTTGTGCACATTTTTCACACTGTTGTTTCAACATTCTAGGTATTTGGGGGGGGGGGGGTGTCGACTAGCAATTTATTTAAAGGGAAGTCCTAACTAAGGAGGTTTTCAGAGGACTGTCTATATCTGGGGCTTAGTGGTTAGCACGTTCGCCTCTCAGCGCTAGGGATTCTCGGTTCGAATCCCCATCTGGGTGGAGTTTCCATGTTCTCCCCGTGTCCACGTGGGTTTCCTCCGGGTTCTCCGGTTTCCTCCCACAGTCCAAAAACATGGATCAAGTCAATAGAGTTCTCCAAATTGCCCCATATAGAGTGTATATGAGTGAGTGAGTGTGTGCACAGCGATGGATTGGCGCCCTGTCCTGGGTCTATCTGCCCAGCGCCCGAGACGTTCTCCCCTGGATGGGCATGGGGAACCCCACCGCAACCCTAATGGAGAATAAAGCAGAAGATAATGAATGAATGTCTATATCTGTTCTATGTGGCAATATGGTAGAGTTTTGTGAAATACAAGTGGAAATAGGGATAGTAAGATAACAGATTTTGATGGCATGATTATTGTCTATGAAATTATCACGATTAATGTGATTATGCAATACTGAAACTTACAAAAAAGTGCCAGAAATCACAAACAATGCACAGTTTCTTAATTGTTATTTATTTAATGTAAACAGAAAAATGACTCAAATTTTTTCAATAACAAAATTGTTGTCAAAAAGTCAATGCAGGGTTTTTGCTGAATATTAAGCCAAAAAAATATTTTTGTGAAAATCAAAGTTAAAAAATTAATAAATAAATAAAAATCTGTATACTTTAAAGTACATATTCATATCCATGAATAAGTACAAAATAAACATACAAGTGTGCTGCAAATGCAACTTTGTTTTGGTTGCACCACTTGTTACAAAGTTCCGGCTATCTGCATAATACGCATTTTTCTGATTAATGCATCATGATGTTATGGTACTCTTATGATTAATACATTGTAACCTTTTTAAATCCTGGTATTAATTGCAAACACAATTAATTCTCTCATACTTAGGTTTTAATAAACTACTGGAGAAAATAATCTGGAATTAGTATAAAGGACTATGCTCTTTGGGGTTTCAAAGGCTTATAAAACTGTAAAGCTGCTTTGTGCTTTGTGTACTATTGTAAAAAGCACCATATAAATAAATTAGTTGAACTTAAATTACTTGAACTATGCAAAAGTTCCTACTCTTTATAAAGCAAATACAGCGGTTGCATATAAATACTGGAGTCAAACCAATTTGTGTGTAAACGTAAGTTTCGGCATTTAAAAATTCTGGTGTCACGGATCATAAGTTTTATTTCCAAATAACACACTGAAAATAGCACACTGAAAAAAAGCACACACCTAGATAGGGGTGCTGAAATAAATCGATTTTTCAAAGAATCGCGATTCGTAGTCCTCGTAGACAAATGCGTGAGCCCATTTGGTGCGACATTACCCTGAGCTAAAAGAAGTTGAAAATATATTTAATATTTAAGGTTAAGTTTTGGAAATGTAGCGAATGTTGGTGCAATATAGTTATAAGACTGAAGTACGCATTTTATTTTTAAGGTTAAGTTTTAAAGATTTGCAAAATATAAATGCACTATGACTGTAAAGTCTGTATTTTAGTTTTGATTAAAGGCTAATGCACTATGGTAGATTTTGGTATTGATATATTTAGAATTGGGGTGGCACGGTGGCTTAGTGGTTAGCACGTTCGCCTCTCGGCAGTAGGGATTCCCTGTTCGAATCCCCATCTGGGTGGAGTTTCCATGTTCTCCCCGTGTCCGCATGGGTTTCCTCCGGGATCTCCGGCAGCTAAGCGAACCTAATACTGCTCATTTTAATTTAGCGCAATCCTATTTTTTGTATAAATATAAAATGATGCAAAAAGATGATACAGGATGGAACCTAAAAGTATTGTTTAAAAATAAATTTTCTATTTGTTTACATTGTTGTTTCATCTTGTCAATCACAAAATTTAAAGATCATTTGAACTGAAAAATCGATTCTAAATCGAATCATGACCTCAAAAATCGGAATCGAATCGCCACATACTGAGAGATCTACACCTAGACCTCAATTAGGAATGAGGCAAGAGGTCTGCTTTAGGACTTTACTCAGCACTCTCAGCATAAACAAAGATTCAGTTTCTCCTTGTCTGAGGACACGCCCAGCAGCCCAGCACAATGTGTAGCTGAGCTCATTAGATTAATAATCTGAGTTGAGTTGAATTTGAAATTGACAGTAAAATGTGCAGAGCAGTGCACCTCCAGCAACAGCATTAGTTTCACATCATGGCAAAATCCATAAAATAGTAACATCATATTAAAATTCACTTTAACCCACCCTTTATACCTCCCACCTGGAATGTCCTGTCTAAATAGATTTGACCGCAATGATAATCCATGAAACTAAGAAGTTTTTTTTAACCAGGCTATTGAGATAGAGGACCAGAGCTTTAGTGGAGCCAGAAAAGACTCTTTCAGATCCTCTGCCTCAGCTTGCACTGCCAGACTCCCCCGCTAAAGGTGACAAGGCCAGGCTTTGTCTGGCAAGATGGATTTGAAGGATAAGTGTCTCATTAAATCACAGCTGGGCTCTGGGAATCAGGGATAGGATAGGAGGGATGAAGGATAGGAGGGATGAAGAATACGTGTTTTGGCCAGTGTTCTTGAACAAACAGCTCCGGCATTTTTAAAGCTACTGCACTTGAAGTTTCTGGCCTCTGATTAAGCGACTCTGCAGTTCAGAGCTCAAGTGTCTAAATATAGACCATGTTTTTTTTTCTTATCCACCCAAAACCTAAACAATTTGTTCCCTTTAATGGACATGATTTTATCCACGAAGGCCGAAGAAGCCTTTCATTCAAAACTGTGAATAATGAATGACAAAATCTGTTCATTGCGGTTCCCACAAAACATGCTTTCATGCCCTCAGTGTGAACGGAAAAAACATCCTTTTTGGAAAGAAGCTATTATTTAACATTCAGTGGCCAAAAATGTGGGTAATACAACATGGTTCATAGAGCCACGGTAACTGCCAAATGATTCACACACAAGTGTTGCTCAATTTGTCAACACACATACTGTGATACTTTATGAATAAGTAGTATAACTGCCAACAGGGCGCTGACTTTCACTTGTTTGCATTCCTGTGCATCTCTTCATAATCTGTTTTACAAGCTAGGACAGCTGAGACACCAAAATAAGAAAAATTGAATTGGCAGGGCATAGGCAAAAAGAGGAAAGATGAACCTGGTGTCAAATTTAACACAAACTCATTTACAGAGGTCAACCTCGATGTTCTCAGCTTGAGACACCTTGTCTACTGTTTCAGTAAAACGAAAGTGTAATAAAAAATAAAATTATTAATAAACTGGTCTTCAGTAACAATCTAGCTTGTTTTTTAAAGTGAACATTGATTGCTGAATACACTATACAGGATACCGGTATAGTGTTCATCATTTGTATTAATATACAATATAGAATTTTTTAACATAAACAGTGAGCAAATTTCTGATGAGCACTAAATTGTTGGTTAAAGTCCATTTTTTTATTTTCATTAATCTGGCCACTTTATTTTATTATTACATACATTATACAAAATGATAATAAGTATGTTCATCTCTCAGCGCTGGCGATCCATGTTCTCCGTGGCCACATGGGTATTCTCTGGGTTTTCTAGTTTTCTTCTACAGTCCAAAAACACGGATTAAAGGTGAATTGGTGGCTCTAAATTGTCCTAAAGTACATAATATACTTTTAAAATAATCTGTAAAACAGACATTTACAAAAAAAAAAATTATAATAATAATAAATGCAGGACTAGATTACCCAGAATACATCGGTGCAGACCACATGTTTGCTGCTTTAACAGAGTCTTAATCCTCAAGGTTAGAGATATTCTCAAATTATTGTAAAATTAGGGTTTGTTCTTTAAGGAGTAAGGAGGTATGAGCAAGAAACAAGGGTGCCTGCACAAGTACGATAGAGATAGAGCGAGCGAGAGAGAGAGAGAACGAGCATGTGTGAGTGAAGCTGCTGTTTGCTAAATACAACGGCTCTGTTGTTTTCTTTACTCTTTCTGGAGTTACATTTGGCCTTAATGTCTGAAACTGAATAAATGTTTAACATGCTCTGGTGGTTTCTCAGCTACAAAAAGGCTGAAAACTATTTTCAGCTCGAATAGTATAGGTTACCAAATAATAGGTTCATCCCCAATATATTTACCTTGTTTTTGTTATCATTTAATGGACAAATTATTAAGACACCATCCATAATTATGAAATAATTATTGATTCCATTGACACGACAGACAGACATTTTGGACAATTCTATCATTTTGGGAAGTTTGGGAAGATCCTTTAATATTCCGATATCATTGTTGCAGTGTACGGTGCAAGTGCATTAAAGGTTTGGTGAGACTGGGGTGAAAGAACATGATTGGTTTAGACAGCATCCCACAGCTCACAAATTTTCTTTTAAAAGAACAAAGATTGTGGTAGTCTTTGATCTTTAACCAAAAGAAAATTTGTGAGCCAATGCTGTTATATTATTTGTGATGGAAGGGAGTGGGGGTTATAGTCAATACTTTTGATGATTGTCTCATGCCTCGAATGACAATTGCAATGTATATTTTAGTTTTTTTCTGATCTCAAGGACCCACAGCCCACCAAATGTTTGTGGGTTTGTATGAGGGATGTAAACACCCAATGATCTGTACTGATCCAATCAAAAATGGAACATGTCTGCAGCCCAAAACATCAATGAATGCGTGTTTGGCACCATGACTTCTCACTTCACACACCCATGCTGTAGGTGACATAACCACAGTTACCTCAGCAAACAGTTTTATTTGCATTTGTTAGAGCCAACTGTGTAACATTTCACTGCTTAACTGTGAAACATTTGCACAGTGATAAAGTGAAATATTAAACAACATTAGATTGGCTCAAGAACCAAACTAAAACTAGTGACTTACAATCATCATTTCATGATGGTGTCATTACAAATCGGTGGTAAAAGGCGAGAGTTATCACAAATATGCAGAACAATAAACCCCATAAACCAGCTTTGAATATAAGTTCACTAAAGAACTGAAAGCTACTTTGATTTAATGCGGGGTTGTGTAACACGTAAAAACAAAATCACTTGTAATTGGTGACTGAATTCCAAGACCAATAAAGATAAGCATTTCCTAATCCAACTCTGCGTCACTGCTATTTTCAGTTGCCATAAGCTTAAGGTTTCAGCAGGTGAAATATGCCATTTAGGTTAATACCTTCGACATTCAAGTTTTAGGCATTTTCTTTACATTACACATCTTATAAACCTATAAACCCCACTACCAAAACACCTTTTTAAAAAAAGAAATAAAAAGTAAAATTCAAAATTTGAATTACTGTCTTAAACATATAGTTAAATAAATAAAAAGAAAAGATTCTCAGTGGCAAAATTGACAAACATTATTCTATCTGTTAAATACAATCAAATTTAGAAAATAAGTGATGATTCATACAGGGCAGCACAGTGGCTTAGTGCTTAGCACGTTTAGGTGGAGTTTTCATGTTCGTCCCCTGTCCGCGTGGGTTTCCTGCGGGTTCTCCGGTTTCAAAAAATATGGATTCAAGGTAATTGCCCCACTTGCTATGCATGACCCTAGTGTAGAATTGAAAGATCATTCATATCATACTCAAAATATGTGGCAGGCATATTTACCACTTGGACATAATACCTTTTCTTCAAATATAAATTTTAACTGTTGGGAATTGAAGATACTCATAGTTGTACTTTTGGTGAATATGTAAAATATCCATCCATCCATTATCTTCCGCTTTATCCTCTACTAGGGTTGCGGGAGGGGGGGGGTTCCCCATGCCCATCCATGTTTCAGGCACTGGGCAGGACAGGGTGCTAATCTATCGCTGGGCACACTCACTCACACACTCTATATGGGGAAATTTGGAAAATTCAACAGAGCTTGATCCATGTTTTTGGACTGTGGGAGGAAACTGGAGAACCTAGAGAAAGAACACGCGACACGGGGAGAACATGGAAACTACACCCAGATTGGGATTCGAACCGGGAATCCCTAGTGCTGAGAGGCGAATGTGCTAACCACTAAGCTACCGTACCTCCCACATGTAAAATATAAAAAGCAAAAATAAAAACAGTTAATTGAGGACATGTCTTAATATCTTTAAACTGCCTTCATCTCTGCCCAGCGATGGATTGGCGCCCTGTCCTGGGTCTATCTGCCCAGCGCCCGAGACGTTCTCCCCTGGATGGGCATGGGGAACCCCACCGCGACCCTAATAGAGGATAAAGCGGCAGATAATGAATGAATGCCTTCATCTCTAGAAGTAATTTTGACATGTTTCATCACTGAACGTTATCATGACTTACATTTTTCAGGTTTATTTATCTCTATATTTTGCAATAGTAAACGGTCTTAAAGCTGATATACAATGTTCTACCGCTGAACCCCCAAAGGGCCAGCTGAAATTACAGTGCCAAGAAAAAGGTTTTTAAGGAAGAAACTGCAAGTTAGGTAGCATGTAAATACCCGACACATGAGATGTGGCTTCTAGATTAATACTTCTGAATATGACAACACTTCTGAATATCCCAAAATACTTTAAACGTATGATTTGTGTTTATGGGATTCATTCTAAAGCTCTTTTAGTTAGGTCCAGTTCCATTCTTAAATATGGCAACAGTGGGATAATGTTCTAAAGTGACTGGTCACAGGAAGGGTGGTGGTGGAGGGCCACTTTCAGCTTCCTGTGTTTGCACACCCACTTCTGCCCATTTCCCGTCGGCTAAAATATGCCCGTTTTGTCCCATGTTTAAGCACTGAACCAACCTAAACAAGCTTCCTTTTAGCCCACCACCTTCATTTCAGCTAAAATACACACCATATAATGAGTAATAAATGTGTCTGAAACTTGTGTAGAGCAATAACGAAAGAACTAAAAATAACTAACTTCCTAAAAACTCCCCTCGTTCACGAACATTGGTCATCATTTTGTTTTCTTGTGTAAAGATTCATTTAAAACACTGCTCACTTCAGCTACCACTCCACCCAGTTTGAAAAGGTCATTCGACTGAAAGGCAGCTGCTGTGTATTAAGTAGTTCTTTAAAAAGGGACCTTTTACAGCTCACACAGCCGCTCAGGCAACATTTCATCATACTTCCGGAGCTGGAACAAATGCAGGTCTAATGCAGGTCAGGAAAGATGCATCATCATTAAGACTGTGTGAACCGTAAAAGTAACGTCATGCTGACTAAGCTCTCATCAAGGATCATTTTCAACAAGGCAGCAGACAAAGAGGCAACATAGACCATCTATTTCTGTGAGCTTTAAAATAAGGTACAAAATTCAATTTACCAACACGCTCAGGTTTTATTATCTAAGGGAGAAATTTAAAGAAACCAGAACAGGATGTAATTAACCACAAGGACATTTTTACAAGCTTCCATTGCACAGACTATTTTAGGAACAGGAGACAGGAGCTATTCCAACAAAAGTTTTCAGTCAAATCACGATCTTGAATCAACTATCTGCAGTTATTTAGGGAAAATCAAACACACACCACTGGAGGATTCAGATTCAAATTCCAATCTGGGTGGAGTTTCCATGTTTTCCCTGTGTCTGCATGGGTTTCCTCCAGGTTATCAAGTTTTCTTCCACAGTCTAAAAACATGGATTCAAAATAAATTAAATAAATTGACCCATATATTGTGTGTTTTGTGCATGTCTGTGTGAATGAGTGTGCCCAACGATAGATTTGCATTTGGGTGTATCTGTCCAAAACACACCAGTAGAGGATTAAGCAGAAGATGATAAATGAATGAACACAGCACTGACCCATTGTGGATAAGGTTCCAGGACTTTGCACCTGTTCAAAGGTAGAAAGTTTAATGACAGCAACTTAACAACTAACTTGTATTTCAATATGTACATACATACACGCATATATATATATATATATATATATATATATATATATATATATATATATATATATATATATATATATACATATACACACATACACGCATATATATATATATATATATATACACACACACACACATATATATATATATATACACACATATATATATATATATATATATACACACACACACACACACACATATATATATATATATATATATATATATATATATATATATATATATATATATATATATATATATATATATATATATATATATATATATATATATATATAAAAATAAAAACACCTTCTCTTGCAGACGTCTAATTCCAGAGTTCAGAGCATTCAGCTGCCTAGTAGCAGAAAGAGAACATGCAAGGCAAAACAAGTGCACTGTTCTGGGTAAACATGGCTGTGCTGAACTGAATCATGCCTCCATAATTGACTAGTGGTTAGCACATTAACCTCTCAGTACCGGGGATTCCACATTCGAATCCCAATTTGGGTGGAGTTTCCATGTTCTCCCTGTGTCCACGTGGGTTTCCCCTCACAGTCCAAAAATTGCCCCATATAGAGTGTGTCTGCATCAGTGAGTGTGTGCCCAGCGATAGATTGGTGCCCTGTCCTGGATGCATCTGCTCAGTGCCCAAAACGTTCTCCCTTGGATGGCATGGGAACCTAGTAGACCCTAGTGGAGGATTGAGCGGAAAATGATGGATGGATGGATAGACAAGGCAGGGTACCACCCCATCCTAGGGACAAAGATAGTGTAAGCATTGTGTGTCTGAAACAGAACCTCAATTTTTATGATGTGCTGGCAAAAACCATCCCAGCTGTTGCATTTTTTTAAGTTGGGTCATGTTTTTAAAATAAATACTTAAATAAGCTTAAAATTAGTTTGAGCTTATCTGAAATTTCTAAACAGGTGGTTGATGAAGTTATAATTAAATATTGTATTTGATGTCATTGACTATTGTTTTTTTTTCCTCTAGCAAAGCAAAAAGAAAATGCATCTGCAAAATGTCTCAATTCTGTTAGAAAACGTTGAAAAACCTGTTCTACATCACAACATCTTCCTTTCATTATTCCCAAAACGGTTTAGAAAGATCATAATGTATTACTTTAATAATTATTTTAATAATACTTTTATAATTCTCAGCTAATGTCAATAATATAGCATTAATGATCATTAATAATTCATTAGCTAATGGTAAAATAAGCAGCTCATCTGTAATTAGGTGAAGGAGTGAAGACATTCTGCATTGTGATTCATGCACAGCATCAGTGATGCTAAATTATACATAGGACCAGTGTTCTACACGTCTTTAAGCAGGTAAATTCACAGACCCGCCTGATGTACTATTTTTAGTAAATCTACTTCAGCTTTACAAAAAAAGTAATGAAAGTACAGTAATTAGTAATACATTTGAAAAATAGGCTATGTTAAAGAAATGAGTGTATTAGCTCATTGGTTAAGGTGTTGGGCTATCTGAGGGTTTAAAGCTGATTTGCCTTTTAACACTCTTTAGTAGTTTACTAGTAATAGTTTCACCAGTGAAGCAAACCCTTTCCATTAAGTAAATGCTACATAACAAGACTAGCTTTTATTTTTCGAATGTACACACGAATGTAATACTGTATTAGAGCCACGTGACCACAGAGAATGGGGAACTACTTTTTCCTGAAGGTGTGTGATGATGGTTTCAAATGCTTTGTAGATAGTATATTACTCCTCAGCTATTACACAGTCAAGAAATAAACTTGTTAATGATTTTGAATAATAATGCAATAAAAAAAATCAATAAACATTAAACTGAGTAGTTTAGCTTTTTTTTAATTATTAAAAATGGTAAAAGAAAAAGGTCGGTTTTTGAAGGCTGTATATTATTTACAATAAGTAATAAAGCAACCGAACACAAGATATGTGTTATCAGGAATAAGATCACAGCTGTGATTCGGTCAAAGGCCATTACTGATATACAGGTTTTTAAAATAATGAAGTGAAGTCACCCTCACATGTATTTAATGATGTTGATGTCACTTCTTCATTACAACGGTATTAATCCACAGGAAATTAAGATTCCATCCATTATCTTCCACTTATTCCTCTACTAGGGTCGGGGGAGGGTTCCCCATGCCCATCCAGGGGAGAACATTTTGGGCACTGGGCAGATACACCCAGGACAGGGCACCACCCTATCGCTGGACACTCACTCACTCACACAGACACACACACAAACACACTCTATATGGGGCAATTTGGAGCATTCAATTGACCTTGATCCATGTTTTGGACTGTGGGAGGAAACCGGAGAACCTGGAGAAAACCCACGTGGACAACATGGAACAACATTTGAATCAGGAATTCAATAACCACTAAGCCACCGTACCGCCCCGAAATAAAGATCCGTTTATTTATTTATTTGGTTCCAAAAGCAAATTTCCTTCCCTAGCAAGTTGTCCAGTACCTGGAAACAATAAAATATTGTGTGTGTATAATGTGTGTGAAGTGAGTGTGTTCCAAGCAACCCTAGTAGAGGATTACAAGGAAGATAATTAGATATTACATCATGATAAGAAAATCACTTAACCAATCAGATTGTGAGATTTAAAAATTATAGTTACTTAATCTTATATACTACCAGTCGTCACTGTAGTTTTGTACTTTAAAAATTACATCAGCTTGAAATTTTAAAATACTGTTTTTAAAAGTTCACAGCTGTGTGGCACCATGACAGAGGTCAACTTACATTACAGTAATTTTTGCAGATGCTTTATCCAAAGCGATTACAGTTTTGGATACAACACTGATTCAAAGGGGCCTTGCTCAAAATCCAACACTGGCAATTTTGATGAACTCAGGGTTCGAATCCACAACCATCAGATTAATAGCCCACACCCTCACGACTGAACTTACAGAGAAAACATCATGTCAGCATTTTGCAACTTGCGCAAGAACCCATTTCGCTGTAAATTTGCTTAGCTGAACCCTGCCCATTCACATCATGCTGCTGACCCAACACTGATTCATGTTATATATAAAAAAAAAATATTTGTACTTTGGAAGAATCAACAGGCAAAATTAAACTTGAAACCTGAAACTTATTCTTTTTACATCTGGATAATTAAATACATCTAAATACATATTTGTATCAATAAATATCATGCATTGATACAAATATAAAGTGAACAGATATGCATTATTGTCAATAATGTTGCAGCTGGACAAATGACCCCACCAATCAGACTTAAGGACTGGAACTACCCATTTTACAAGAAATCACTTAGCAGACGTTTTTAACTTGATACCTAGGGTCAGAGCACGGGGTTGGGCACAGCATCCCAAAAGCAATAAGAGTTCAGTCTAGCTCAAGGACTCACATTGGTAACCTGGGATTTGAATCCACAATCTTCAGATTGCTAGAACACCTTACAGGACAACTTTCTGAGAATGACACCGAATCTGTCCATGGTGCATTGACAATTTCAGCCAGCTGGTAAAGGGATCAGGAGACTGAATCAAGATCTATTTACACAAGAAGCATCATCACTCCGGCACCACAATAAACAAGTCATTAGGGATATCAGTCAAAGACATAGTTTCAGACAAAGCAGTTTCAAATCAACTTCAATTTTGGTCAAGAAATTACAGCTTTAAAAGTTCAAAGCCAAAGTAAAACCACAATGATGAATTATACTTAGGGGTCTGGTGGGTTGTTAAGTGACCCCACCACTCAGATTTAAGGACTGGAACTACCCGTTTTATAAGAAATCACTTAACAGACGTTTTTATTCAAAGTGGCTTACAAGAATCCTAATTTTATACATAGGGTCAGAGCAGGTAGGGTAAGTGACTTATACTTGGGGGTCGAGTGCATTTCTGGTGGGCTGTTAAATGACCAATCCGATTTAAGGACTGGAACTAGCCATTTTATAAGAAATCACTTAGCAGATGTTTTAACTCAAAGTGGCTTACAAGAATCCTAACTTGATACCTAGGGTCAGTGAGTTATACTTAAGGGGCCAGTGCAATTCTGGTGGGCTGTTAAATGACCCCAACAATCCGATTTAAGGACTGGAACTACCCATTTTATAAGAAATCACTTAGCAGATGTTTTTATTCAAAGTGGCTTACAAGTATCCTAAATTGATACCTAGGGTCAGTGACTTGTACTTAGGGGTCCAGCACAATTCTGGTGGGCTGTAAAGTGACCCCACCAAACAGATTTAAGGACTGGAACTACCCATTTTAAAAGAAATCAATTAGCAGACGTTTTTATTCAAAGTGGCTTACAAGAATCCTAACTTTATACCTAGGGTCAGAGCAGGTAGGGTCAGTGACTTGTACTTAGGGGTCCAGCGATATTCTGGTGGGCTGTTAAATAACCCCACCAATCAGATTTAAGGACTGGAACTAGCCATTTTATAAGAAATCACTTAGCAGATGTTTTAATTCAAAGTGGCTTACAAGAATCCTAACTTGATACCTAGGGTCAGTGAGTTATACTTAAGGGGCCAGTGCAATTCTGGTGGGCTGTTAAATGACCCCAACAATCCGATTTAAGGACTGGAACTACGCATTTTATAAGAAATCACTTAGCAGATGTTTTAATTCAAAGTGGCTTACAAGTATCCTAACTTTATACCTAGGGTCAGAGCAGGTAGGGTCAGTGACTTATACTTGGGAGTCCAGTGCATTTCAGATGGGCTGTTAAATGACCAATCCGATTTAAGGACTGGAACTACCCATTTTATAAGAAATCACTTAGCAGATGTTTTAATTCAAAGTGGCTTACAAGTATCCTAACTTTATACCTAGGGTCAGTGACTTGTACTTAGGGGTCCAGCACAATTCTGGTGGGCTGTTAAATGACCCCACCAAACAGATTTAAGGACTGGAACTACCCATTTTATAAGAAATCACTTAGCAGATGTTTTAATTCAAAGTGGCTTACAAGAATCCTAACTTTATACCTAGGGTCAGAGCAGGTAGGGTCAGTGACTTGTACTTGGGGGTCCAGCACAATTCTGGTGGGCTGTTAAATGACCCCACCACTCAGATTTAAGGACTGGAACTACGCATTTTATAAGAAATCACTTAGCAGATGTTTTTATTCGAAGTGGCTTACAAGTATCCTAAATTGATACCTAGGGTCAGTGACTTGTACTTAGGGGTCCAGCACAATTCTGGTGGGCTGTTAAATGACCAATCCGATTTAAGGACTGGAACTACCCATTTTATAAGAAATCACTTAACAGACGTTTTAATTCAAAGTGGCTTACAAGAATCCTAAATTGATACATAGGGTCAGTGACTTGTACTTAGGGGTCCAGCGATATTCTGGTGGGCTGTTAAATGACCCCACCACTCAGATTTAAGGACTGGAACTACCCATTTTATAAGAAATCACTTAGCAGATGTTTTAATTCAAAGTGGCTTACAAGAATCCTAACTTTATACCTTTGGTCAGAGCAGGTAGGGTCAGTGACTTATACTTGGGGGTCCAGTGCATTTCTGATGGGCTGTTAAATGAGGTTTGGATCGTTCCACTCATCTCCAGGTTTAACATCCCGAATGCAAACTGTGCCGGATCTCAAACACGGGGTGATGTGAGTTTGATGTATTAGTAAAGACAGCTCCCGGGGTGTAACGGGAATGCACGTCCACACGGAGCGGGACAGATTAGCGCGTTAGCTCGGACTCCTGGAAGACGGAGTTACGATGAGGAGGATGAGACTGAAATAAGCGCACATGCTAACAGGCTAACCTCACAGCGGCAACAATAGCAGCAACAGTACGAACGCCACGGGACCGAGCGGACAGGATGAAATGTCTGACAACCGACGAAAGAAAACCCGGATCGCAACAATGCAACGCTGCAGAAATAAACAAGTGATCCTCAAACATTCAGCTCTCCCGCCATGAAAACATTCAACTACTGAGAGAGCGGCGGACGAGCGCACACTTACCATTTTACTCAAATCCATAGTAAAAACAGCCGCAGTTCAGATCGAGTCGCACTAATTCAACCAGAAAAGACTCACAGAGAGAGAGAGAGAGAGAGAGAGAGAGAGAGAGAGAGAGAGAGAGAGAGAGGAGGAGGAGGAGAGGGAAGGAGGAACGGACCGCTAACTCAACACGTGTCCCGGTTTGATAATGAATCTAAATCACAGTTTCTGTCAGTGGATGAAAGAAGTGTCTTAAAACCAGTATAGCAGTCATTGCTTATTTATAACACATATACATATTGTGTTACAGACGCCATACTGGTTCATTAAACAGTTTTTTTTCTACATTATTACAAATGTTGCATTTTAAGATGTTTGTTGCATTATCATTCATAAGGGTCTGTTTCTGAAGGTATGTGTGCCTGTGTGTATGCATGTGTACTTATATATGTACAATTACGCATGGTGTGTATTTCTCTGAGCTGCTCCTTAATAAAATGAATAGATTTTTATTCATTCATTATCTCCCGCTTTATCCTCTATTAGGGTCGCGGTGGGGTTCCCCATGCCCATCCAGGGGAGAACGTTTCGGGCGCCGGGCAGATAGACCCAGGACAGGGCGCCAATCCATCGCTGGGCACACACTCACTCACTCTAACACACTCTATATGGGGCAATTTTTGAGAATTCAATTGACTTGATCCATGTTTTTGGACTGTGGGAGGAAACCGGAGAACCCGGAGAAAGCCCACGCAGACACGGGGAGAACATGGAAACTCCACCCAGATGGGGATTCGAACCGGGAATCACTAGCGCTGAGAGGCGAACGTGCTAACCACTAAGCCACCGTGCCACCCTAAATAGATTTCAGCTAGAAAAAAAAGATAAGAAAAGGACTAGCCTCCATTTGTCCACAATGGGGAAATCACAACAGCAAAGGGACAGTAAGTGAAAATTTAAAAAAAGTACATCTAATATACATCTCAGACTCAAATACAGCTGTGTACATGGCATTAGAATAGAAGACTATAAAAAAAAAAAAACACTGTATACACCATAACCGCACAATATTGTTCTTAAATATTAAATTGCACAATACACTGAAAACTAATTATTGCACAGAGACTGATTGAATTTGTATTGCACAGGTTTTATTCACTCCAACATCTACCTTACATTTCAACCTGATAACTGTGTATTCCAGTCCCATAATAATAACATCATTTGGAACCACAACCTGCACTTATCTGACAGTAAAAGAGAATCTGATGGTCTTGGTGTTTGTGCTTTATCAGTGTTTCTTTGTGTTTATTTACCTTCTTGGCACTCAAATTCCTCAGTGCTAACAAATAATTCTAACACATCATGCCAGGGTAAAAAAAACAACAAATAAACAGAGCCCAATAATGCTGTCCTGCTGACATCTTGACAAAGTGCTCTAAAATGCCTGCGCTTTATGTGCAGTACTCACAAATCACTAAATGCACATACAATTTAGACACTCATAAACAGAACATTAAAGCTGCAACTTACTCCCTGATGAAGTCCAAAGATGAGTTCTTAATTGCATACTTATCACGGGAAGGTACAATGTTCTGAAGTCACAAGTTTTAAGTGTTTTCGGATTCAGAAGATCAACAGGGGAATTTTAACCTACTGTTTGAATAATACATATTTATATTCTTCACAGTATTACTGGATATTTGAACACATAGCCTTTGTGTACTGTGTTGTATTGTAACATGAGAGTTCAGGCTACATTTACACTAGAAACAACCATCTTTGTTTGACACAAACACCTTATTAGTAATTACTAATTACTTATTAGTAATACTAATTACTAATTATTAGTAATACTAATTACGATTATAATCGATATCTTGATAGATCATAATATTGATGAGAAATTCATCACTATTTGCTGTACAAAGTAAGAATGTCCTCAAATACTTTATATATTTCCAATTATTTTTAATCAAGACTAATATATTAATAAATTAAGCATCTGTTAAATGACTACGGTTATTGTACAACATATTCACATCAACTCTTTCACTGCAAAGCACCACCTAAATTTACACTCCAGCATGTGTTCAAATACTGTGGCCTCCTGTAATAAAGTACTATAATTGGTTACAAACTAGGTTTAAAAGCTACAAATAAATGTAAGCAATTTGTCCACTTTTAACTTTCACATTAAACTGTTAACAAATTTCAATAAGAATTTCGATAAACAACGCCATCTTGTGGCTCTAGCTGACATTGCAGTGTTCTACATTTGTTTAAACTGAGTGGTAAAAAAGTGATTTTATTCATTATTTATATTATTGATGTATAATTGATTTAGCTTCCGCCATGTTTATCTTTCTGCACAAAATATATGTTTTTCAAAATATATGTTAAGGAAAAAAAAAACAAAACAAACAAACAAAAAAAAAAAACACACATACACTGAAAATGTACCACCTTCCTGTTTATTGGTCAGATAAGCTAGTGGTTGGTTAAAATTGAGGGTGGAACCAGTGTTTTTAAAAAAAAAAATTAAAACATGTTTTTCTCTGACATCTTGCTGCAGCATTCAGTATGCAGACCTGGTGGGGCTTTTTTTCACAGATGTGTGACATCTGACACGCACATATTATATCACTAGACCAGGTCAATATTCCCACAAACACACACGCACACACATTCCATCTCTTGAACAAAAAACAGAAACGGCTAACAATTCTTAAAGAAGAAAATTATGTTCTTCGGAAAAAAATAAATAAATAACGAATCGGCTTGACCCATCCCCCACCCCTCTGACAATCAGGTGAGAAATAAGGAAATAAATGAAAACATCATAAAGGCATTAATATCCACATTTTCACTCCAATCATTCTTCTCTCTCTCTCTCTCACAAACACACACAGGGCTGAGCAGGGTGGAATATTTCAAGACAAGCAGCACCTGTCAAAATAAATCCAGTTCTATATGGAATCACACTGCACAAAGTTAATCATTTACACGATGACAAGCATAATGTCCAGCAGCACGGTAGAAAAGGCTTACTGTAAGGTATTATTTTTACTGATAGCTTTATATCATTAACACTGTCATTATAGGGTCTCACATGCAGCATGCCTGCCTCTCAGTGCTAGATACCCAGGTTTGAATTCTGATCTAGGTGGAGTTTCTCCCCATGTTCTCCCCATGTTCTCCCCATGTCCATGTGGGTTTCCTTCCACAGTCCAAAAACTTTTTGCCCCTATATAGAGGGTGTATCTGTGTGAGTGTGTGCCCAGTGATGGATTTGTGCCTGTCCTGGGTCATGTTTTCTCCTAAACTGGCATGGGAACCAGTGACCCTGGTACAATATTAAGATTCTCACATCTAATAAATCACATTCATTTGAAAGTTTACATGAAGGACACCAGCATATCAGTGTTGCTTTTTTATGTTGAAGGTGACCATGGTATTTACTGTAAACTAGGAATAAAGAAACTAGATAAGATTGTTTCTACATATTGAAAAGCTGTACATTCCCCATCCATCTGTTTGAGCAAATTCTGTTTCCTGTTCTAAACTAAATGTAAAATTACATTACACACACACACACACACTTCAGTTTGCAAGGCTGGTTCTTTAACCACAATTCTATGACAATCTGAAGCACGACTTGACTTTATTTCAGTTCATAACACTGTCTATGACGAATCCTGCAAATTCCTTAAAACTGAAAATCCACCTATTTATTTAGAAAAGTAGTAAAAAACTTTGTAATACATAGGTACAAGTCTTAGAGAGAGATTTTAGATTAAGGACAATGTGACAAGATTAAGCAAATGCATTAATTGATTGATTAAATGATGACCATAAAGTGATGATAAAGGTTATTTCCCACTTTTATTTTTAGCCAATAACGCCATCGCAAACTTCTGACAGTGTTCCCTCATCAACCACACAGCCCAAATCTGGCTCTTTTTTAGGCCACTTAACGATGTTGGCATGGGACATACTTTGGAGATGAGGTAATTCATGTAGTAAGAACATGGATATGTAAACAGGACAAGTTTGCTTTAAAATAAGTTAAAAAGAAAAAAAAATAACTAGAGGACTTTTATAAGTGTGAAGGGCACAGATGCTTTATCATCTTACTATTGCTATCATTATTATTATTTTAGTGTACTGTTTTCAAGGGTGTTGTAATCAACAGGGTGGTGATAGAGTTTATACAACTGGCTGCCACTAGTGTGCTTGGGTTTTCTGCAGACAAGGGCGGCATGTTCTGCTGTTTCAGTACTTTGTGTACATTCTTTCATTCCATCCCTTTCTAGCGCACCCTCTCTACACCCACTTGTGATGCACCGTGGGAGAGCAACTACAGTCCAGTTAGAGGAAGAACACAGGAAACAACAATAATGCCCATAAAGTCAAGAAGACAATAAACAGTCAAATTCCTAAAGCGGAGGAAGAAAGACCAGCGGGAAAGAGTGCTGGGGTGATAAGAAAATCTGAATAGGTTCTAGAAACACAATATTGTGTCTAAAAACACAATATTCTTGTTTTCTATTGTAGGGTGAGAGCATGGTCCTCCATTACACCGCCAAGCTACTTAGGAATAAAAAAGGGATTTTTCAATGCTAAAGCAAGAAAGAGAAGTGAAGTAGTAGTGATCAGCATTAAATAAATCAATTATAGTTGTACAGGCGATTAATATTTTTATACATTTCAAATGTATAGTGCCATATAGTGGTTAGCACGTCCATCTTTTCATTATATCCTGGTGTCTGCATGTCTGTTTACTGGTTTCCTCCCAGAATGCAAAAACATGGATTCATGATACATTGGCTGCTCTAAATTGCTCCTATAGTATAGTGTTTGTGTGTCTGTGCCCAGCAATGGACGGGCACCTGTTCTGGGTGTCTCTGCCCATCGCCCAAAACAGTGTCTCCTCGATAAGAATGTTGGTACCACCCACCATCAGATGAGCATGGGGACCACCTCCCCTCTCGGATGAGCATGAGGACCACCTCCACCCTAGCGATCCTAGTGGAGGATCCAGCGGAAGATAAGATAAGAAAACTGAATCTTGATTTTGGATTTAAATGGCCACATGAACACAATGCTAGCAAGATATTTTTTTAGAACCTTGTTTCAAGATTGTTACAGAGATTCCCACAAATGTGCTGCACTTGTAAGTTGCTTTGCTTTTTCCCAGTTCTGCCAAGTTCATCCCAAACAAGCTTAATGGTATATACATCTGCAGACCTGTGCAGGCCTTTTTCTTCTTAAAAGTCCACGGTCTTGTTCCTGACGTAGTTCTGACTTTCTCTAGAATTAGTCCATCCATCCATTATCTTCTGCTTTAGCCTCTATTAGGGTCGGGGAGGGGGTTCCCCATGCCCATCCAGGGGAGAACATTTCGGGCACTGGGCAGATACACCCAGGACAGGGCGCCAATCCATCGCTGGGCACACACTCACCCACACAGTGTGGCACACAAACACACTCTATATGGGGCAATTCACCTTGATGTTTTTGGACTGTGGGAGGAAACCGGAGAACCCGCAAGAAACCCACACGGACACAAGGAGAACATGGAAACTCCACCCAGATTGGGATTCAAAACAGGAATCCCTAGCTCTGAGAGGCAAACATGCTAACCACTAAGCCACCGTGCCGCCCTCTCTAGAAGTAAGTTTTGGGTAATTGTTTTGCTGCAATATGAAGCTCTGACCAGGCCACAGGGAACTGCATGGGGCTTCAAAATGCTGTGGTAGCTTTTTTGGTTTAGTGACCAGTCACCCTGTGCAAACTGCCAACACTGGATTCAGCAACACAGCCCCAGATGCTTCCTCTACCATGATTTAGTTTTTGTCACAACCATCTTTTCACCTATTTATCAGCGTACAAACCGTCTGTGTAACGTACCATATATTTAATCTAAATTCATCATTTACATGCAATCATTTAGCAGATGTTTTTATCCAAAGCGACTAACAAATGAGAACACAAGTCAGTAGTTACTGTTTTTTTCCAGATACTTTGTTAGCATGTTTTCCGATGATTTAATTTTTTTTAAGCCAATTAGCATTTTTAAAAAGTGCCCAAATAATACAGTAAACTCCTTGTTTTTACAATTTCAACTGGAAATCACAGAGGGTGAATATAAAGCCAAGCAGTCTGAGGATTTATGGGTTGGGATGTTTGTCTGACCGGATGCCTCTTATTAGGACTGAAGCCACAACAAAGATCCCCATCCTGCAACACTTCCCTGCAATCACAGGCTTAAGTACATGCAAGTTTCCTTACACTCAACCAGCTCAACTCTTAGCCAACACCTTATTTACCTGAAATCACACCAGAGCTCAGTGGAACACACAGACAGGAAAACACAGACAGACATGCTTTAATCCAGGTGTGCCCACACTTTTCTGGCCCGAGATCTACTTTTCCATTGGACAGATCATCGAGATCTACCAAGGTTAATCTTGTTTTTTAGGCTTTTATATTGAAACCTATTTACACACATCATGTTAGTATTGTCGAATCAGCATAGAAATGACTGCCTCAGATTGCAATTTTCTCAGAAATTGCTCTTTTATTAAAAACATTCCAGCAAATGGGCGCGCTGCTTAGTGGTTTAGTGGTTAGCACTGTTCGAATCCCAATCTAGGTGGAGTTTCCATTTTCTCCCCGTGTCTGCGTGGGTTTCATCCGGGTTCTCCGGTTTCCTCCCACAGCCCAAAAACATGAATCAAAGTCAATTAAATTCTCCAAATTGGCCCATATAGAGTGTATGTGTGTGTTTATGCCCAGTGATAGACTGGCGCCCTGTCCTGGTTGTATCTGCCCAGCGCCTGAAATGTTCTCCCCTGGATGGGAATGGAGAACCCCACCGCGACCCTAGTAGAGGATAAAGCAGAAGATAATGGATGGATGGGCATTCCAGCAAATAGCATGGAGAAGACTTGATTTTAGTATACCCAAACACACAGTATATGGCACAAATGTAAAAAAAAAATCACTGTAACCTGCATTTCCCCAAACAGAACATGAACATTAATAAAAGCAAATGCATTTTGAGTTTGAAAGTGGTATTTTAATTATTTTGGGGGCAAAGTCCTTCACTCATCTTGTCAGTCAAATAAAGTGCAAAAACACAAACAGAACCTATCTAATGTAATGTAGATGATTCAAGAGGCAGTGCTTCGGATTTAGGGGCGTGGCCACATGCCGGTTTTAGTACCAGCGGGGGGTACAGACTGCTCACGATTCAGAATGACTCACATTGTGTGTGTTAAAATGTGTGCGCGCGTGTGTAATTGCTTCCGATAGTGTGCTGTAAAAAAGCACTTATACGTGCTAAGCGCTTTTTTTTCAAACCTCGATCGCGATCTACCTGACACTCCTACGACGTGAGCACCCCTGCTTTAATCCATTAAACTTTGTCTAGTAACAAAGTACAATGTTTATAATGAGCTTTTTCCTCATCTTTTAGTTCCTTATAATTGTCCATGACATGTGTAGATGTCACTCCACCATGGGATCTGAAATCATACCCAGCATGCTAACACTCTTAATTAAGGGGCAGTCGTTGGCCTGTGGTTAAGGAACCAGCCTTGTGACCTAAAGGTCCATCATTCGATTCCCAATCCCACCCAGTACTATGGCTGAAGTGCCCATGAGCAAAGTACATAACCCAAATTGCTCCATGGGTGTCATACAAGGCTGCCCACCACTCCGGGCATGTGTGCTTACTTCACTCAGTGTGTGTTTCACTGCATGGATAGTTTTAAGGTTGAGGACTAATTTCTCTGTGTGTAAGCACAGCGGACAAAATAGATCACTATCACTTTTACTTAAAAGATCTTAATGTGGGGGATCCCTATCAAAATGCATAAGCAGGACATTGTATATGACTGAGAAATATTTCTAGAGCTGGAAAACAAAACAGAAACCAGGATTTCACCACACTACCCACTGTGTTTTACTAAGACCTGAACTCACCTGAAAAGTTGAGTTGACCAGATGCTACTGCAAACGGGTTTGCAACTAAACACTAAAGTCGCTTAGTGTGTCAGGTTAAAGGCTAAAACAACTTTTCAATTACAAGCTGAAAGTGCTAAAGGAACACAATTAGTTTTAAAACCTTCAGGATTCAGGTAAAGAAAGCTCTTACAGCGACAAAGGCCTTTTCTGTGTGGGATCGACTAGCGATTACAGATTTTGATGGTATGATTATTGTCTAAAAATAATTATAATTATATAATTTTTAAACAATAATTGACAAAAAAAAGTGTCAGAAATCATGGGAACAGTGCACAGTTTCTTATGTGTGTTATTTATTTAATGTAAACACGAAACAACATATTGAAAAAAATACAATGCATGGGTTTTGTTAAAATTAACACAAAATATATTTTTACAACACACAATATTAAATTCTTTTGTGAAAATTAAAGTAAAAAAAAAAAAATCTGTAACTTTGTATCAAAGTCCATGTTTATATCCCATCCATCCATCCATCCATTATCTTCCGCTTTATCCTCTATTAGGGTCGCGGGGGGTTCCCCATGCCCATCCAGGGGAGAACATTTCGGACACTGGGCAGATACACCCAGGACAGGGCGCCAATCTATCACTGGGCACACACTCACTTACACAGATACACTCTATATGGGGAAATTTGAAAAATTCAATTGACTTGATCCATGTTTTTGGACTGTGGGAGGAAACCGGAGAACCCTGAGGAAACCCACGCGGACACGGGGAGAACATGGAAACTCCACACAGATTGGGATTCAATCCTGGAATCCCTAGCGCTGAGAGGCGTACGTGTTAACCACTAAGCCACCGTGCCGCCCCGGTTTATATCCCTTTGAAAGAATTTTTTTTGCTATAAGGACAAAGTAAACAGACAACTGTAACTTTATTTTTACTCCGTGTGGTTGTGCAATTTGGTCCAATGTTCCAGCTACCGTCATAACATGTATTTTTCTTTTAAAAGTCAACATGTGTTGAGGTGATCTTTTGATTCATAATTATTTGTAGCAGTTTTAATCACGATTAATTGTCTCAGCCCTAGTGTCTACATGTCCTGTGTGTGAATGAATTTTCTCATGGTACTCCAGGTTCCACTTACATTTCAAAGACATACTGATGGGTTAATTGGGGGATATTAATTGCTCTCCTGATCCATATTTAAACTATGGCTGAGGAAAAACTTGTTGACCTACCTCATGCACCCCTTCACCATGAAACTCTATGGATCAGAATCATTGTAAATTGGTCTATAGAGTATTCAAAAGACACGACTAAACAGATATTACACACCGGGTACAGTATATAGGACAATGCAACGGATTTAAACATTTTATTGTGATAAGTGAAAGAAATCCCTCTTTGTGTTCTATAGTCAGAGACAAAAGCTAATTCAGATTTCCCAAGTGGTGTATAACATGTATAGACATTCTATTGCATGATATGACCTACTGCCCATAATAAAGCCCCACCGCACGTGGATCACATGGGGTGGGAGGCACTAATCCATGCCTCTGTCCTAGTTATACAAAGTGCAGAAACATGTGGGTTTTAAACACGAGACACGTGCATATGAGTACACATAAAGAAATCCTGCCATTAGATTAAACAGTGTGCAACGAAAATCTGCATCTCTGTGGAATCTACATTTCTTGGTGCATGACCTACTTTACAGATGTCTTTGAATAGAAATGGAGCAAGGGACCATCGGAGCGGCATCAAAAACAAAAGACAGCAAGTTCTATTAAAAAGGTTAGGCCAATGTGAGAGGTGCGGTTTAATGAAATCTAATGAAGCTGCATCATTCCACAGAAAATGGCAAAAATAAAATGGCACAGATTAAATGCCCCTCAAACACTATTGTTTTGTTTGACTGTGTGAAACATGGCATTTATAATATTCACGTCCTTCTTTATACAAACTCAAAATGATTTTACTGCCAACAATTAACCAAGGTATTAAATGAGCAGAAATGCCACAATGGTTGTGTTTGTTTTGTTGTTGATGCCAATCAGCAGCATATTGGCTATTTTATGGCATTGACAAGTTTCATGACCGAGTATCACAGACTTAAATCACTTTTTAATATAAAAGGCTTTCTAAAAAACTAAGCAATTTAGCCGGTGGGATCTTTTCAAACAGTTCTTTCATATTTTCAAGCCTATAAAAGTTATTTCTGGTGGTTGAAATTGCAGGGCATTCTTCCAAGATGCGTTTGATGAACAGATTGAGAAGTTGCAGGGGAATGGTAGTCTGGAGCCTGTCTGCCAACCAGAAGCTGACAGTGGCATGCTAGTCAGGATGCCACAATGGCATAGCTTTACAATAGGTACTTTACATTGGAGCCTGTCCCAGGGTTTGCAGGAATTAAATATTTCACATCAACATTACGTAGTGTAAATCTGAAGCAGTGTTGTATTTGTGCCCTTTTAGCTATTTGTTCGTGTTCATATACTCGTAGGGTGGCTCAGTGAGCCTCACAGCAATAACATCCTTGATTTGATTCAGCATATATCCTTCCTGTGTGGAATTGGTAGTCGTCGTCCCCTTCCCCCATGTCTGTGTGGGATTTCTTTAAGAGCTTTAATTTCCTTCCACAGTCCAAAAGACATGTAAGACATGAATTGCAAACGTTAAGTTGCACCCAGCTATGAATATGTGTCTGTGCGGTGATGGACTAGTGATCTGTGCTACTAGTGATCTACTGGTGTAGGTTCCCACTGTGACCCAAACTTTAAAAAGTAGCTTGGGAAAATCCTACCTGAATGTATACTTGTACATGAAGCAAAGGATATTAAAACCTATTTGAGATGGAAAAGATTCTTATAATCACTCATTATCAAAGATTAAACTAATTTAGCTTCTCTCCAGTCTCTAATCACTCCAATAGATAGCAGAGCTTGGTGAACAGTCAAATATGGCTTATTCACCATGCAGCCCAGATCTTGTCCCTCAGACTTTCATCTCTTCCTTCATCACCTCTTAAAGACTTACATTGTCACCTAATTTTAACTATTTTAAGAAAAACGTAAAAAATAAAATAAAATAGTTTCAATGTCAGAGCTTCAATTGAACTTGACATATTAAAAACTGAATGTGGAGGGTTTAGTATGCTATAGGTTTTAAAATGTGTGTTGGTGTCATATGTGACATATAACAGTTGTCTGTAAGTGTTTGTGTCTTATAAGTGTTCATCAGTGTTTAGAAATACTTTTAGTTTTCATAAGTGTTTTAGTGTTATTTTTTTTTCACCTTAATTAACCTCTGATTAACTGAGGTAATGTCATATATTAATGAGTAAAACGTGTGGCATTATATTTCAACAACACTAACTTTCCAAATATGCATCTCTGGTCAAAAACAAACACTTGTAACTGGGGCAGAGCCTCTTTCAATAATCCACACCCTTTTGAACCCAGACATGTTATTAAGTTCTGCCAAACTGTAATATTTAACAATAAGTCTGACCCAACAGTTTAAACACCATGATCACAGACTCAAAATGATGCTCAACAGACAAATAAAACAAACACAAACCAATCTGTGCAAATAAAACTAAAATACTAAAGCAATACAAATCCCTCCAGTAATTTTTGCTTCATTATACATTCATTTTCAGTTTATACTTCCCACTTCCCATTATCCGATTAAGTTGAAACTTTGCACAATTGTTCATTGTTAGAATAAAATAATTTAACACAATATATATATATATATATATATATATATATATATATATATATATATATATATATATATATATATATATAGGCGGCATGGTGGCTTAGTGGTTAGCACGTTCGCCTCTCAGCGCTAGGGATTCCCTGTTCGAATCCCCATCTGGGTGGAGTTTCCATGTTCTCCCTGTGTCTGCGTGGGTTTCCTCCAGGTTCTCCGGTTTCCTCCCACAGTCCAAAAACATGGATCAAGTCAATTGAATTCTCAAAATTGCCCCATATAGAGTGTCTGTGTGAGTGAGTGTGTGCCCAGTGATGGATTGGTGTCCTGTCCTGGGTGTATCTGCCCAGTGCCCGAGACGTTCTCCCCTGGATGGATAGAGGATAAAGTGGGAGATAATGAATGAATGAATGAATGAATATATATATATATATATATAGCTTGTTGAATAGCTTAATTTTAAGTGCTGGAAAATTAATAATCCTGTTTTATAACTGCAATACATATAACATTTAATTGTATAATCAAAAATCATTGCAGCCTTTTGTGCAACTAATAAAACAAAGACCTGGCAGTCTGAGTTTAAACCGGGGCGTGTGGCTGCCTGACCTCATCTGTCAAAGAGCAAAGGTCCCAAACATGTTAAAGGTGAGCTTGGTTTGAGAATAATCTGTCAGTCAGCCAGTCCAGGAGCTATTAGAAATCATAACAGCGGGGAATAAATCACAGGTTCGAGATCTAGCCGACCTGATCAGGAGACCTTTAAATCCTGATGCACTCGGTTTGTACACGAGGAGCTGGGATTAAGCACGTTTACACCGAAACACAATCCACAGAAACAGATCCCACGCAAACCTCTGACAGGGATTTACAGCAGATCTGATGAAATGAAACGGTTTTCTGAATGCCGTTTTGTTTTGTTGCGGTATAAACTAATCCTGGTCTGAAACGGGACCACGCTGAACACCGTTACATCTGAAGATGGCGGGGATCGCGTTTAACTGAAGGCTTTGCTGTTTAAATGATGAGACTTCTACACACATGCACCCGACTCTGCTGGACGTGTTACTTTGAGGTGCTAAACAACAGCTGATGAAATGATATGGAACGTCACCTGGTTGCGCTCAAAGTTTTCTCTCTCCAGCTCCAGGCTGTTGGCGGCGCCGGCGCGGCGGCTCAGCACTTTGGGAATAGGGTTCGGGACTTGCTGCATGGAGCTCTTCATTCGATCCATTTCAAAATCCAAACAAGCGAATCACAGCAGCGGCGGCGGCGGCGGCGAGGGAAACACTAAGACACGGAACGCTTTCCCAGAACCTTATCGCGCGAGGTCATTATTTTGTCTGCGCTCGTCCCGCAGCTCCATTCCTGAGCGCGGCGTGCCAAACCAAAAGATAGCGCCTCCGGATCAGTCCGCTTATCTGAGCTCCAAATCATAACAGAGCGATGGATGGAACGGCGATGGTATATAAATCAGAGTTACCTCACAGCCAATCACGATCAGGCAACATTCCTGGAACTTCATGGATTGGCTGATTAGACTTTTTTTTCTCAGGGCGTGTCGGGGCATTTTTTATCTCAGTATTCTGATTTTTCATCTCAGACTTCTGTTTTACTAAATCCGAATTCTGAGATTAAAGTAGATACTTTGGGAATAATAATAATAATAATAATAATAATAATAATAATAATATATATACGCATGGTTTTTTCATTTTTCTCCCACAGTCCAAAATATTTCCCCATGCCCATCCAGGAGAGGGCGCTGGGCAGATACAGCCAATCCATTGCTAGGCACACACTCACTCAGACACACACACACACACACACACACACACACACACACACAAATACACTCTATAAAGGGCAATTTGGAGAATTCATTCATTCGTTCATTCATTCATTATCTCCCGCTTTATCCTCTATTATGGTCACGGTGGGGTTCCCCATGCCCATCCAGGGGAGAACATCTCGGGCGCTGGGCTGATAGACCCAGGACAGGGCGCCAATCCATCGCTGAATTTGGAGAATTCAATTGAGTTGATCCATGAACCCAGAGGAAACCCACGCGGACACGGGGAGAGCATGGAAACTCCACCCAGATTGGGATTCGAACCACAAATGCGCATATATATATATATATATATATATAAAATTCATTCATTCATTCATTATCTTCCGCTTTTTATATATATATATATATATATATATATATATATATATATATATATATATATATATATATATAAAACGTATAATATATATGCAAATGTTTAGATTTAAGTTTGTAATCTACAGGTTTAGCAGGTGGCCATCAAATGACGACTTTTTGGATTGATTATAATGTAACACAAAACCTGGACAATGATTTGGAAAATGTCATTCGCAACATTAATAGTGGCATCATTATTTTAATTATGTGTAAACTAATGAATATAGCATATGTTGCATTTAAACTAATAGAAGTTTGTGTAAAACATTAAAAAGCAGTTAGTGACACATAGTTATGTAATATGAGGCAAAATAATGTATTTCAAAAAAGCGTTTTCATAAAAGTTTTAACGCCAAAATGTTTTTGCTTTATAATGGTTTAAACAGGTTTAATGAAACACAAATAAACCAAAATAACTGAGTTCCAACTCCATATATACGAAATAAAGAGAAATTTTGCAAAATCTTAAATTTCAAAGCACTAGTAAATTTTGTAAGAAGTAAAAAGTGTGTAATAATAAATTCTATAATATTCAGCTGGTTAACCATCCATTAATTATCTTCCGTTTCATCCTATTTCAGGGTTGCGGGGCGGTTCCCCATGCCCATCCAGGGAAGAACGTTTCAGGCGCTGGGCAGATTCACCCAGGACAGGGCGCCAATCCATCGCTGGGCACACACTCACTCACACAGACACATTCTATATGGGGCAATTTGGAGAACTCAATTGATTTGATCCATGCTTTTGGACTGTGGGAGGAAACCGGAGAACCCGGAGGAAACCCACGCGGACACGGGGAGAACATGGAAACTCCACCCAGATTGGGATTCAAAACAGGAATCCCTAGTGCTGAGAGGCGAATGTGCTAACCACTAAGCCACCGTGCCACCCTCAGCCGGTTATCTAACCCTTAATTTAATGTATGCTATTTGGCAAAAAATATAAACAAAAGTAAAGGGACCATAACACATAACTTTTTATTAAAACAAAGATAGATAATAGAGAATTCACATCTTTATAAAACTGTGTTTCTACAGAGGTGCTGCCTAGGACTGAGTTAGGCCGCAGTGCTGCATTATTTCAATGCTTTTAAATAAAAAAATTGGATTCTAATAATTAGGATTTTAGAAATTAAAGGTTGACGTTGTGTGATGTGTAACCACCCTACAGAAATGAATGATCTCTCATATAGAACCTTTGATTCAATTATCAGTATCAGCTGATCTTTCACGTTTCATCACAGATTCATCACATGTACCCACAGCATAGTCTACACATGATGTTGGCCAAGTCTCTATAGATGATGTGAATGCAGACGTGGCCCCTTACTCATTAATTGTTTCACTACTTCAATTGAATTTCGATGACTCGGTTCCCTCTTAATGACTTTGTTCCCAAGGAAACAGACAAAGCATTGTATGTGTCATCTGGTATGTTTTGAAAATCTCCTTTTTACTTTTAAACTTTTCTTGAAGATCCTATTGGCTCACAGAGCAGCAGACACATGAGAAAAAAAAAAAACATTTTGCTGTTGGGACTGACAGCATTCTGACTGAGCACTGAATGTTGCACATTTGTAAAATATTTTACCGTCGTTGTCAACTCAGCTTTAAGATGAATCCCACAAGACCAAGCTGCCTTTCATTCTTGGTGACATGTCTGGATTCTAGCACAATCTTGTATTTGTCTGGGAAACTTGTATCAAAGGAAATGCAAGCAACTCATTGTAGACATGGTCCATGTCTTAAATTCTAATTCATGACTTAAAATCTAGAATTTCAACAAAAAAATTGTTTAGAACCTGAACTGTACATTTTAATATAGAATAAAATAAAATATTTGATTTGAACATCGACAGTGACAGCAGTGGGTACGTCATGTTCTGAAGCAGGTTCTGCAACTTTTACAATTCTAAAGAATTATTTTGGCCAGATAAATCACGTGTCTGGTACTGATACTAACAACACAAGTCTATTTTAGTAGACGTTTTTATCCTAAGGGACTTACAAGTATTCCAACTTGATAGTAGGGGTCCGAACACAGGGTTGGTCATGCAGCATTGCTGGAGTAGTGAGGGTTAAGCGCATTGCACAAGGGCCCACAGCGGGAACCTCAGCAGACCTGGGATATAAACCCACAACCTTCTGACTGATTTACTGAACATTTCTGTTACATTTACTGAATTGTAAATGTAACAAGGTGCAATATTCCCAAACCTTTCCCAAAACAATTGGCAAATTTGCTAATTCTCACTCTGTGGCGTTCACCACTGCAAAATGGTGGAACAATCTTCCCAACTGTCCGTAAGGCAGAATCACTAATCAGTTTTAAGAAACTACTGAAGACGCATCTTTTTAACAAATTCATTCATTCATTCATTATCTTCCGCTTTATCCTCTATTAGGGTCACGGTGGGGTTCCCCATGCCCATCCAGGGGAGAACGTCTCGGGCGCTGGGCAGATACACCCAGGACAGGGTGCCAATCCATCGCTGGGCACACACTCATACACACAAACACACTCTATAGAGGGTAATTTGGAGAACTCAATTGACTTGATCCATGTTTTTGGACTGTGGGAGGAAACCCACGCAGACACGGGGAGAACATGGAAACTCCACCCAGATGGGGATTTGAACCGGGAATCCCTAGCGCTGAGAGGAGAACGTGCTAACCACTAAGCCACCATGCCGCCTCAAGTTAATTGAATTCTCTAAATTGCCCCATATAGAGTGTGTCTGTGTGAGTGTGTGCCCAGCGATGGATTGGCGCCCTGTCCTGGGTCTATCTGCCCAGTGCCCGAGACGTTCTCCCCTGGATGGGCATGGGGAACCCCACCGCGACCCTAATAGAGGATAAAGCGGAAGATAATGAACGAATGAACTCGATAAAAATATAATACATTTGAAAACTTTAAGGGCGGCACGGTGGCTTAGTGGTTAGCACGTTCTCCTCTCAGCGCTAGGGATTCCCGGTTCGAATCCCCATCTGGGTGGAGTTTCCATGTTCTCCCCGTGTCCGTGTGGGTTTCCTCTGGGTTCTCCGGTTTCCTCCCACAGTCCAAAAACATGGATCAAGTGAATTGAGTTCTCAAATTGCCCCATATAGAGTGTGTGTGAGTGAGTGTGTGCCCAGTGATGGATTGGCGGCCTGTCCTGGGTGTATCTGCCCAGCGCCCGAAACGTTCTCCCCTGGATGGGCATGGGGAACCCCACCGCGACCCTAATAGAGGATAAAGCGGGAGATAATGAATGAATGAATGAATGAATGAAAACTTTAAGCAAATAAAAAAAGATATTTAAAATAGTGACGTTGTAAAAGAAAAGACCAAACTTAAAGCAGTCCGTTTAAAACAGGGGCGAAGTTGAAACCCACGCACGCGTGTAAACACGCCCCTCACCAAGGCAACCATATTGGAGCGAGCGCCGGCAAGATCTCGCGACAGCGTCACATTACAGCGCAGAGCAGAGACAGGGAAGATGGCGGCGCAGGAGTCCGCAGCAACACAGCAAGCCACCGTCAGCAACGGCGAGGTAAGAACGGCTCAGAGGACAAACACGTCGCTAACACGCTGATGTCGACAGTACATGGCGCCGTGCTCACTGGTGTTAACGTTCTCTGGACACGTGACCCCGCCGTTTGGCTTGTATTAAGGAATCCACGTTGATGCCGGTCAGAATGAACGATCCTTGTTTCATCACACACTTGGTCGGATTTTCTGCTCCCACCCGTATTCCAACACGTCCCGCCTTCCTAGGTTGCGATTGGATGCGATGTTGGTGTGTGATTGGTCGGTCGGTGTTACACCGCGAAATCCTCCTATGGGAGGTTGTTCGTAATAAATAGCAAGGCCACGCGCATGGGGCGGGGTTTAAGAAATACGGGTGGAAAAAAGGAACGCCTGTGGTAAAATTGTAGCCTTAACCACCGTAAATCCTTTAGCTCTTGTATAATTTCTACTGAAATAATGGGCAGTTCGAGCTTATAAATCGGGGGAAATGTGGCAGCTTGATTTTTATGGCGAACTATAAACTGTTTAGTGAAAAATCGAGCAGTTGGTTTTGGCCTGTGTGAGTTAGCAGCGCGTCTTCTGGACTGTCATTCAGAAAGCTTTACAGTAAAGCTGCGAATCCACGGAGTCGAATCCACGGAGTCGAATCCACGGAGTCGAATCCACGGAGTCGAATCGGCATGGTCACTGCTTTATATACGTCACGATCACTAACAGGACACAATGGGGGCTTGTACACAACAATCTAACGTTACATACAACACTGTGTCTGAAATCTGTGACGTTGGTTGTATTTCTCCGGTTTTTATTAAGTAATTTCTAGGAAACAACTTCATTTAACGATTTTAGATCAATATTATACTGTGTGTTTAACAATCCAACAATGTTGCACCAGGGGCCAAAACGTAAAGCACACTTTAGGTCGTAGGCCGAACAGGATAAACATTTATTCATTCATTCATTATCTCCCGCTTTATCCTCTATTAGGGTCGCGGTGGGGTTCCCCATGCCCATCCAGGGGAGAACGTCTCGGGCGCTGGGCAGACACACCCAGGACAGGGCGCCAATCCATCCCTGGGCACACACTCACTCACACACACACACACACACTCTATATGGGGCAATTTTTTGACAATTCAATTGACTTGATCCATGTTTTTGGACTGTGGGAGGAAACCGGAGAACCCGGAGGAAACCCACGTGGACACGGAGATAACATGGAAGCTCCACCCAGATGGGGATTCGAACCGGGAATCCCTAGTGCTGAGAGGCAAACGTGCTAATCACTAAGCCACCATGCCGCCGATAAACATTTATTGAACACACTAAAAAGTAAATGTTTTCTGAACATGAATACGAATTGAAAACAGACAGAAATATTATCCATCCATTATCCTCCGCTTTATCCTCTATTAGGCTCGCTGGGGGGCCTATCCATGCCTATCCCGGGAAGAACGTTTCGGGCGCTGGGCAGATACACCCAGGACAGGGCGCCAATCCATCACTGGTCACACAGACACGCACACAAACGCACTCTATATGGGGCAATTTGGAGAACTCAATTGACTTGATCCATGTTTTTGGACTGTGGGAAGAAACCGGAGAACCCGGAGGAAACCCTCGTGGACACGGGGAGAACATGGAAGCTCCACCCAGATGGGGATTCGAACCTGGAATCCCTAGCGCTGAGTAAATAAATAAACTTGAATTTTATATAACTGAAAAAACTTTGCTCTTTATAAAAATATTTCTTGTCCAAATGATAAATGTTTAAATAATTTTTTAAAAAGTTGAAAAAAAAATTCTGTTTTTCCACAAAAGTAAAAAATAACAAATGAAAACATTCAGTTTTCTTTGCTCTTGGGCCATTTTAGAAAAATAAACTTAAACTTTAAGTATCTTTTAATATTTCTGCACTCCATAAAATGTTTCTGTCAACATCATACAAATTTTAAATATGAGCATGGCCTAAAAAAACATATCACCAACCCATTACATTAATAACAATAATAATAGATCAATGTAAAATTATCTATTGGGGATATGGTCAACTATGTCCTAGATGTTTCTTTGAGAGCATATACAGTATGGAGTTGATTGTAATCCTTGGCATCACAGAACTGATTCTTTTTCTATTGACCCCTTCCCTGTGGTTATGCTTCGTGAACATGAAAATGAAGCTTAGTTATCGCTTCTTGTTGAAAACATTCTGCTTTTGCTTTGCATTTTCATACTTGTGATACCATGTGATTGCATATCTCCCCTTTGCTTTTCCAAAAGTGTCAGGTCAAGCATTATCTTCTTATATCTTCTATCATTATATATCTTTGAACATGAACATCACACAACTACAATATAACATAGCCATCATGTTAATTATTACCTATGTCTTTAATTATGTTTAGTAATGCTGTAATTGATGCTGTCTCTTCTCCCTGACACTGCTGAGTTATTAAGTTATAAAACCTGTTAGGTATCCAGTTGTTATATTGCCCTTTGCATTATTGCATCAGACCAGTTCAATTCTTAAATTTAATCAGAATACAGACCTTTAGTACTAGCTGATTCCTGAACATGTGCTGATAAAGGCACAGGAAATTTTAAGCATATGAATCCACTGTAGTGGACAGTTGCTTATCAGGAAGTGAGCCTTTGACTAAGCATTGTGGTTTATTTTAAGCTTGCTTAATGTGGACATGAGCCCTGAAGCAACATATGCTAAATAATTTATGTGCTACTGGTACTTAACATTTTTCCTTTTTCTGGACTTACCTGTTCCCCCTATGTGAGGTAATAATGTGCAGGATGTCACCACCAGGTTTAACCAGTAACTGTGCTAATCTCGTATGCTTCCTTTGCTTTACCCTATTGCCTACTTTGAAGACAGATTTCCAGAAATGTTACTTTATAATGTGGGCCCTGTTAAAGACCTGCTTTAGTTGCTAACCATGGTGCTTATGAGCGATCACTGACACCACTTTAATCATACAGAGTAAGTACTAATGAGTACATAATAATACCAGCATTATAATTACAACTCTTTTAGAAGGTCCTTTTGGTCTTCAGTCTTCTGCTCAATCCTATACTATGGTCTCAGGCAAGTTCCCCATGCCCATCCAGCAGGGATCTTTTAGGGCGCTGAACAGATACACCCAGGACAGCTATACTCATTTAGACACACTATATGGAGGTAATTTATAGAAGCAAATTTATTTCCATGTTTCCTGTAAGAAACCCACGTGGACACAGGGAGAACATGGAATCTCCACCCAAATCAGGATTCGATCCTGCGATCCTTAGCACTGAGAGGTGAATGTGCTAACCACTAAGCCACCGTGCCGCCCTCACATAGGACATGACGCCACTAAATCATGTTTTATTTTTAGTACCACACAATGGTACTAACACACTGAACTTACAGCATAAAGTGATAGCAAGTGCCGTTTTATTGGAATAGTATCCCAAGTGTATGAGTACAGTTTTAAAAAGATATCGGATAGTGGGATCATATTGATATCTTTATCAGTACTCTTGTGTTTGTTGTCTGTTTATGCTGGTCTTTATTCAGGAAATAAGTGAATAGTTCTTAGGAAATAACCTATATTTGAGCTTAGCCAATTATGATATGAACAGCTGTGGGAGTGTGGTGGTGGGATGGTATAAATATCACTATAAATGACATGTTTTACCCAAATGATAACATTCTGCAGTTTGGTTCCTTTTGATAACCATTCATTCCTTTAATTTTTTCGTTATGTTGTTGTTGATGCTGATATCTAATCAAGCACTCATTGGTTGCAAGCTGTGCACAAACACAAAAACACATTGACCACATTGAGTGAGAGAAAACTGGAGCTCCTTGAAGAACACCTACTCCTTGTTGTTTTCAATTACAAATACACAAACAAATGTTTATTTTACTTTTTTATATTATTTTAAAAGCTCTATACCTTATTAGTTATATTGTAATACATGACTGTATGTGTACTGTTTAGTATAGACTACTATACACTGTCAGATTGTAAGACATGGTCAAACAAATGCAATAACAACTAATATCTATAATTTGTTTATTTTCTTAAAACTTTTTAACTGCCATACCTGCAACACAAAAACTGGGATAGAGACATGATGACCACTGAAACTGGTCACTTCTTTCATAATTCTTTGAACTATATGTGAATTAAAAATACAAATTGTTTTAGTTCTGACAATTTTTTGCTTTATACAAGACTTGAACTGCATAACACTCTGTGATTCTGGTGCACTGATTATTTTCATTTGCTGTATATTGGTAGACAGTGTTGCTATGCAAGCAATAAAGCACATGTATGTTTGTGCAGAATCAGGCCTGATGTAATATTGCTGAAATAAACATCGAGGAAGCAGAGCTTCACAGCAACATTCAATATCCAAAATACCATCTCGAGCATCTCCCATGCTTTGACCACTAATGCACCACCGATTTGGTTTGTGATTTTTGCTGGTAACAGTATGGATGGTTTTTGTCTTCAACACAGCTGATTCATGATTCATTGATGCAGGGTAGAGCAATATTAAGTAATGAGGATTTTCCAAAATACTCCTGTGCAGCTTTGTTCGTCATGGTAGCCTAAAAGTTCCTCAAACATCACCTGAGGGTTTGATGGTCATGAAAATATAACATTGCTTTCTAATCTTGGCTTTTAAGCACATTGACTTACCTCTTTCATCACCTAAATTTACATTGTAATTTTGTTACAAAACATTGTCTTTAAACCAACTGCAAATTATTTCAATGAGGGGAAGCATAGATCACTCTCATTTGCAGTTTAGAACTCAGTTTTGATAACTTTACCTGTTACCAGTTACATATTGGAGTCTTCTCTATCAGTGACCCTTTTTTCTGTTAAAGATGTTTTTTTGCCTTTAACAAATTTATGTACATATTTTTTTACCTGTTAATTTTAACTTCATTGCATTGAAATTCTAATAATTGTGTTTGTTTATACGTCGTTACCTTAAAGTTGTTTAGTGAATAAACACGGCTCAGTCAGACTAATTTGTTATCCTCTGCTCATGTGTACCAAATAACAGTAGTTGTTTTGACATGTACTGATACCCGTATGTGCTTCCTTCCTATTTCCCCACTTTTTTTTTAACCAAATGCTCCTTAGTTGTGAACACCACTTTTATTTTTTACAGACTTTATGAGGTTAAGAGCAGATGATAATTTGCTTTGAACTGAAAAAATATTTTAAATAGCAGTAAATGTTTTGCAGTACTGACTTAATCCAGTTTTTCAGAGCTAATTAGTCTTAGTCAGAGAAAGCCATTGGTTACAAGGGAAAAAACAAGTTCTTCCACAGTCCTTCTATCTCCACTAACACAATTGTACCAGCTTTTGCAAATTTTACATAAACAAATTTTTGTTTACATAAGAAAAGTGTTGTGATGACATTTGGTTAGGTTTTGTGTACAACTGTTCTAAAATGGTGTCAATAGTTTAAATGAAACGTATTAAAGTTAGCAACACACACTTTCTACTTTTTATGTGGGACAATAATAATCCATGACATTATCTTTAAATAACTTAAATTATGAAATTAATAAATTATTTTGCGCTGGGATCTATTCTTATACCGCAGTGTTTTGAGCAACACACTAAAAGCATCATCTGCTGTAATCATTCATTTCATTACTGGTAATAAATTTCACTTCCCTTAAGAAAAAATGGCTAATAATTTTTAAATGCTTTGCTGATTTTGGGTTTTAGACTTGTGCTGTGTACGACAAGGGATTTGAAGTTCTTTATTAAACAGTTAGGTGTATTGTGCTGTGTTTTAAATAGGTGAGCAGTAATGGTGCGGCTGCTACAGACCAGGTTGCACAAGCAGGTGCAAATGCACAAGGCCCTCAGCAACAACAGCAGCCGAATGCCTGGCAAGTCATCAAGGGTGTTCTTTTCCGGTGAGTTCATACACCAGTCAGCTAAATTTAACTTTGGCCATTGTGATATTTCCACATTTTCCACCAGGAATATTCTTCTTGGACAGTTCAGCAGGGTGTCAGAGATGTACTGCTGTTAAAAATAATTTGTAACTTAGTTCTACTTTGTAGATGTAGGTTATAATAGTAAATGACACCAAAGGTTTGGGGCTTGAGTAGTGATGACACGTAACCAGTCCTTTGAACCCAGAACTTTACTTTTAGGGGCAGTAATTGATATATGGACTGTAGCTTAGATTTAAGCTACAGTAGCAACAGGTTCCCAATGGATTTCTTAGTGAATTCTTGTTAAGTCATTATAAGACTTTTATGCTTTTCCTGTTTATGTGCGATAGACTGATGTGTAAAAAAAAATTAGTGACCAAAGAAGAAGGCTGAATACTGAATAAAATTTTTTTATGGTGTTTCATGTTTTTACCCATTTTGGTCCCCATTACCATAAATATATTTTTAGCTTGGTTTTCAAAGAAAAAAAAATGAGCATAAGACATTTTAACATCCCACCAGACAAACCAACAGAACACATTATGACTATGATTTAAAACGATTGAATTTTCTCCCTCCAGTAACAGTAAAGATAAAATGTCAATATGACTTAAATAACACAGTACCCCTCCCCATTAAATGCACTATATTACCTTAATAAATTAATAAAAAATAGAATTTTATTCTTCCCCGGAATAACCAGTATGGTCTGTAATTGACTGCGAAAATTATGTGACATCTTAATGTATCTACAATGTTTGCTGCATTAACAAAGAACATTTCTTTGAAGAGGATGCAGGGGAGAGAAAAACACAAGCATGACGATAAGCTGCTGTTTACAGCTCTGTACTTTATTCTTTATTCTATTGTAGTCTTTAAAATGCAGCAAACTTAACAAAAGCTAATAAACTATAACATGGTCTGGTAACTCATTGTGGAAATTTAAAGCGTTAAACTAAAAAATGTTAAAAACATCAATTAATGCATTATTGTTTAGAATAATTTATTCTGTCTTTTTACTTATGATGAATAATTTTGCTTATTGAATATCTGGTGCATCTTTAAAAAAAAAAAAAAAACTTTATTAGTGAATGTTGTACAAATCAGTCTCTGTGTGTAATACAGATTTTTATAATATGGTAAAAAAAAAAAAGTGAATCAAAAATTATAAGAAAAACACTTGCACATTTCATAATATTGCTTCTGCAAACCCTAATAATCTGTAAGTTTTCCATCATTTTACTTGCTTAACCTCTTTAAATGAGGCTTCTGTCTGTGATGTCAGGAAGATTACTTATAATTCACATGAAATAACAGACTGGGAGATAGTTTTGATCTAATTTTGATTAGTATTTTACAGTATCATTTGAATTAACGTAAATGAAGCACATTAATACGTAAGGTGCCTTTTTAAAAAAACTTTAACGTTTTTTTTTTTATAAGAAAGCAGAAAAATCATTGCTGGTCAAATAGGTTGAGAAAAAGTCCTGACCTGTCCTGAAATGTCCTGATTTGTTTAAGTGGACAGATACCTTACTTTATATTTAGTAATGACTTTGAGTGCATTACCAATCAACCCTTGAAGCAGATATGCCACTGCAGCAGCAGGCCACTCTTGAGATTCCACTCTTGGCAGTCATTGAATGCAAAATGTGCCATGATCTTGGTGAACTTCATAGTTCTTTTGGTTCACTAATTTAGAAACAGACTAAGCTGTGGGTTAATGAATAACAGAGTCAAAGCAAGCCTCTGCAGTGAACCAATTTGTAGCCGATACATAACTCTGCTTTATCCAGAAATAGAATATTTTAGAATTAGTTTTTTGAAAATTAAAAAAAAAATGTAATACAGACAACTGGCATGTTTTCATTCAGTTTGGTATGTTCATTGGTGTGTGCGTGTGTAATATATATATATATATATATATATATATATATATATATATATATATATATATATATATATATATATATATATATATATATAAAATGTTATTGCCTTGATACATGTGTAATTAATTTGTCCTGGTTGCTTTTTGTAGAATTTTCATTATATGGGCTATCAGCAGCTGGTTCCGCAGAGGCCCGTCGACTCCTGATCCCAACACTCCTGCGGGTACTCCTCGAGTGCCCAGTCGCAATCTTTTTATGAAGGACACCTTAATGGTACTAAAGTTAAATATTAAATACAGATCAATACTTCCATTTGTTTGGTAACGCTTCATTCGATTTTAGCAAAGAATAAGAAAAAGACCAGCTTAGGGAAACCTCAGATTAGTCTTTGGAAGGTAATTAACCATCTTTATTGGCAGATGGAATCAAAATGACTGTTGTACCCAAAAACAATCTGACCACATAAGTATTTCCGCTGTCTCTGGTACATGTCTCTAAATTTGGGTGCAGAGAACTTAGCAGTTTGCACTTTATAATATATAATTATTACATTATATGGAGCATGAGTAAATGTTTATTATGTTGTGCAATGAATAAACCAGTAGTTGATTAGTGTTCACTTGTAAAATTGATTCCTTCTTTTCTTTTTCACAGGATATGTATGTGTACATATCTGAGAATGAGTTGTTCTCAGATTTCAACAACACAGAAGCTCTCTTCTGGTTCCAGCAGGACTTGGTTTATGGTGACTGGTCTACAGGTGAAAATGGTGATGGGTGCTATGAGCATTACCTAGAACTGGACACCTTTGAGGTAAATATATATTTAAAAGAAGGAATTGACATAAAACCAGGTCCATGTGATAAATGTGTTTTAATTGTTATGGCTAAACACTTGCATCTTTGCCACAACCAATCATATTTTTGTGTGGATGTAAAGTTCATTCCTTTTTTTTTTGTTTGGATTTCTTGGCTGTCTCTGTCTCAGTCTTTTTTATGTCTGTGGAAATATACATCATTACAGTATTTGGAAAAGTATTTACACACACACAAAATCAAATGTTTTCAATGTGTTGACTTAAATGATTTTTTTTATCTAAGGGATTTTAGTGTTCACTATGCAACGAGCCAGTTTGAGACTACAAAGTTAATTATTATTGCTGATTACAATAGGAATTGTCAGGTTTTTATTAAAGTGGTATGGTCCTTTACATTGTATTTCACATTGTTAATTTGTCTGAACGTCCAATGTAGGGTATACAGCAGAATGGCTCTCTATACATCCATGTGTACTTCACCAAAAGTGGTTTTCATCCAGACCCAAAACGCAAGGGCCAGTACCGGAGGCTGGCCACAGTCCATGCAACACGTAGTAAGTGTTCACAGTCTGAATTGAGGTTAACATTCCGTACAAACACTTCATATCAAGTGACTTCAATCATTTTCTATCTTTCCCAGTGCTAAACAAATTTAAGCGGCGAAAGTTCCTAAAAACCAAGAACCTTTTGACAGGAGAGACTGAAGCTGATCCTGAGATGATTAAGGCAGGTTTATTATTATTTGTAGATGTTAAATGTTCCAAACGTAATTGTTATAGAGTGTCTGTGGTCACAATGGTCAGTTAACGTGTGTAAATGTTTATAGCGGGCAGAGAGTCATGGTCCTGTGGAAATCATATCCCACTGGCATCCCAATCTTACCATTAATATGGTGGATGATCACACAGCCTGGACTAAAGGCGCAGTCCCCCCACCCCTCGACCAGTGTGAGTGTTTAATCCAGGTTCTAAAGGAATTTTTATAATCTTTAAACATTTAGCTATATATTTAGTTTGTTTTTAGACACTGATCCGAATATTACCTGCAACATTTTTAACCTTAGACTGTACTGGTAGATTTGATTGATTAATTTAATTATTGATTACTTTTATAAAAATGCGAATAAGCGATCACCATTGAATACCAGAAGTTCTTGTTCTTCTGTTTTATATATTTTATTTTGGTATGCATTGCTGAAAGTCCTTTTCTTCTCTCAGATGTAAAGTTTGATGCAGTGAGTGGTGACTACTATCCCATCGTTTACTTTAATGACTACTGGAACTTGCAAAAGGACTACTATCCTATTAATGAAACTCTAAAGAAGTTGCCTCTGCGCCTTACGTTCTGCCCACTGTCTCTGTGGCGCTGGCAGCTGTATGCTGCTCAGAATGCACGCTCACCCTGGAATTTCCTTGGCGAGGACACGTATGAGCAGTCAGATGACGACCAAGATTCTGTCAAGGTTTGGGCTTTTATCTGGAGGTTATGTGTTTGCAAGATTTTCTGTTAATGCTGACCTGGCAAGCTGCAAGAATGTAGCTGTAACTTGTCATAGTCTGGGATCTTTTTCATCTTCTGCTAGAACTGATAAAAATAATAAAATATCAGCTCTGCTGTGAGTTAATCTGTAATGTAAAAGGCAGGAGTGTCTGCTTTAATTTAAACAGATTTATTAATCACACATTCATGATTTTGTGTGAATTGATGTTAAGATCTATATCAACAGGTGGCACTTCTGGAGACCAACCCTTACCTGCTGGGTCTGACAATTGTTGTCTCTATTGTGCACAGTATCTTTGAGTTCTTGGCTTTTAAGAATGGTGAGTTGAATTATGATGACCTGTCTACTTTATTCAGTAACTATTACAAGCTTTTTCCAGTGATTAGTGAAATCATTTTATTTCCATGCCACATTTTAAAACAAATTTAAAAGAAGTGCTTTGCAGTTAAAGGATGAATGATTGATGTAAAAAAAAAAAACACTATTACTCTTGTATGATTGAAGCTGTTTAAATCCTGCAATTTTTAATGGTGCTCATGAATAAGTCCCACTCTCTCAGCTTTGCACTCTAATAAAATATTTTAGTATATGAAGTTGTTAATCTTTTCACTGTAACAGGGGGATAATACATTGGCCGCAGGAATTATCCTCTAAAACACGAGTTCACAGTTCTAGTTCACAGCAGAGGTGTTTCTCCTTTTTTCCCCTAAATCCTTCTCTTGAGAAAGTAGAATCTGCTAAATTTGAGAAAAGCACTTTACTCTGAAAACCTCTTTTAGAGAATGAGGCAACTAAAATATTCAACCTATTCCACAATGTTCTTGGATGTGATTAAACGGCATGGCACTGGACCAAAAAAGCATTTAGATGCCGACTGTCACTGTAGCCAAGTTTGCTGGACGAATTAGGATTGCATGAAGTGTTCCTGTTCTCTGCTGAGCAGGTTAAATATTATTGAGCATGTGCATCAAATGCATGCATTATATAAAAATATAAATAAAAAATTCTTGCTTGACCTAAAAAGGTTAATTAATGTGTCTTCGACTGATCGATCAATTTTGTTGAGTTTAACGGCATTAGTTGACATCATGTTGTGCTTCTTTGCTCGCTTTCTTCAGATATCCAGTTTTGGAACAGCCGTCAGTCTTTGGAGGGGTTGTCTGTACGCTCCATCATATTCGGTGTATTCCAGTCATTGGTGGTGCTCCTCTACATACTGGACAATGAAACCAACTTTGTGGTTCAGGTCAGCGTTTTCATCGGGCTGCTTATTGACTTCTGGAAGATTACCAAAGTTATGGATGTCAGGGTGAGTAACGATAACCAGATTCATTTATAAAAATATTTGTTTTATATAAGAAAACTGACGACTAACACTCCTCCCTCTCTGTTTTAGCTGGACAGAGAGAACAAGATCGTTGGAGTATTTCCACGATTGGTATTTAAAGACAAATCTACATATGTTGAATCTTCAACTAAAGTCTATGATGATGTAAGTCATCTGTCTTTTGAAGTCGGTCACTGCTTTTGTTAAATCATTTTCTGACTGCTCAGAGTGATTTCTGTCTGCACTTTTTCTAGATGGCCTTTAAGTACCTGTCTTGGCTGCTGTACCCGCTCTTTGGTTGCTATGCTGTTTATAGCTTGATCTATGTAGAGCACAAAGGCTGGTACTCCTGGGTGCTCAGCATGCTCTATGGTTTCTTATTAACCTTTGGTGAGTACAGACTTGCATCAGCTGTGTTCAATGTGTTACAGACATACACAGATTCTACATGCAGTGCCCTTAAGAAAGTGTATATAAAAGTTCTACAGGAGGTTTACTGTTTTCAAAGAATCACTTCCAGGGCTCATGTATTTACAGTAGATCTGCCAAAGTCCACAATGTATGTAAAAGGTGGAATGATCATATTGAATTCCTTTTACACACTAAATTAAGGAAGTTGTTGAAATAGCCATGCTTAGAAAAATAAGATTTCAATTCATTAAGGGCTGATGATTTTTAAATTATAAAAAATCTGCAATAATTTATTAGTCTCCTAGGTAAATTGTCATTGTTGCTTCATTTCAAGTACAATAATTGCACTAAAATATAAAAGGCGGCGAAATAAAAGCACTTTTTTTTTTTTTGTTTAACAAAAATTATTTTGGGGCGGCACGGTGGCTTAGTGGTTAGCACGTTCGCCTCTCAGCGCTAAGGATTCCTGGTTCGAATCCCCATCTGGGTGGAGTTTCCATGTTCTCCTCGTGTCCGCGTGGTTTTCCTCCGGGTTCTCCGGTTTCCTCCCACAGTCCAAAAAAACATGATCAAGTCAATTGAATTCTCTAAATTGCCCCATATAGAGTGTGTATGTGTGAGTGTGTGCCCAGCGATGGATTGGCACCCTGTCCTGGGTGTATCTGCCCAGCGCCCGAAACGTTCTCCCCTGGATGGGCATGGGGAACCCCACCGCGACCCTAATAGAGGATAAAGCGGGAGATAATGAATGAATGAAAAATTATTTTGAAACATGATTAAAAAATATAAAGAATATAAACAATAGTGAAGTGGTTGTGATTTAGTAAATATGGAGTATATCATATAAGCAGTTCAGATTATTGCAGATGATTTATTGTGCAAATAATTAAATAAATTATTCAAATATTATCGCCATAGCAATAATATGCATCTGACATGTCTTGTGTATGTGCTACCTACAATATTCATGACATCATAAACACTTAACACCCTGACTGTATCTCAAATCTTAATAAGTAATGTCCATTTAATAGTAAAAAGTGGCCAACTTGAGAACTTGTACTTCTTTAAAGCAGCTTAAGCAATGACCTACTAATAATTTGGCCTTATTCATAGCTCTGGTGTATTTAATTAGTCCATCATGTGTTGGGTCATTGTAATAATAGGTTTTTCTATCAGATGACTGATTTTCATATTTAATTTCATGTTAAACTAGTTCCTGTTTTTATTTAAACATAGTTTGTGTAACTGTTTGCTTCAATCTGCTGTTTTGACACAGGCTTCATTACCATGACACCACAGCTGTTCATCAACTATAAGATGAAGTCAGTGGCACATCTTCCATGGAGAATGCTTACTTATAAGGCATTAAATACATTTATAGATGACCTTTTTGCCTTTGTGATCAAAATGCCTATGATGTACAGAATAGGATGTCTTCGAGATGGTATGTATGCACTCGCTAAATTATCACATAGATTTTTGATGCTGTTTTGGAATAAGTTTTAATAGTTATAATGAGCATAATGTTATCTTATAGCTATACAAAGACCCTAGTCCATAGTATATGACTCAGCAGATTATGAGATGGAATTTAGAAATCCTCAGAATTTGGCTCCAGAATAATCTGACTTTAGTGTCTGGTGTTCATCTGTATGTAAAGCAGGTCATAAAACTGTTGGTCCAGTCACTTGTCCTCTCCAGGTTTAACTAATGCATTGCATTGCTTGCTGCTCTCCCGTCTTGCATAGATAAGCCTATCCAGCTAATCCAGTACCTGCAGCTTGCCTTGTGTTTAACCATTACAAGCAAGTCCATGTAACTCCATTACTCTTTAATGCCTTCATTCAGTACATGACAATGACCTACAGGACGATCGCTGGATCTGCTCATTTTTACTCTATATTTTCCAATGATGGAGTCAATAGTGGCAAAAAAAACAAAAAAAAAAACCAGCATGGTGGCTTAGTGGTTAGAACGTTCGCCTCTGAGCGCTAGGGAATCCCAATCTGGGTGGAGTTTCCATGTTCTCCCCATGTCCACGTGGGTTTCCTCCGGGTTCTCCGTTTTCCTTTCACAGTCCAAAAACATGGATCAAGGTCAATTGAATTCTCCAAATTGCCCCATAGCGTGTGTGTGTGTGAGTGAATGTGTGCCTAGTGATAGATTGGTGCCCTCTCCTGGGTGTATCTGCCCAGCGCCCGAAACATTCTCACCTGGATGGGCATGGGGAACCCCACCGCGACCCTAATAAAGGATAGATAAAGGATGGAAGATAATGGATGAATGGATGGAGTCAATTCCCTCACTATGCTTTTATGACGACTGCTGTCTGGGATTTAATTTCATAGTGGTGCCAATTCTTACTCCATTTCTTTTTTTACTACTGTTAAATGGTAGAATGGTATTTCTAGCTCTGTCTGGAATGCTGACATATTCAGTGTTTTTTAAAAAAGAAAACAAGGATACAAAAAGCAAGCACTTAAAAATTTAATTTGGTGATGGTGGGGAACATAACGGGGATTATTAATACTGCAGTTCATCTGGTTAGTCTTTAACTCATTATTTCACCTTTGTGTCACTTTTTAAATAAGTGTAATAAGTGTGTGCTAAATGTAATTGTAAAACTAATTAAATAACTATAGTGTAGTAATGCAAGTTTCCATTAAAGAGTCTTTGAGGGTAGTAAAGTAGATGGTAGTCTAGGAATAAACACTTATTATTGTAGCTTTAAAAATTTTAATAAAGAAAAGTTAGATTATGTTTTACTTTATTTCATGGTAACCTATACAAGCTTAAGTATATAAACTGCATATAGCTGTTGTCTTTAAACTTAAAAGCAGTTAGAAAACATCTTCCTGGGTGAAGATGTCAAATTATTAATGTACCATTTCTCTAAAGGTCTTAACTAGTTTCCAGATTATTGCCAGTTCTGTTTGACAGCCTGAATGTATTATTCCACAGATGTAGTGTTCTTCATCTACCTCTACCAGAGGTGGATCTACCGAGTAGATCCTAACCGTGTTAATGAGTACGGCACAAGTGGAGTGGACCACAGTAAAGACGACTCTGCTCAAGCGCCGGTGGAAGAGACTGCTGCCCCCGCTGCCATCACAGATAAACCAGAAGAGGAGAAGAAAAATGATTAATGCATTTCTCTTCCTCCTGTCTACAGAAGTTGCATCAGGCATCTTCAAGGCTGAGTTTGTGTGTAATTGTCAGGGAAGGGAACTGGAATATGGTATTCTGTAACGGACACTGTGTGAAAGATTCACTCCATCTTTCCTCTTTTGTATGGAATCTGCACAAAAAAAAAACAAATCTCATTTATTGTCCATTTCCAAAAATGTTCTTCATAATCCCATATTTTTACAGTCGAGGTAAAGAATACGTTGTAATGGCTCATTTTTTGAGTTGGTCAACATTTAGAAGCATTTTGAAAGTGTAGGTGAGGCGTAAGGCAGTTCCATGAGCACGGCTTGACTATTTCAGTAAGGATTTTAGAAGCGTAAGCTTGCATTTTCCCTTCCCTCTGTGGATTCCACATACTTTTCTCATTCCATCCTTGAAAAGGAGGCAGTAATTTGTACCAGAAAGTGGGTGTGTAGTGTGAGAGGAAGCAGCACAAGACCTGAAAAGAGAAAGCTGCTGAACCAGTCAACACTACCCACAGGAGACTGTGACTTATTTTTTTAATGGTTGGTGTTTCAAGCTTGAAGAGCAAAAAAGTGCAGCCTTGTAGGTATTAATCTATTGATTTATTAATATTATTAATATTGGTGATTTATTTTTTTTTTGTTTTCAGCTTCAGGTGTTTTTTATGTCATAAACCTGTACAATCTCAGCTTGTAAATTCTAATTGTGAAGATGTCAACTGTCTAACAATAGCAGAAACTCTGGTCTGTTGACAAAGAATTCTTGTCTTTTTTTATTTAATACCTTTCATTCACATTTCAAAACTGGAGCATTACATGACATTGAGGTGTTTCTTTTTAGGGAAGGCAGATTTTGCAGTCTGTCTTGGAATTTTTTTTCTCTATTTGTTCAGAAGTGTGTGTGTGAGGGAGGGAAAGTGAGAGAGAGGGAGGACAAACGCTGTTGGATGAGAGGGCCTGACTCACAATCACATAAGCAGGAACAATTACGTTCTACACCACACCCAGTAGACCATGTCTTAATGACTCTTGTCTTGTAAGCTGGGTCACGGTCATGCTGGAACAGATCTGGACCTTTCCTAAGTTTTTTTTTCAACAAAGTTGGATTGATAGTTCGTAAAAGTGCATCGACAATGCGTTGATTTAATACGTCAGGTCAAACGTATTAAATTGAGTCAAACGTATTAAATTGAGTCAAACACCTGACCGCAGTAATAAATAGGTATGTATGATCATAATCTGTAGCAACAAGCATAACACCTCTCAAAGTACAATGACATATTTTATAAGGGTGTAAATCTAGTGATTTATTAATAATAATGGTGACGTTGGTTGTGGAAATTGGAGAAACTATTCTGGAGGCAGAGAAATGTATTTAAGAAGTAAATAAGTTCAGTGAAAGCTGAACTTGGTTAAATTCAGCCAAAGGAACAGAACTGTGGAAAAACAGCCCCCATTTCAAACTTTCTGCTCCAATTGTGCAAACTGCTTTAAAACATGGGGCAAAACTTCATCTGATAAGACCCCCCCCCCAGTTTAGTTTATACAAAAGAACATTCCATTACCTTACAAAGATCTACACACAAGTGGACACACACACCATAGTATTTGTATCATTATGATCTTATAATTAAAATTGGCTTGCCTAATTTTATGAAATCTAATTGTAAAGATGTCAAACAATCTAACAGCTAAACTTTAATTTACCTTTTCAAGTTTTAAAACAAATTTCATTCATTATCTCCTGCTTTATCCTATATTAGGGTCGCAGGGGGGTTCCCCATGCCCATCCAGGGGAGAATGTTTTGGGCACTGGGCAGATAGACCCAGGACAGGGCGCCAATCTATCGCTGGGCATAAAACATTTAATATGCTTAATTTGATAGTCTACACTTTCAATAAATTTTATTGTCTTGTACAATTTGTTTTGAATTGTGCAGCATAATGACAGTGTCTACAACAGTGCACATAAATACAATAATATGTAATATAAATATATATTTATGTTATATATATATGTATATATTTAAGAAGGGAGGATGGAGTAAGATCTGGTGTAAAGTGTACAGCTGCTCATGATAGCTGTATGAGCTGGATACATCATTCTGGATGCAACTGTTTGTGTAGTTGATTTGGAACCTGTGCATGATAGGCAGTCATACTGATGAAGCTTGTTACATGATGTTGGAGTTCATTAATTCTCTGAGCTTATCCCACTTTTTAAAGATCAAAAACTAGAAAACTAGTCACTAGTGAGCTGCTGAGCAGTCAAATGGCAATTTCAGCATGGACCTTTTACTCTTTGCCCTCCCATGTCATTGTACCCAACTTAACTTTATACACTTGTGACAAATAGACTCAATCAAAAAAAAATAAATCAAGCACCCCACTTCTGTAAAACAGTAGTGTCCCAATACCCCTCTAGGTTCAATGAGGTACTTTTTTTAAAGTGTTTAAAGTTTTAATCAAATCCATTAGCAAAAATAAAACAATGTGTTCAGTTATAATACAAGTAATATTTAGACATATTTACAAAAATACATAGATATGCAAGCGTCATTAAATTAATATCACATTAAAATCATTTTCTCACATAAGTATATGATGGATTTGCAGTTAATTGTTGGAATTTCAGTTGCTTTATTCAGTCTGGATACAGTTCCTAAATGAATCCACCGAGAACCATCATAATAAACGTCTGTCATAATGAGCTCAGCCCCGGGGTGGAGGTTTGGAGGGCATGGAGGTGTGTGAGCAGCTGTTCGGCGCTCGGCCGCAGGTTCGGTTCTGCGCTCCAGCAGAGTCTGATGAGCTGGCTGAGCGCGCTGCCCGGTCCCGGGGGGCTGAACACGGACCCGCTGAGGTCCGGCCGCAGGTTGTAGGCCACCACGGCGTAGATGACGTGCTGCCTCTCGCCTTCATACGGCGGCTCACGCGTGAGCATCTGCCACAGCGTCACCCCGAACGAGTACACGTCGGCTGCGGGGCTCACCTCCTGCCCCCTGAGCAGCTCGGGCGCGCGGTGCGTGAACGTGCCTCCGATCTCGCTCCGCCGGGCCGCCGCGGCTGCGGGGACGGGCTCCATCTTGAGGGAGCAGCCGAAATCGGCCAGTTTGCACAGCCCGCTGCTGGAGACGATGACGTTGGCCGGCTTCACGTCCAAATGCACGACGCCGTGTGCGTGCAGGTGGCGGAGGGCGCGCGCCAGGTCGGACGCGTACCGCACGCAGACGTCGGGGCGCAGTGGTGCCGCCGCGCCGCTGTAGATCACCTGATGCAGGTTCGAATCCCCCGCGAACTCCATCACGATCGTGCCGCTGACGCTCTCCCCGCGCTCCCCGCACGCGGCGTCGCCGTCGGCCTGCGTGCTCGCGGCGATCACGCGCACCAGGTTCGGGTGCCGCAGGTGCGCCGCGTTCAGTTCGGCCCAGAAGCTCTGGCGCGACGCCAGCTTGTTTTTGGCGCACTTCACCCGCTTCACGGCCACCGTGTCGCCGAAGTACGTGCCTTTGAAGACCAGGCCGAATCCCCCGGAGCCTATCGACTGCAGGTCGCGCAGCTCGCGCCAGTTGATCACCGAGGACCAGAGTCTGCGCACGAGCTTCCCGCGAGGAGGCAGAGCCGGCACCCGGAGCGCGTAGGAGTCTCCGGGGTGTTTGCTCAGAGGGCTGCTGAGCGCTTCCAGGTGAAGGCCGAAGTCCCGGGGGAGGAGGCGCGTTAGCGGGATGGGGGACGGCATGCTGACGGGCGGCGTCCACGCTGCACACGAACGGCGCTTCCAGCTAAACCGTTTGGATTTACCTCCCTAACGCTGTTGCCAGATCGACACAAATGTAGTGGAACAACCGCGCAGATTATAAGCGACTGTATGAAGCTGTAACGAACTCAGAACATCTGTCTTTACGTTTCGAAACCGTTTCGTGCTCTGACCTCACGTATTTCAAAACAGATTTGAAAATACACAGACGCTTGCGTTGGGAGCGATAGCTGTTACCTGGCAACCAGGCCAGGACAGGTGAGCGGTTGGTGGAAGTCACGTGATTTTCGACTGCGGCGTGGAAAAGTGGGCAAATCCCACATGGAGCTTTTGCATAAGCGAGTTACTAAACTTCATTCATTCATTCATTCATTATCTCCCGCTTTATCCTCTATTAGGGTCGCGGTGGGGTTCCCCATGCCCATCCAGGGGAGAACGTCTCGGGTGCTGGGCAGATAGACCCAGGACAGGGCGCCAATCCATCGCTGGGCACACACTCACTCACTCACACAGACACACTCTATATGGGGCAATTTTGAGAATTCAATTGACTTGATCCATGTTTTTGGACTGTGAAACCGGAGGAAACCCACGCAGACACGGGGAGAACATGGAAACTCCACCCAGATGGGGATTCGAACCGGGAATCCCTAGTGCTGAGAGGAGAACGTGCTAACCACTAAGCCGCGAGTTACTAAACTGTTTTTTTGAATAGACAGCAGGCTTAGTTTTATAATCCTGGGAATAAGAATGGGTAAACTTGAATGACCTCTCAAATGGTTGTTGTAGATGTAGTTGTAGCTATAGGGGGCGCGGTAGCTCAGTGATTAGGGCATTGGGCTTTCAATCTGAAGGTTGGGGGTTCAAATCCCAGGTCCACTGAAGTTACCAATGTGGGTCCTTGATCAAGACCCTTAACCCTCATTGCGCCAGGGATGTTGTGATTAACCCTGTGCTCACCTTGTAAGTCGCTTTGGATAAAAGCGTCTGCTAAATGACCAAATATGTCCTCCACATGTAACTCATCCGTGCATTAAAACACACACAATAAACACACACTGTGGGCAGCCTTTTATAAGGCGTCCATGGAGCATTTGGGGTAAGATGCCTTGCTAAAGAGCACTTCAGCCATAGTACTTGTTTGGACTTGGAGTCAAACCTGGGACCTTCAGGTCAAAGGCTGTTTTTTAACCACAAGCCTACACCTTCCATATTTTCAATAAAAGTTATTTTAAGTTATATTACTAAAGTGTTTTAGTTAATAGGCAGTGTAGTAATGCTCCAACCTCATAGCATGAAAATCCCTTATTTTATTCCCATGCAGGTCAAACAAGAGCCTTTTCAATAGTGTGTTTGTATGTTCTTCCTACAAGGGCTTCCTCCAAAGGTTTCCTCTCACGATGTAAAATATGTTAGTAGATAAATTAGAGATACTAAAATCCCATATGATGTGTTTATGTGGGCAAATGTGTTTGTTGTTGTGTGTTCCATGTAATAGACTGGCAAAAGGTGCAGGGTGCTTTCCCACCTTTCAGTCTATGAGTGCTGGGAAATGCTCCAATGTCTTCCCCAACCCTTATAAGGATTAGCATTTTGAGAAATGAATAATTAAACATTTCTCTTAACATTTTGGTGACTGGCATACTCGTTATTAGAACAAGGTCTGTTTTCACACAATGGTTACAACCTGAAAGCTCTATTACAAGGTGTAGCCAAATGTTAATATAACCTAATCATTTCCTCTGTTTAATAAAGCAATTTAAAATTGATTGGACATTGTGTGTTTTTAGAGTGAAAATATTTTTAAAACTTTCTTGTTGCACAGTTTTAATTGTCCCTAATTTGTTGAAAACATATATTGCACACCACAGCATTAAATCTGTTACACCATATGTCACACTGTTTTTACCTGGTTGAATTACTCAGGCTCAGCTCAGTGAATTTTGTCATACAGTATTTTTAGTACATGGTAGCATAGTGGTCCAACTGTTAGCTCCTACTGCCTAAAAGCAATCAGATCCCTGGTTTGATTCCTAACTGGGGCGAACAAGGGTTTCTTCTGTGTGGAGTCTGCATGTCCTCCCTGTGTCTGTGTGGGTTTTCTCCACATATCAAAGCATGCTGATGGGTAGATTAGCTATATTAATTGACCATGGGTTGGACACAGTTGAATAAAGAGCACACATTTTTATACACAGAATATTAAAACTAAAACCATATGTGATTATGAGAACCATTTTATTAATATAAATTATTTTAAAAAATCTTTGTTAATCTATTTGTTAAACATAAATTTTATAAATGGGGAAATTAACCATACAAGAAAGAATTATAACTTTTAGAAGCGTAGATGTGTCCTTTAAAGTAGAGCTGTGCGGATCGATACAAATATCGATAATATCGATACCAACGCTGGTATTGGTATTGAACAATACTTGCGTAAAAAGATCGATACTCAAGTGTTTTGTGTGTGAAAATTCCTTTTTTATTGTTTTGCCTAAGAACAATTCTATTTGAAAAAAAGAAACAAAGAAAGAAAAAACTGTCTAGTGAGGGAAGCATTTTTACTTTATATTTGTGTTGTCGTTTCTCCTTTTGTACCTCAAAAATATATATTTCCTCACGTTAAAGCAAACTTTGTTTTATTACTGTTCCATTGTTTCTAAACAAAGATGTTGATTGGGATACATTATTTTGTTGTCACCTACAATGTTTGGCAAAATTCTATACTAGGTCTTTTGGATCAATGAAGCTTAAATATTAAAAAGTATTGGTATCGGTATCGAATATCGCGATATTGGCCCTGTATTTACTTGGTATCGGATCCATACCAAAATTCTTGGTATCGCACAGCTCTACTTTAAAGGGGATAAAAGCTGTTGGTAGGTACAATTTCTTATACAGTCTGGGTGCATGTGTATACCTGGTCACACACACTGTGTGTGTGTGTGTGTGTGTGTGCACATGTGTATATGTGTAAATGTATGTCTGGTCCTCACAATGGTTGTTGTACAAACACACATATAGGCATATATATATATATATATATATATATATATATATATATATATATATATATATATATATATATATAATGTGTATGTGTCTGTGTGTGTTTGAAACAAAAGTCATTTGAATAGCAGTACTTCTGAAAACAGGAACGTTTAATGCCATTGTTTTTCTTCCGCATTAAAAATCATGTTTCCATTCGAACTACTACTGATTTCATGAAGTAATCCACCCGTTGTTGCCACGTTACCACGGTAACGGTTAAAGGGGGAGTTCCCGGTGGTGACGTAAGGGGATTTCCACGTAGCCCAACGCCATAACTTCTACTGCTTGTTCATAAATGAAACAGAAGGATCGGAAAAACGTGAGGTCTTTGACTCATACGCTGTCGGTAATTATGCAGAAGTATCGTTGCTGAATCGATCTTATCGCTCGGTTGTGCTCGCGATCCATTAAACAACAGACCGTAGCGCGAGAGCTCAGACACAGACACTGAAGCAGTTCGCCGGAGTGACGGTCACAAGTTTCTGACGGTGAACTCTCCTCCTGCCATGAAAATGAACGGATCTATACACAACGGCAGCCGCGGTACAGAAGGTAAATAACCGGGTTTTTTGTTGTTAAGTTGCCTTTTTTAGTGACGAAGATGCAAAGCGCGGCGACTGAATCCTGACTGACCGCTTTGTCATATCAGAGGTTCAGTCGCGTCATCAGAGAAACGACGCTGTTAATGTTTCATTCTGTCGGTCAGCGAGATCACTGCAATTAATAGACTCTATGACTATATCTGTAAGTCGTCAAACACTGTATACACACACACACACACACACACACACATAATATATATATATATATATATATATATATATATATATATATATATATATATATATATATATATAAAAAATTTTCTCTTGTAGCTGCGAAGAGAAATGCACACACACACACACACACACACACACACACATATATATATATATATATATATATATATATATATATATATATATATATATATATATATATATATATATTTATTTATTTATTTTGTAGCTGCGAACAGAAATGCCGCATTGCGTTGTTTTTGCATTAAAGCTTTCGGTTTCGCTTTGTTTAGATCGTTCACTCTGTAACTCATGTTGTTTTCTTTCTTTCGCAGAATTCGAACTTGGTAAGTCCTCACATTATGTTTTCTTCTTTCCTCTCTTTTCCCTTATTTTCTGCTCGAATACAATGTAAATAATTACATTTGTTTTAAACTTCATTTTCACTGTGGCATTTTAAAATTTCTCACGAAACGACTTTCAGCTTGTTGTAAGCACATAAACACCACATCTTTTCACATTGTATACCATAAAATTGTCTGTTTAAAATTGAATTGATTTAAAATTGTACTTATTTTTAGTCAGTTTTGTTTTTTAATTATAATAACCATATGTAATATTATTGGTATATTGAGATAACACATTGGTATTATACTGTTTTGAAGATATTAAAGTCCTGATTAAAATGTATTTAGTTAATTTTATTTATTTGATTTATTTTGTGCAGTCTTAATGTGTAATGTCAGTATTACCAATTTACCCACTTCATTTACCTTTCTGTCAGCTGACATTATACAGTCTACAGAGCATTTTGATTCAGATGGTTTTCTATATATTTTTCCTTTAAAGAAATTATTCAGGAGTTTCTTAAAGAGAAAGCTGCTCAGGTAAAACTTCCAGGTCCTCCTGCCCCCCCTTCAGATCCAGATGATCAGATGCCCATCACACCAGTAGTAAAATCTCCCCCAAGACTGGTTTCCAGAGGCACAGCCCCACAGGTCAGTAGCAACATGGTAGTTCACATCAACAGGAATTTGCATTTACTCTCCGCTAACACAATGTATTGATAAGCTGGTGCCATTATCTAGTGAAAAACTATGTGTAAAGCTTAGTTAACATACAAAGTTATTTAGATGTTAAAGCCTTTAAATTGCTATTATTAATCATTTTAAGTCAGTACACTGATGGAGCTTTTAAAATGCATTCCTTTTGAAAAACCCATGCTTAAGTCTTTCCCAATGTAAAGTAAGTAAGTAAATGGTGAGGTTAGACAGGTTGAAAGTCCAATGCACGGCCAACATATCTTTGTATCTTCAGTTCATTTGACTTGCATGTCTATGAGCTGTGGGATGATACTCATCCAGAAACTGGGAGAGCATGCAGACCCTACACCTGAGGGAAATTAGGTCACCCTCAGTGGGTATCAGTTTCTTTCTGTGAGATGACAGAGCTGCTTACCCAACTACTAACCTTGGTACTTTGGTTTAAGTGTCTGTGGGAGGGGTGTGGAGGAACAGACAGCTCTCTTATGAAAATAAAACGCAATTGATGGTAATTAATGCACCTACCGTTCGTTGTCTGCATCTGCCTTTGTATTTTGGGGCGAGACAAAACGTGTGAAAAACTCGCATTGATATTAACATTCAGTACAAGGCACAGACTCCCACCTATAGGACAATCTCCGGATCTTACATTTATATTACATTTGTTCATTTAGTCGACACTTTTATTTAAAGCAACTTACAAGGTGAGCACAGGGTTAAACACAACATTCCTGGAGCAATGAGGGTTAAGGGTCTTGCTCAAAGACCCACATTGGTAACTTCAGTGGACCTGGGATTTGAACCCCCAACCTTCAGATTGATTGAAAGCCCTGCATTGGACTTTCAACCTGTCTAACCTCACTATTTACTTACTTACTTTACATTGGGCCCAACGCCCTAACCACTGAGCTACCACACCCCACGGATCTTACCGTCAATCAATATTTCCTCCTCTTGCCTTCTCTTACCATCAATTTATATTTCCAAAATACACTCCAGCTTGTTCACCTTGCTCTAGTGACGAATGTCGCTTGGTGATTCAACCTCACCATGGTGCTAATTCTAACTCCGTATTGTTTACCACTGCTTAATGGTGGAATCATCTTCCCAACTCTGTCCGTCACTTAGCATCTTCAATAAAAACCTTAAACACATCTCTTCCCCAAACACTTAATATAAAAAAATTGCCAGATCAGCTTTAAGACAACAGCACTGATTTGATCAGGTTTAATAATTCTACAATGTAGCTGTTTTTCCTTAACTACTGACTTGTTTAATTTGTAAGGCAATTTGGATAAAAGCATGTAATGTAATGTACCTGATCTGATCTCCTGTCCCTGCCCTCACACCGTAGTGGTGTATGTATATGTATATATATATATATATATATATATATATATATATATATATATATATATATATATATATATATATATGATCTGTCAAAGTTTTCATAATTTCCTCTAACAGTACTAACAGTAACCAGATGATAACTCAGGTTAATCACACAGGTTAAGATGTTTCGTAGAGCAACCTTATCACAGGCTAATTTTTTACAGTTTAAGGTTTATTTTGGCTCTAATACATTGATTTTGTTGATGATCTTTTCCTCATGTGTGCCTCTTCGGGTAGAAAGAGTGTGTTTGTAACAGCCCCTCCTTTCTTCATTCTCATTGGCTGTTTGTCCTCCTGCATTAGTTTCCTGTTTCTTCACCATGCTCCTCTTTGCTGTTGTTAGGCGCTCTTTGTGCAGGCCTTCTGTCTCCTTCCTCAGGCATGTTTAGACATTTTGGCTCTTTTTCCGGTCATGCCGTCCCTCTTCTGGCTGTTTAGGGTTTGAACATTCTTGTACTTGTGTTTTGAAGTACGGTTTTAGTGCTTTCCTTTCTACACGGGTGATTTGTGACTTTTGAAACGCTTAGCCAATAAGCCGTTAGCTAAATTGTTTTTGTCTGACTTTATGCCTATACCAGATCGTCCCTGCATCTGTCTTTTCAGTTTAGTTACAGGCTGAATAATTTCACATCCGATTTATAGCTTTTGATTAACAAGTAATATACTTTAATAGTTTTGCAGATAATCACAAAGCCTTTTTTTATTTTATATCAGTGAAAACATTGTCATAAGTCCCAAGCATGTATATGAAAGTATAGCTGTTCATTTGCTTGATATCTTATCAACAAGTGCTGTAATTGTATAAACAATTGTGGGTTTGATAAATGAGTTTTAAGATAGCTGCCTCGACCTAATTGGTTCTTCCTGTTTCCAGCATCACTTACGCCATATGTCAGGATTTGCATCTCCTCGTGGCTCTAAAAGTCAACATCGGGGTTCAGCTATGTCAAGAGGACAAAGTGTGCATGCGCACACAGGCACTGAACAGCTGGAACAGTTGTTAAATAAACCCACACTGGTGGTGGTGGAGCAGCCCAAAGAGCGTGGAATGAGATTTCGGTACGAGTGCGAGGGCAGATCTGCTGGAAGTATCCTTGGGGCATCCAGCACCGAAGTCAACAAGACACTGCCTGCCATCGAGGTAACAATCTATTGAACGCCTCCGGTCCCTACAGCCAACAACCTAAATCTATTCTAAATATTCTAAATCAATCTAAATATTGATAGTTTGATATTGGACTTTAAATTTATTACTAATATATAAATAAATAATTTTACTAATAAAATTATTACTGCAATTTATATTGTATTTTTAACTCTATAAAGTTTAATTCTTCTTCCTGAAAAACTGTTTATTTTCATCAATTTATTTAATTTGCCAGATGTTTTTTGCTACACACCACTCACCGGACAAAATGAAGTCCATCGCAGGGCAGGCACATACAAACACATGCATACACACATTCACATCAAAATTTAAAATTACATTTAGAATCTCGGGCGGCATGGTGGTTTAGTGGTTAGTACGTTCGCCTCTAAGCGCTGGGGATTCCCGGTTCGAATCCCAATCTGGGTGGAGTTTCCATGTTCTCCCCGTGTCCACATGGGTTTCTACCGAGTTCTCCGGTTTCCACAGTCTAAAAACATGAATCAAGTCAATTGAATTCTCCAAATTGCCCCATATAGAGTGTGTTTGTGTGCGTGTCTGTGAGTGAGTGTGTGCTCAGCGATAGATTACACCCTGTCCTGGGTGTATCTGCTCAGCGCCTGAGACGTTCTCAGCACATAGCACAAAGAGCTCCATAATGAAGCCGAGTCACCTTCCTGAGAACTGAACCCAGAACCTATTTGCTGTGAGGCCAGGGAAGATTTGTATTTTAATATGCCGTCTCTATTCTAGAGAATGTGTTAATACTCTGACACTTAACAAAACATGTAATTTCAGTTGGGGTATGTGTTTGTGGCTGGGTGTGTGTGCAGATGTAATAAACATGTGAGAACCAACATTTACTTACATACCTCATGTAATTGTGAGATGTGCAATGAATCTATTAAGTCTCTACAATGCATTTAAACGTGTGTGTGTGTGTGTGTGTGTGTGTGTGTGTGTGTGTGAGTGATAACTGCATAAATCACAACAACGACATCTAAAAGTCACAACACCCACCTCAGTCCTGTTTTTAGTGATACTTAATTACATTGTGTTTGTCAGTAATTTTTCAGGCATGTGCCATCAATGTCTGATGTTTATTGTCTAATGGTTTAAATGGTTTAATGGCTTCCTATATTAACCCTGTATCTTCAATACAAAACAACAGTTCCAGGTACACAGTATTAGGGATAGGAATGGCGTCAGTTTTTTTTTCTTTATGACAGTTTGAATCATCTGAAATGCATGAGTCAGGTTTGGTTGATATAATTTAGTTTGCTCTCTGATACGCTATTGGGTACTTGTATGTACCTCACCAAAACAGTTTTCTGTTGCCGATTCTGGAATGCACCAGTTACCCCAAACCTGCCAGGGGGTTCCCCTGTTTTGGTTTTGATAAGTGTTTGCTCAGTACGGGTTAAAGTGAGGTATCAAAACAGAAAGTCCCACTCAGATGGGTGGGGTGTGTTTGTATTGTGGTGGGAAAAGGGAAATTACTAATTTCAATGAACTTATTTTCCATTTTGCAACATCTAATATTTCTATTTATGGTGTTGATGTGTAGTATTGTGTCATCCAGCTATTTAACCTTATATGCTGTCTTTTAACATCTTTTTCTTTTCTTAATTTTTGTAAAAAAAGCTCCAAGGGCCAACTGATGGAATAAAATATGTGACAGTCACAGTGTCCCTTGTGACAAAGGACCTCCCTTACCGTCCGCACCCACATTGTTTGGTTGGAAAAGACTGTTTAGATGGCATTTGTGTGATAAGCTTCAGTCCCCAAACAACAAGAAAACACAGGTATAACACTTTGGTGGATGCTGTTAGAATAGTTTACATATAAAAAAATAACATGGATGAGTAAATAACTTGTGCATTATTTTTACATGTTCACTGTCATGTTTAGCATGTTCTTAATGTTTGTTATTGTGTTATATTATATTGTGTTATATTATATGAATCACCATATAATTATATTACATGTCATAATATAATTTAAACCAAGATAAACCTTTATTAGTCCCACTATGGGCAATTAAAAAAAAGCAATTTCTGATATATGTAATAAAGATATAATATAAGATAATAAAGATAATACTATATACAAGACAGAGTAGAATTAAACAATTTTTTTGCAGATGTACAGTAAGTAACTTTATATTTAGGAAAAATATTTAACCTAAATAAAAAATTGTCAAAATTATTGCAATACAGTATTCGATTACAGCACCCTAACATATGGGGAAAAGTGTCAGATTAAACCAGCATACTGGCTCCGTTTGCATGTGTAACTGAAATAGATACACAGTTTATCAGTCCATGTTAATTTATTATTAATTGGGATGTATCTGATATTTACAAAAGAGTTCAAGCCAACTTTGTACAAATGTCTGTTTCCAAAATGTCTAATTGTTTAGCAGTATTTTTGAAATAGGCGTTTTTGTCCAATCCTGTATAAAATATTTTGTATATATCAGAAAACTGTACCCAATCTAACATCTAACATTGACAGAATACACCTCTTTCATGTATTCCTTTTTAGTTACTGAGGATAAACAAGTACATATCTCCAAAGACTATTTTTAAATTGTCAGACACTGTCAGTTGTCAATGCATCACTACAGTGCATGCAGCAAAGCACATTATTTATATAACATTATAAACAATAGTATGCACAATAACTTGTATAATACAAGTCATTATTTCAATTTGCATTTTGAATACCTAATTAATAAATAAAAATGACCACCTTAAATAAAGCACAAATATAATAATATAATACCCTGAGAGATGAGATTACTTGATAATAATTACACAACTCTTTTTTTTCTCAGTTTTGTGAATTTAGGAATACAATGTGTTCGAAGAAAAGAACTGGATGCCTCCCTGATGAAGAGAAAGAAGAAAAATATTGATCCATTCAACAGTAAGTGACGGTTAAACCATACAGGCTTTTTAATTGGATTGTAAAATCCACTTAGTTTGATGATGAGAAACAAATGATTTGTTAACGGTGGCTTGAAGACGGTTTGTGACAGCAATGAGTTTGTAAACGACTCAAAGAACAAGACTGAAGATGGTATGCAGTGCCTTAAAACAATTCCTTCAGTGCAGCTTATTCTTATGTAATTATTTTGAGATTCCATGACACCTACTGACAACAATGCAATAATTAACCAATGTTTAAACAAGAACAAATTTAGACTACATTAGTATTTATGTCTTCAGATCTTTGTAACCACACTGTTAATACTGTTAATACTAAAAACAATAATACCACCATCTTCCCCACTTTTAGTCTCTCTAACTCACTTATTGTCTCGTTTTCTGTTCATCAGCTGGACATTCAAAAAGTATTGAAGATATGGACATGAATGTGGTGAGACTTTGCTTTCAGTGTGAGCTGGAGAGGGAGGATGGGGAGAGGATTCAGCTCGGTCCTGTGCTCTCAAATCCTATTTATGACAAGAGTAAGAGACAAATAAGACTTAAACTACAATGACTGTTACATACTGAATATTTCAGTTCAAAAACAGCTATTAATTTGGTTATCATTTATGGTTGCTTGATATTTAAAAATAACTGATACAGGCATTTTACATCAACTTGGTATGCAACAACAAATAAACTATAATAATGCCCTATTCAATAAGTATTTGAATAATATTTCACTGAACCACTTTTAGATTTGTTTACAGTGAGAATTTGCGATGACAATGCTTTAACTAATTAAATAAAATGCACATTATTTATCTTCAACGGAGTGAAATTTCTGTTATGTATAAAATTATAAAAATTAAAAATTATATTCCACAGCCGAGTTTCAACACAGAGTAGATTGTTTGTCAGCGTATCTTATAGTAGTATCTTAAAAGATCAGGAAGCTGTGGTGGTCAAATGATGTGTGAAAAAATACTCTCATGCTTTTGAAACTTTAAAAAAATTAAAAGATTGGCAAAACTTGGTCATAAGTCAAAAAAACTTACAACTTTGTTATTTGAGTAAATTGTTCTATGTATTTACATGGCACTAAGTTATTGTATGTGTATACTGTATGTGTATCTGAATAGAAGCTACAACAACTGCTGAATTGAAAATCAACCGACTGAACATTGTCCGAGGGCCGTGCACTGGCAAAACTGAGATCTACATGCTATGTGACAAAGTTCAAAAAGGTGAGTAATTTAATTGTTTAATACTATAGATGTCTATTTAGAAATTACAAAACAATTATTACAGTTTTTATTCATTTTAGTGCAGGGTGCTAGTTATTATAGTTTTCAGCCGAAAATGTACTGAAACTGTACAGTTATAGCTAACATTTTTAATTTAATGTATAAAGTTTGCTCATATTATATATATTATGTAGCATTGTCACCTCTGCCAAGCTTTATTGTATGATTGGATTAATACTGTGTTTCAATTCGTGCTTTATGGAATGCCACAGATGACATCGAGATCATCTTCACTTCAGAAAACTGGGAGGCGAAAGCTGAGTTTGCACAGACTGACGTGCACCGGCAAATCGCCATTGTCTTTAAATCACCACCATACCAGGAGCAGGACATTAACGAGGAGGTAGGAGTCAACGTGTGTCTTCGGCGCATTTCTGACCGCATGTACAGCGAGCCAGTCAAGTTTACCTACACGCCTTGTAATGGAGGTCAGTACTTGCCCTTTACAGTTTTTTTTAGACGTAAACATGTGCTGTGAAGGTTTTTTTTTTTTTGCAGAGTATGTGGGTTTGTTTCCCGCCTTGAGGTTTCTAACTGCATATTTGTATAACTGACTGTGAAATAAATAAAAAGTCCCTATTAATAGGGACATTTTCACTTTTACTATTGTAGAGAATTCATATCCATGTTCATTGACTCAACATATGTGAGGTGAAGTGAGGGAACTACAGTTTAACAGTAGTAATAAATAACAATGAAGAATGTGCTTCCTGAATTTTCTTTAGTCAATAAGGAGACAGTTTGAGTTTATTTCAGCCTGGTGTTAAGTGCACAGCACGATGACAGTTAATAAAAAAAAACCTCAAAAGTAAATTAACATCAGCATTGTTGTATTTAGTCATTGTCAATGGCAGGTGACATGAAGCAAGTAATATTTGTATTGATTTAACCATTTTTGTAAATGTGTGATTTTCTTAGCCCAATGATAAATCAAGTTTATTTTAAAGCCTGGACTTATTTATATAATTTGGTATTCACTCTGGCACTGTAAAAACTGCAGCAAACTTAATTAAATAGCTGTTATTCTTCTTCCTCCAAACATAATGCTGATTCTTATAAATTCTATCTATATTCTATCTTAAAGAATAATCTCCAAGGCTGGATCTTTATCATGGTAATGATGTCATCATCAAACCAGCACTATTTACAGAGAAGACAATGTGTAATGGAAAGAGTAGTGTTTCAATTTAAAGAACACATGCAGCTGTAGAGCATGATGGAGGCAGCATTATGTCTGGCTAAAAAAAAATCTGAAAAAAAGTCTGCTCCCTAATTTAGCTATAAGAAAAATGCATGTACTTAAGAATGTAATTTTCAATGTGCTAAAACGTATGTTGCCACTAAATGTCTCTAAATGATCTTTCCAACTGTCCATAATGCTGAGACACTTAGCAACCTCAAGAAACAACTTAAAACACTTCTCTTCCAAAAGCACTTGCTGTAATGTAATGGAAACACACTGACCGCTTCACAATCGTATCAATGTGTGATATACAATACATTATTTTAAATCATGTATCATAAATTAATTAAACACATTAATATAAACAGTGGCGGCACGGTGGCAGAGTGGTTAGCATGTTCTCCTCTCAGCACTAGGGATTCCCGGTTCGAATCCCCATCTGGGTGGAGTTTCCATGTTCTCCCCGTGTCCGCGTGGGTTTCCTCCGGGTTCTCCGGTTTCCTCCCACAGTCCAAAAACATGGATCAAGTCAATTGAATTCTCCAAATTGCCCCATATAGAGTGTGTGTGTGTGTGAGTGAGTGTGTGCCCAGCGATGGATTGGCGCCCTGTCCTGGGTCTATCTGCCCAGCACCCGACACGTTCTCCCCTGGAATGGCATGGGGAACCCCACCGCAACCCTAATAGAGGATAAAGCGGGAGATAATGAATGAATGAATAAATATAAACAGTGAGCCGATTCCCAATGCCGGTATCCTGTTACTCAGGATATCAATGTGCACTTTAAAAAATTAGACTCTATATATATATATATATATATATATATATATATATATATATATATATATATATATATATATATATATATATATGAATCATTTAGTTTTAAATAAAGGCATTCATAATTTTTTATTAGTCTGTTTATAACCATTTTATAAAAGCAATAAGGCACTCTGGGTTGTGTATTATTGTGATTAAATCAAGGGAAAGATGTGTAACAGCACTCCGCTACACGCTGTGCATAACAACACCTTTTTCCTGTAATTTATTAGAAATAATGCATGCCCTCTCATGCCTTATTGCTTTTTGGACTAATGATCAGATTTGACTGTTTCCTCTTTAACACTTACTTGTGTTGTTCTTTCATTTGTAAGTCGCTTTGATTAAATGCATCTGTTAAATGATTAAATGTATTTGATTTGCAGATCCATATGAAGTGAAGCGCAAACAGAATATTAAAAGTGACAAAATAAATGAAGAGTGTGCTGTTGCTCCAGGTATGTTCTTTTAGCCAATGAATAAACAACACGTATGTCCTTGTTTAACTAATTTCAGTGTTTGACATTTCATTTTTTTGCTCTAGATACGACAGTAAGCGCCCCGTACCAGTTTGACCCATTTAACTTTGGCATGAATCCCATCAGTTCCACTGTGACACAGGGGAAAGACCAGTTCATGTCTCAGGACCTGCAAGATATCGACTATGTAAATATGCTTGAGGAAGACCCAGAGATGCTTAACAGCATACTGTTCAGTATTAATGAGTTAATTGCCCCCCAGGGGTCATTCACCCAGCTCCTGAATAGCACAGATCCTAATGCCTGTCTGATGCCTGTCCATGGTACCGAATTCAGCGAAGTGTTTTTCCACCAAGACCCAACACCGCAAGACATGCAAGAGCCTTTCTTACACCAGGTTAAGACTGAAACGGACAACTCCTGAGAGCCTCAGTAGATGTTTGGAGGTCAATCGAGATGTTTCTGAACATTCGGGGACTGAACTCTGAAGTGAGCGTGGTTTAGATCCAAGCTGGATGCCGTATCCAGCCCTCGATTTGGCTCACTATGTCCTCCGCTAGGTGTGTATCTCCACGCATGGGTAAGCTCAGACCATTTATGCTTCGGCACTGACTGAGGACTGACGAGGAGAAGCTTGTTGACCTTCATTAGAAAGAATGAAAGTGTTGAAGCAAGCTGCAGGACATGCATGAAGTTTTTAAGTTGGGAGAACTTAATTTGGAAGGGGGGGAAAGCTGCTAAAATGTGTTGTGCACTAATTTAAATCTAGGTCAGTCTTTGGTAACATTATAATGTAATCTGTTAAAGTCACTGTGCAGATTATGGCGACATTCCCACCTTTAAATTCATACTAAGTTAAATATTATGTAATAAAAGTAGATTATGCCTTTACTCTAATAGCAGTACATCCATATAAACGTCAGGAAAAGACAAGTGAAGCATTACCTGTGCCTTTTTAATAATATAATGTGAACATAACATTGTCTTATGTATGTAAAGTGCAAAAGTTTATTAGAAATAAGGATGTTTTAAAGCTGTAGCCAATTGGACACGGCAACTGTTTAAATTCCATTCTCGAGTATAAAGCTAAATATATAACTCTGCTTGTAGTCTAGGCTGTAGAAGAATGCACTATCGGTCCTTAAGAATTCAGTTTATAACTTAATAAAAATTTTACAACCATGATGGTGTCTTACTTGACTGTGGAATTAAGAATATTCAGATTAACTCCTAGATTAAAGACACGTTTTTGTTGTATTTATAGATGGAGACAATGTAAACGCAGATTTGATTATCTTCGGCTTAATCCTATTTAAGGAACAAGGGTCTCAGAGGGTTTCCTATGCCCATCCAAGGTAGAATGTTTTGGGCGCTGGGCAGTTACACCCAGGAAAGCACACCAATCCATTGCTAGACACACATACAACTCACACACTCACTCATTCATTCACTCACACAAACACTATTACCACACAGGGCAATTTAGAACAGCCAATTTACTTTAAATCCATGTTTTTGGACTGTGGGGTTTTTTAAAAAAATTTATTTAAACTTCTGCTTCCAGCACCGCCACCTGTACTGCAGTTTCTTAGCCGTAATGGAGTGTTTAATCGGATTGTCTTGCCGTTATGCCTTTTTCTTAACAGATTTCAGCCCGTCTGCCACAATCCATCTGAACGGCTTTTTTCTCTCGATCGTCTGCACTTTGAACGCTGCGCTTTAAGACAATGTGATGAGGTGATTAGGTTGGATTATACTACACTAGCCATTTTTTCCTTAACACTGACTTGTGGTGTTCTCTCATTTGTAAGTCGCTTTGGATAAAAGCATCTGATAAATGACCAAATGTATAAATGTAAATGTATAAGGAGATGAGGAGTTTATGGTTGGTTGGCTATAGAACCAGTGTTCTAAAAGTGTCATTGGGTCAAAAAGCACTGTATTTAAAATAATATTGTGCCATCATTTGGTGAAAGCAGATTGAGATGAATAAATCTCATATGAACTGAGGAGAAGTCATTATTTAAATAGAAAATGGTTACACAAAAATTCCAGTATGTCATAAGCTGTAATAGGAAGCTTGGCCCAAAGCCAGCAGGAAAATCCAAACTTGCGCAACTCTTTTAATTCATGTCTATTTATAGCTCTTTATTTAGTTTATTTCATCACGCCTCTCTTTACTCATCCTGTCTTAGCAAGAGACCGTAGCCGTTACAGCCACCCACTGATTAAATCACACCTGCAGCTTACTGATTTCACTCATCAGGTGAGGTTCACTCACTGATCTGACAAGTAAACAGGCATTTTAAAAATCCAATAAACCTTCAAAACAATTGAGAGGTGTTTTTTTTAGGATACCAGAAATGATTAATTACATTTTTACCTAAACCCCCTTACGTACATCCATTAACATAAAACAAGCACCATCAACTAAACGATGATTAGATGCTTTCAATAATAGATCCTATATACATAAAAGATCATAAAACTGATGATGATGGGTTCAGATACAGGACCGCATCTCAAATCTTTACCCTGAAGTTTGGATCTGGTTACTTATGTCTACAGAACATTAGTAGAAACTTTTTCAAGGTTGGGGGGGGGCACTTTTGGGCATATACACCCAGGACAGGGCAGCAATCTATGCCTGGGCACAATTAGAGCATTAATTTAAAGCATTCAACTGATTTTGAAACCATGTTTTGGGACTGTAGGAGAAAACCCACCGAACATGATGAGGAAACTTCACCAAGATTGGAATTCAAACCTGGATCACCGGAGCTGAAAAGTAAGCCACCGGGAAGCCCCTGCTATTCATCCATCCATTATCTTCAGCTTTATCCTCTACTAGGGTCACAGGGGGGGTTCCCCATGCCCTTCCAGGGGAGAACGTTTCGGGCGCTGGACAGATGCCCTCTGCCCTCACGACAGATCTATCGCTGGGCACAATCACTCACACAGACACACTCTATTTGGGGTAATTTTGAAGAACTCAAATGACCTTGATCCATGTTTTGGACGGTGGGAGGAAACCCACGAGGACACGGGGAGAACATGGAAACTCCACCCAGACTGGGATTCGAACCGGGAATCTCTAGCGCTGAAAGGCGAACGTGCTAACCACTAAACCACCCTGCCGCCCTTTCTGATATTCATATTTGATCAAATTAGCATTGCTCAGGGTTTGAGATCCTGCTTTAGGACTGAAAGGGTGAAAACACTGCACAGGTTATCAGTCTATTGCAGAGCGGGAAAAAACATTTACAGCTTAGACACCAAACAACTGCATTTAACATCAACCACCCAACTGCCAACTTATCCTAATAATTAAGACAAAACATTAAAACATACAATGTTATTTCTATTCTATTCTATTTCTATTCTATTTCTATTTTAATACATGACGATCTACAAACCTTAAATATAAAATGGTTTGTATTTTGGACCTTTTACTAATGTAGAATTTTGACATTATCATCATACAAAATGGGTACAAATGATCATCTGTGGCCATGAAAAGAAGTAGAAGTTGGAGAGAGTGCAGCTGTTAGAACAGGCCTGCAATGATTCAGCAAATTTACTCAAATGTGACGTCATGCAGACAAAGCATTGCCATCTGCTGGTGTTCAACGGATAAAGGAACAAGAGTAGTTCCTCTCAGAGCCACTACAGGAAAGTATATCTTGTTGAGAAATGTGCATTGGACTGTGGTTTGAGTAGTTATAGTACTTCACTTTATTTACAATCAAATTGTTATTCAACCTGAAATCAAAGGTTTCACATTTCACTGACTTTTTATAATGTAACCTATACTGCTTTCAAACTGCTGCAGCTAACGCTCTCCTATCTGCATGTCAGTCACTCGTACAGAGCCAGACCTCCCCCACCACATAACATCTGGACAGTGGTAGCTGCCTTCCACTGAAGCATAGAAGTGGGGGCTGGGAACAAAAGGACTTTGGAAACCATACAACTGAATGTGCTTGAACTTTAGATCCCAATACTGTGATGAAACCATTACTCCTTTTTGACAAGCTGAGGTTCAGCCAGTTTTTGAAGAGTCATTTCCTTGACCAGGTTCTCAATGCAGCTTTTGTAAAGAGGCTCAGGATCCTGAGAAACAACACAAAAAGAAAAGCTCATTAAAAGTGTGCTACACAAATTAAACCTGCTTTTAAATCCATTTCAATGTGCGAAACCAAAAGTATTGAAGCATTTAATTGTCAGCTATATGAGAACATAAACATCAGAATCAGTGGTGATAGATATTTATCCTGCCAGCACCTAGGTATGAAGTCAGTTAATATTTAGATCGAGTCCATATGTGAGCAGAGCAGTGGATAAAGTGGAGGATTAATGCTGCTCGAGTGGCTGTGCTGATGTTTCTGTTACATGGCTGGTGCATCAGAGGAAAAAAGAACACATTTAAACTTAACAATACAATAGAGATCATTTCAGTCAGACCACTTTGGTAGTAAAGGCTAATGTCAGAATCATCAGATCAATTCAACACATTGCATGAGACTGTTGCTTCAAAATTCTCCAGACCTCAGACAGACAGAGTGTCTGTGGAATGTGTTGTAAAAAAAAAAAAAAAAAAAAAAAAAAAAAAAAAAAAAAAAAAAACATCCGATCAACAGAGACCTTTCAAAAACCATCGGTGTCCAGTGTTCAGTGTTCATGTGAAGTCTCTGCCTTAACAGTTCAGCAGTGTTTTAGTGGACAATGGAAGATATGAACAATATTAGGCAGAAGTCTGTGTCATGGCTGAAAGTATGAGGTCATGGCTACATATGAGGTTGCTAAATTATTATAACCGAAACTCCCCTGAAAAAAGTCATTCCGGTCAAGGACAGGGCCTTCCTTAAATTGTTGCTACACGTTTAATAAGCAGGGATGCACTAAATATTTGGAAACTGAAATTCATTCATTCATTTATTCATTATCTCCCGCTTTATCCTCTATTAGGGTCGCGGTGGGGTTCCCCATGCCCATCCAGGGGAGAACGTCTCGGGCGCTGGGCAGATAGACCCAGGACAGGGCGCCAATCCATCACTGGGCACACACTCACTCACACAGACACACTCTATATGGGGCAATTTAGAGAACTCAATTAACTTGATCCATGTTTTTGGACTGTGGGAGGAAACCGGAGAACCCGGAGGAAACCCACGTGGACACGGGGAGAACATGGAAACTCCACCCAGATGGGGATTCGAACTGGGAATCCCTAGCGCTGAGAGGCGAACGTGCTAACCACTTAGCCACCGTGCCGCCCGAAACTGAAATTATTCAGCAAAATAAATGAAAAGACCAAATCATATATACTTAATAATTAAAACATGTCCGCATGGGTTTCCTCCGACAGTCCAAAAACATGGATCAAGGTCAATTGAATTCTCCAAATTAACCCATATAGAGTGTGTTTGTGTGAGTGAGTGTGTGCCCAGCAATTGATTAACGCACTGTCCTGGGTGTATCTGCCCAGCACCCGAAACGTTCTCCCCTGGAAGGGCATGGGGAACCCCCCCCCCGCGACCCTAATAGAGGATAAAGCGGAAGATAATGGATGGATGGATTTTTTTTTTACTTTTAGGACTTTGCTTATTATTTAAGTCATGTACTATGTAATATGTTCAAGTGTTAATAAACTGCAATTTAGAAGTTATTTATGTATTTACAGTTTATTAAGTCTACTATATGTGTAAAATTGTGTAAAAAAAAGTGGCAAAAGTAATTAAATTATTTATTAAGTATTTAAACGTTGATGCATCCCCTCTAAAAGCATGTAACTGCATAATTAAATGGAATTTAAAGCTTTTTTTCATATAAGTGAGATAAAATGTACTGTAATATAGAGAATACCTTTAGTTCTAGAAGTCTCTGTTTTTCGACTGCCTCCTCCAGTGAAAGGCCGACCCACTCTGCTTCCTCAGCTGGAATTTCAAACTGCTGCCTCGTCCAGATAAACAATCAATAACAGAGGAGGAAAAAGATTCAGATTCCATTTAGACTTCACACTGAACAATTTTCATTTAATGATTCAAAAATAAAGAGTTTGTTAATAAATGATGTACCTTATACTTTTGGTAGATAGTTTCCCTTTTTTTGGGATCTTCTGGGTAGAGCTCAGTGTCCTTCTGAGCTAACCTGAGCAGCATGGCACGTTTTAGATCCATTCCAAACTTTGAATTTAAGTCCTGCTTTGGTGTCTAAACAAAAAAAAAAGACATTCATTTTGCTTTCTGCTTTGTAAATCATTTGAGGTACATATAAGAATACAAGAAGCAAAACAGATAATCAACTGTTTACCTTAAGAATGTAAAAGTCAAAGCCATAAGCTGCATCAATCAGATCCAGCGTACGAGCTGTGACCGTGATATTGAACTTCTGATCGAGGATTTCACTGTACAACTCCCTCTTGAAGAGCTGAGGCTTCCATGTCTTCTTAACTCTTGTAGATAGCTAGAGCAAAATGATGCTTAGTATTAATTACAAAAACTGATCGCAGTATTAACTACACCCCCCCCCATCACGTTTCTCACATTTACATTACATTTGGTCATTTAGCAGACGCTTTTATGCAAAGTGACTTACAAGGTGAGCACAGGGTTAATCACAACATCCCTGGAGCAATGAGGGTTAAGGGTCTTGCTCAAGGACCCACACTGGTAACTTCAGTGGACTTAGGATTTAAACCCCAACCTTCAGATTGAGAGCCCAACACCATAACCACTGAGCTACTGTGCCCACAAGTGTTACATCTCTTTTAGTTAATAATAGCAAAACCTTAACCACCAGCATTCTTAAAACATATATCCAAAATATATTGTCAATTTATTTTAGAGATTAGTTCAACTGTACTTGAGACTGCTTTAATTTCAATATTAATATTCAAAAAAAAGAAATGTACAAAAAGGAATTTATATGCAATGCATGTATGACTTTATAAATCTGTATAAATCTGTCAGTAGCTCAAATGTTGACTTTAAGGTGAGACAGGAAGGCTCAAGTTGGGCTAGTAATGTGGTCAGCTTTAATAGAACAGCACTATTTAGATTAACAAAAGCCAGGTCCTATAATTATTATGCTTTTAAAACCAAACACACTGACCTCGAAGCACTGAACTCTGTAAACACTAAAGTGCTTTATTATTTTAACTTGGGCTGAAGAAAAAAACTTCTTAAGAATCATGTCATACGAAGATTATGATTAATCTTCAAATTTTAAATAAATAAAAAAATGACACAAATTTATCATTTTATGCAAAAAAGTTTTGAGAAAATTACAAATACTAAATGTTAAGTATTAATGAATAATAAATGCTTTAATAAAACAAAAGAAAAGTATAAACATTTGACAGTGTGTGATTGCTTCTTTACACTTACACAGCAGAGCTGTTGATAATTTCACACAACATAAAATAACATGCTGCCAGAATCTTCAATTAAAAAATCACTAATTTAATTTAATTTAATCTGCTGAATATAGTTTAGATTAAAACCTAAACTGTCCCCCCACAATCCTGACACTACAGCTTAATGACTATTATATACGTACACACCACAATTACATTTAATATCCTAAAACATATGAAAGTACATGCAAAACTAGTAGTTATACAGAAATTGATCTTGGACATAAATATAAATAAAACATAATAAACACCAAAATAATTCCACCTGAAACTCACCTTATCATTATTGGCATATCTAAAACCAGATACCCACCCCTCTCCACCCCAAAGACCGCACCGAGATTCAGGGGGATAGTAGATTGGAATGGGAACGTCCTGTACCCGCTCCCGGTGTCCTGTTTTGGGGTTTGCCCTGTACTTGACCCCCAGAGGTTTCCAATGCACTGGAGTTGAAGGTGTTGTGTCTTGCAGGGTTTTCATGTAGTGCTGCGGAAGACGAGTGTAAATGCCCTTCTTTAGCTTCATGGCTTCCCACAGACGTGGTGGGTACTTGTGCAACGGCATGTTGTGTTCAACTACTGGAAAACATCATCTGATTAAAAAGCAGCTCGAATGAGTCAGAATTTACATGATGAACTAGATGATGTACAACCTGTCAGCAAATTTTTATTAAAAAAGATTACAAAACATTTATAATATTACTTATAAATATAAGTGCAAATATGGGTGGCACAGTGGCACGTTCGCCTCTTAGTGCTAGGTATTCCCGGTTCAAATCCCAATCTGGGTGGTGTTTTCATGTTGTCCTTAAGTTCGCGTGGATTTCCTCCAGGTTCTCTGGTTTCCTCCCACAGTCCAAAAACTTGGATCAAGGTAGATTGAATGCTCCAAATTGCCCCATATAATGTGTGTGTCAGTGTGACTGTGTGCCCAGTGATAGATTGGCACCCTGCCCTGGGTGTATTTGCCCAGCGCCCGAAACCCTCTCTCCTGGATGGGCATGGGGAACCCCCCCTCCCCGCGACCCAAGTAGAAAATTAAGCGAACGATAAAGGATGGATGAAGGTACAAATATTCACTGTTTGTTTACAGGACAGTTCTTAATATCAATCTTTAGTTTTTTCCTTCTATTGGCTCTCAAGCAATAACTGACCAGCATGAATCTAATGCAGATACAATTAAACACATACTCCAACCTAAATGCATGATGTTAAACAATATTAATATTAGGGCGGCATGGTGGCTTAGTGGTTAGCACGTTCGCCTCTCAGCACTAGGGATTCCCGGTTCGAATCCCCATCTGGGTGGAGTTTCCATGTTCTCCCCATGTCCACGTGGGTTTTCTCCGGTTTCCTCCCACAGTTCAAAAACATGGAACAAGTCAATTGAGTTCTCCAAATTGCCCCATGTAGAGTGTGTCTGTGTGAGTGAGTGTGTGCCCAGTGATAGATCTACCCAGTGCCCGAAACGTTCTCCCCTGGATGAGCATGGGGAACCCCACCACGACCCTAATATAGGATAAAGCGGAAGATAATGAATGAATATTAATATTATTCAAGCAGCATTATCTTAAATTATCCTTAAATTCATTAGTAAATTGTTCTGTGTGATCATGTACATTTTTAAACCTGTTGTCCACTACAAGGAACAGACATAAAAACATAAAGAATTGTTGCATTAATGCTATTACAATATGAACATTAACTGTCTGCACAACAACAGACTTATTATCTCTACTATCTCTCTCTCTCTCTTTTTTTTTTTTTTTACTAAACTTGATAGCAGCATCTATATTTTGTAATTATATTCAGTTAATTTAATGACGTTATTATAAAGCAGATGAGATTTTTCGAGCCTGTGATAATCCATCCATTCATACTTCCGTTCAGCTACCAAGCTAATTAGCTTAGAGTTCATTCATTCATTATCTCCCGCTTTATCCTCTATTAGGGTCGCGGTGGGGTTCCCCATGCCCATCCAGTGGAGAACGTTTCGGGCGCCGGGCAGATAGACCCAGGACAGGGCGCCAATCCATCGCTGGGCACACACTCACACACACAGACACACTCTACTGTATATGGGGAAATTTAGAGAACTCAATTAACTTCATCCACGTTTTTGGACTGTGGGAGGAAACCGGAGAACCCGGAGGAAACCCACGCAGACACGGGGAGAACATGGAAACTCCACCCAGATGGGGATTCGAACCGGGAATCCCTAGTGCTGAGAGGAGAACGTGCTAACCACTAAGCCACCGTGCCGCCCTAATAAGCTTAGAGTTGATATTTTTATTTTTAACAAAGCATGTCTTTATACCACAATTAAAATACCACAATACTCACCTTGTAGTCGATGTTTATTGTTTTAAACAGCTAACATTTATTTACTAAACCGGGTTTCTATCACATTCACGTGTCAAGGACAAGCATACACACGCACATACACAAACCCACACCACACCGTCGCCGTTCCTCTGACGTCACATGAAAGTCCCTATTGTGATTGGTTCAAATCGGTTAAGTCGTAACCCAAATGAGCGTCTCTTCCCTACTCCCTAGAAGTTAAAAAGTACGACTTCGTTGTGTTGTATTTGGGATGCGGTATATTTAAACTAAAACTAACTTAAACTTCATGTTTTTAAACATTTTTACGGAGATATCTGCAGTTTATTATTAGTGCAACATTTGAAAATTAAGATTTGATGATAAAATTCAATTATATGACGCGTTTTATGCTGCTATCAGCCTGAACAGATCCGCGTCTGATTACGAAAATAAAGTGAAGAAACGAATACCTCTCATAAATAAAGACAACGTTAAAATACATAACTACACTTAAAAGTGTTTACGCTCCAAATCAAAATAAAGACTAATCATAATAAAGGGAAGTTCGTCGCCCGAAAGGTGGAATTGAACCACTCTGCCGCTAAGCAGCTACAGGTTTGAAGCCTGCACCCCGGACCACCGAGGTTCATCCGGGCATTTAAGAACGTACCTGACGGCTTCATATATAAACACGCAAAGAAAATAGTTGTTAAGTTTATGGTTGAAAGTATTTTTTAAAAAGACGTAATTTATACATGCGATCATATTTAATTTAATGTTCAATTTAAACTGAATTAAATTTTAATTTCAAATTTTTCATTTAAGACAAAACTCTGTAAATTATAAGCCTACAAATGCAAGGTAGACTTAGGATGCAAATAACTTCTATTTCATTGGTTCAGATTTGGGCGCAGTCATTGTGGATTGGACGAAATAAAAATTACGGTTTAACTCCAGTTCCACCCCGTAAATTGGTCAAAGGTTCGGCCCTGCTTTCTCATAATACAAACGTATTTAGCAGTTTCATATATATATATATATATATATATATATATATATATATATATATATATATATATATATATATATATATATATATATATATATATATATATATGTGTGTGTGTGTGTGTGTGTGTGTGTGTGTGTGTGTGTGTGATTTGTTAAAGAGCTATGCTTAACACAAAAAATATTTCATATTTATTCACATTAAGACGTTTTTCTAAATGCACAAGAAATAAAGTTTTAAAATCTCATGAGAAGCTTTCAAAAATTGAGCTGGGGGGAAACTCCATCCATCCATCCATCCATCCATCCATCCATCCATCATCTTCCACTTTATCCTCTACTAGGGTAGCGGGGTGGTGTGTGTGTGTGTGTGTGTGTGTGTGTGTGTGTGTGTGTGTGGTGGGGGGGGGGGGATCTCATGCCCTATGCCCATGCCCATCCAGGGGAGAACTTTTTGGGCGTTGGGATCACAATCACTCACAATCTGTTTGGGGCAATTTGGAGAATTCAATTGACCTTGAGCTATGTTTTTGGGATTCGAACAGGGAATCCCTAGCGCTGAGAGGTGAACATGCTAACCACTAAGCCACTGTGCAACCCCAGGAAACTAACTCATTATTATAAATAAATTTTATAAGTTTATTTTCATGCATATATTTGAAAACGTCACATGTTCATGTTCATATTTCCCAGAACACAATCCAATTAAGAATCTCTGTGACTATATGTGTTAGTACATCGACGTCACCAAGGTGCACCACAGGCTAGCCAGGAGATTACTGATGCACTTATCCAGCTCTGGAATAAAATCCCCCAAAACATTTCATCTTGATGTCATGCATACAGGCACATGGGGGCAATATGCACTATTGACTAACACTTAGTTGTTCTAATAATAATGAATAATAAATAATAATAAATAATAAAATAGGGCGGCACGGTGACTTAGTGGTTAGCACGTTCGCTTCTCAGCACTAGGGATTCCCGGTTGGAATCCCAATCTGGGTGGAGTTTCCATGTTCTCCTTGTGGTTTTCCTCCAAGTTCTTCGGTTTCTTCCCACAGTCCAAAAACATGGATCAAGTCATTGAATTCTCCAAATTGCCCCATATAGAGTGTGTCTGTGTGTGCATCTGTGTGAGTGTGTGCCCAGCGATAGATTGGCACCCTGTCCTGGGTGTATCTGCGGATCTGAGGATTAAGTGGAAGACAATGGATGGGTGAAAATAATAAATTAGAAGAACTTATGATTTTAATATTTACTTTTATTTTCAAAATGAATTTGAGTTTAGCTCTCCATTATAGATGATTTTGGTTTCAAGTATTATTAAGAGTCTTAAAGCAGCTTTAAAGTGTTCTAAGACTAAACCCCCAAAGAACAAGCCAAAGCAAAAGTGGCAAAGAAAAACTCTTGGTTGTTGAAACATCTGGGGTCATCAACGAGCAGCCCAACAGCAAGAATTCTCTGGAGTTGAATCCGAATGGCCAGATGTGGTTTGATCTGTGTCAGGGTTTGTATGTTCAAGTTTTTGTGACAGCTTCTTCCTTGTATTTCAGTTTCCTCTCACACTCCAAAAACTTGTAAGTCAGGTGTACTGGAAACTAAACTACCCCAAGTGTAATCATTTGCATTTGTTTCTGTCCTGTAATGAATGGACAACTTGTCCAGTGTTTCCCGATAAATATGACAAGCACCGTGAAGAATAAAGAAAAAAAACAAAACAGCCTCATTTTGCAAGACTTTTTTTATTTTGCAAGGAAATAAATTAAACCACTTAAAAAACATCTGAGGAGAAATAAACAGATGGAGAAAACAAAAAACAGTTTACCCAGGCTGCAGGAAGAACATCCACCTGAGCTTCCTACAGCTCCAGATGCTCCTGCACACACTCAATCGATGAATTGTGTATAGGACATAATTACCCAATTCTTCAAGTTTACACCTTTGAGGGTGCAGAAATATTCATTAAAATATGAAGACCAGCATATAGGAAGAATAAATGTATGTTTAATGATTAATTTGAAATCTTATTCATGTCACAGAGATGCTGTTCCACAGTAAGTATACTCAACTACTCGTCTCCATTTTTTAAGGAAAAACAAACGTATAAACTTCAGTCACTAAAAAATTAACACTGAAATTTGTTCATTGTTCTCTATTCGAACGTTGAGACACAAGCAATTATAAATACTGATTATTGTGCCTCACTGCAGCCTTGTCACTTGTGAGTTTGTGGAAATTGTATGAAAAGTGGACAGAAAAAAAAGAATCACCAAACATCTCAACACCGCAGTCAGGTTTGGTGATTTTTAAGATTTCAGTTTAAAGTTTGCCAATTGTGAAGCTACTGTTCTTTCACAGCTGGAACTCCACAGCAACAAGATCTTATCTTTATCCCAATCATTCTCTAGTTTCATACAACACTCAACAAAGCACTAACATCACACACACAACTAGTGCTTCTCAGAAGACTTCCCATGTTCTCAAGAATTCTAAACGAGTCAGAGCTTTACCAGATCATGTATATATTATTTAACCTTTTTCACTTAATATTTTCATGATGATGCTTTTTAGCTTATTGCTATTTAAAAGTCAGTTCCAGAAGTGCATGTTAATGTAACATTGCTGTCCTCCAGTAGGAGTTCAAACTGATTTGTATTATATTACTTTAAGTGTGTGTAATGAAAAGCCAATATTCAAAACATTTATACACAAAAGAATCACACACCAGTCAAAACAAAGGCAGGTACTTCAAATCACGTTAGCAAATGGAAACCAAAACCAATTCCATAAACCTAAATTTAAAGAACAGTGCATCTGAGAGAACTGCCAACATCCAGCCACCCTCTCCAAATCATACATTCATTTACACTGAAAATAAACAGTGAAGCACTGCATCGAACTAAAATTGCTTTAACAACTGTAAGCTTGCGGTCTTGACTTGTAACATGATTTAATACATGGAGTCGATTCATTAGCATTTTTCTGGAACTTAATCATGTCCATTAGAAATATACCTTCTTCTGAATATACCGTCTTCTGAAACTGCTGGACTACATGTGAGGTGGTATGGTAAAATGTGAAGTTCAAAAAGTGCTGAGAAAAAAATAATGAATCTTATGTACAGAATGGTGACTGGTGTTTCAACTTTTACAGGTTGTGAGCGTGTATAAGTATTTGCTTTGAATCAATTTGCAATTAATGTGATCTTACAGCAAAAACTACTACGACTATAGTGTTTGTGTATCAAATATCTTGCTAATAAGCTTTTCTTTAAAGAGGTCTTATTAAAGCACCTGTTTAAGCAATTTTCTAAACACAGAACCCAGGATAAGGTCTGTAAAACTGTGATATCAGCGTAACGATTAAAAAAGGTTCATTGTGTCATTTCTCTGATGTTAGAATTGAGCCTTAAGATTAACTTTGGTAATTTGTAAAGGATTATGTCAGTGAAACAGTTCCAGGAACAAGGATATTTTACTATTAGTACTGCTACTTTACTGACTGTAGATTACACAGAGGTATAACAGAGCTTCAACCCCCTCTGGGCTGGGGTAATGGTCAAAACACACAAATTCCACTTCAAGGTTCGTAACGAACACCACAGCCTACAGATGCCAGCTAAATACCCACAAGCCAAAGCTGGAGTGAAGGCAGACTTTACATTGCATCACACTGGACGACCATGAGCAGTGATTAAATTTACGGATGAGGGAAAGTACCGGGAAGGGTGTTGTGGCATTATAGTGGCTGTCTTGCAGCGTAACGTGTCTCATTGTTCAAAAACGAACTCGAGTTCAGAAAAAAAAAAAGCAACACACACTCAGACAAACGGATGACCAGATCACAGCTATGCTGACAAAAGTGTGGCAAAAATGCTTAAAGTGCTAACACTCCAGTCTTCCATCCTGGTGAGGGAGCGCCAATGTGGCTGCAGTGTGAGCTTTAGAGCCAGACTGAGAGCCATGCTGGAGGGGAGGAGATGGTGGATCCAGCCTGGTCCAGACAAGGGGACGCATTTGCATGTGTGCGTGAAGACAGAGGCACACACACATACACACACACACACACACAGAGACTGACACTGACACACACACACACACAGGTCCTTATTTGACAGAGACATTTCCACGGACAGCATGCTGTTGGAGATGTCGACACTCGAAAAAATAAGAAGGCAAACCACCCACCATGCATACTGACTGACTACCAGTTGGCAAAAATAGAGTTTGTTTTTGGATTTCCACTGAAATCTCCCATCCTCATCTCAGGTTTCTTTACTGTAAGGTAAGGCAGGGATTTTTCTTGAAAACAAGCTATTCAGGTGCGTGACTGTCATAAAACAAGCCCATCATTACATGAGAAGATCTGCAGACAGCATGGTTTCTCCACAGCATCAGCACTCCTCTCCCCCTGCCAAGCTGCTGCACATCCGTGTTCACCGCCTTCATTTCCATTACGGACAAGAAGCATCGCCAGTGTAAACCCTGGGACTACGCCATGTAAATAAAGGTGTTAATGTCTGACTCGTCTCGCTTGATGTACTTGTGCTCAATGAGCCACTCGATCTGCTCCTTGATCATCTTTTTCTGTGGAAGGAACATGTTCTTCAGGATCTCCACTAGCTCAGTTTGCAGTTGAGCATTAGTAATCTTCTTACGCATCTTCATAATTTGAATGATGGCCTCCTGTATCACGAACAGAAACATAAGAAAAACATATTACGTCCAACAAAAAAGGGCTAAGGATTGCTATTCTTTGTAAATAATAATAAAAAATCAATTTAACCTCATTTAAAAAATAATATAATATAAGCCTATTTTGAATGCTAGTGACATGTTTGAAAAAAGCTGGGACAGAAGCATGTAAGAATAGTCTATACGTTTTGGAAACTGAGGAGACCAATGGCTGGCATTGTCTTGCCAAAATAAGCAATAATAACCAATCTTCTCCCTAAAAAGACCTGCATGTAACCCAAAATCAGTATGTGATGTGGACATGCATACAGGCACAGGAAAAGCCACGAAGGCAGGAGAGGTGCTCGTCTACCTGGGGCATGTCTGTGTTAATTTGTGTATCGCAGACAGCAAACAGTCTGAGTTTTACCAGCCTATAATGCTGACCTTTGTTGAGATCACTAGGTTTTGGGACTGTCAAATCCCTTTACTAATAAATATAGGTTCAGTTTATTTATATAGAGCTTTTTAGAACAATGCAGCTTTACATTGTTCTGACGCTGAACCCCAAAAGAGCAAGCCGAAACTACAGTGGGGGAAAAAGGGGAAAAAAAACAAAAAAAACAAATAAAACCCTCTTTGGTACTTGTTTGTTTTTAAAAGAAGGAAGCTTGTGAGGACTAAGGCCCAATGAGGGACTCCTTCTCCTTGAGTGGCCAGGTAGTGTTAACAGTTACTCTGTTAAGTCTGTTACTCATTTTTAGTGATGTTATTGCACACGGTTTTAAAGATTTATAAATTTTGTGTCCAAGAGAAAATATGCAAATTATAAAATGCTTAATGTCAATTTTTACCAGCAGCAGCAGGATCCCGTGTGACTATTTTGTAGGACCTGAAATTCCACCACAGGGATACTCACTAATCATTACTATGCTAATAAGTAAACAGAGGTTTAAATGTATTTTGAAAGAAATTCATCTGGCACAAATTAAGTATGTTTGTAAATTCTTAATCCAGCAAATGTATTTCAATGCACATAAACAAACCGTAATGCAGAATTCAGATCTCTTCCAAATTCCTTATGGCTTGCTCTTTTGGGAGGGTGGGGCAGGTTTAGAAAACTGTAACACTGCTTTGAGACAATGCACTATTCTAAAAATAGTTTGATATAGAATAATAAAATTTGAACATAGAACTTAAGTCATATACAAGATCACTGCTATGCAACACCTCTGCAGTGTGCACAAGGACTCAAGTAGATCAGAAAGGTTAAATAACACTAGTAATATCACAGGCTATTGGAGGATGTAAGTTGCATTTCCTCTAGCAAACTGATTTATCAAAAGTAAAAAATAAATAAAAAAATACTGATAGAACTGTTTTTTAACCTGTGTTCTTAATATTCTTAGTTGAACAATGCCTTCGTTTTCCTCCTCCCTCATGCGTTCTGTAGTCAACTGTAGGCGGCCAATCAGATTTATCTTCCCTCGTTTCTGCACCTTGGAATTTTTTCTGAAAGGGAAAGATTGGACAATGAAGCACCGGGAAAATGTACTACTTCAGCACATGTTAATCTAAAACCGACTAGGAGGATGAGGTTGACTAATACGGTTTAGGAAATGAGACTTACATCAGGGAAAACTCCTGATTTACAAAGAACAATGTACCATCGGTGAAGTCTTTGGGAGAGCTCACTTGAGGTTCATATGACAGGACCTGGCGTTTGAGTTTTGGGAAGGCAACAAGGGACTATAAAAAAAAAATAGAGCACAAATCAGAGTAGCATCTATAATCATCAATTTACATTCTTATATCAACTGATTCTACCAGCAAATTAAAGAGCTGTATTAAAGTCACTCAATCAGTGGAATGAAATAATTATTCAGAAGAGCTAGTTATTCTATATTTCGATTTCTAAAGAGGGCACAGTAACCCAGACAACCACTCTGTATCATAGATCACTCAAGTTGCGAATTCGGTAGTACTTGTTATGCCTATATTTGGCACTCTGTATCTGGGCTTGATTTTCAATAGCAAAAATGAATAGGTTTTTGACCAGCCCTATATTTTTTGTACAAAACTATTGATGCAAATCTACGTCTCACTGTCAGGTCTTACCCAGAGTGTGCGTCTCAGCTCTGCATCAGGCAGCTCGGTGGCAAGCTTCAAGTTCTCAAAGCTGATCTTCTCCCTGGGTCTTTGGTTCCAGGCAAAAAGAACAGCAAGCTGAAAGGTAGTGACTTCCAAATCATACTGGCCCACTTCATTCTTAAACGTAATCTGTGTGATATAAAAACACAAATAACACTGTGAGTAAATTTTCACAAGTCTCTTTTACACATGCATTGCACTTGAACCTCTCTGGTCATTAGGCTGTAGAGCTCGGTGTGTGACGTGCTGGGATTCACAGAGCACACACCTGTATTCTCACACTGTGTTAAAAGTGTTTTTCCAGATTCTGCCATTGCTAGTCATTCATTCATTATCTCCCGCTTTATCCTCTATTAGGGTCGCGGTGGGGTTCCCCATGCCCATCCAGGGGAGAACGTCTCGGGCGCTGGGCATATAGACCCAGGACAGGGCGCCAATCCATCGCTGGGCACACACTCAGACACACTCTATATGGGGCAATTTTTGAGAATTCAATTGACTTGATCCATGTTTTTGGACTGTGAGAGGAAACCGGAGGAAACCTACGCAGACACGGGGAGAACATGGAAACTTCACCCAGATGGGGATTCGAACCGGGAATCCCTAGCGCTGAGAGGCGAACGTGCTAACCACTAAGCCACCGTGCCGCCACATTGCTAGTCATGTGCGAAAGTCATGTAATGGACAAAATAGGCAAAAGATTTACTCACAATGCCATTAGACATAAGGTGATGCCAGTGGAGCTTTCTGCCACTGTGATTCTTTTTGTAAAACTCTTCAACTTCAGGAATGAGGTCCTCCAGCTCCGTGGGAAGTGAAACGAAAACCTTCTCTGAGCTCCGAGACCATGCTCCAGCATTCAGGATCTTTATATTTACAGAGTCCGCTGCAGTACACAATATGCAATAAGACTTTGTTTTGTTAAGTTACATTTTAAAAATCTTACCAAAATATACGGTCCTCTAAAAATGTCTACCTGGTAAAGCTAGTTTGTTGTGTTTATGCATCTCCTTGAAGACCTGGTTGAGATCCTCAGATACTTTAATGTCCTGGAACATTCTAGCTAGTTTGTTGACATAGTCAGCTGGCATACCAACTTCCTACAAGATAAAAAACAACATTAATGATTCCTAATAATGGAAACCAGAGCTCAGAGAATGTCAGGTTTGCATAGAGAATGTGCACACTGGACACACTGTGATGTACCTAAAGATTGTGACAGATTACAAAAACACTTTACTTACCCTGAGCCACTCAACCATGTTCTCCTCAATCTCACTGTCAGCTGAGATGTCCAGAATCAGCCTCCTCGTTAGATGAGCTTTATGATACCTCATGAAAACATCCTTATTCTGGACATATTTCAGTACCAGCAACTACAAAAAGAGAAAGTTTATTTAGTCCAGCTTTGTGGAAAAAAAAGTCTCACTTTACCCATTTTAATAAGTCCTACCACTTCTTTTAACTTCAGCTCTATTTCCTCAGAAGTGAGTTTCTTGCTTAATGGCGTCTTTCTTAGCAGCATGTCACAATAGTTGGCTAGCAGCTCTGGACATTTAGATTCAGGTTGCGTCTTGAGGCCCACCCTGTAAATGATAAGCACAGTCCTTAACAATCTGTATGCAATAAGCGAGTACACAATAAAGTTTTAATAAAGTTTGGTGAAGCATTTAGTGGATGCTCTGTTTACAACCAATAACTTTCCAGTTATCAATAAAACAGCTAATTTTAAAAGCTCTTAAAATCTTTTAACCATTTTAGTCAAATTTTGCCTCCGTTTCCATTTTTTGTTAAAGATTTACGTTTTTGTTATATTTAAGTTTGTGATTAAAACAGTGAACAGTCGCAACTTTTTTGAAACTGGAGTTTGTAACTTGTTATTTATTACATTACTTTCTGTTTAAATCACATCTATATGTTTAAAGACCCTGGGACCCTAGCTCATAACAATGACAGTGGGAACAAAAAAATGTTTAAACATTTAGAGAAACGAGGCTTAGTGAAGAACCTATCCACAATAAGTGTTCTGGTAATGTTAACAATTGAAAAAGTTCAAAAGCAAAGTACAGTCATTAAACACAATGATAAAGTCTTTAGTAGCATCTAGTATAAAAAAATATTTGTGAATGAGGAACATAAGGTTACTTTTACTCACCCCTTCTGCTTCATAGGCAGCTCCAACTTAAATATTGTAGCATCATTTACAACAGCTTTATATGCCTAAAAGTAAAGGCAATTCTAAGGTTAACAACATACGTTTTGTTTAACCAGACATAATAGACTTTGAGTTTTAAATAGACTCCTCTCTTAGTACAAATATGTATTTGGTTTACTTACTTTATCTCTAGCGGTAAGGAATCGAGGATCATCCTGAAATGCTTCCTTAACAAGTTTACTAAAGCGGTTAAAAAGAGTAAGAAGCTGCTCCACATATTTCTCAGAGTCCTGAAAACAAAACAATTGACTTATTTCAAAATACATTCTTTTTATGTTTAAATCACGATGATTAAATAAGAACTGGCGGCACGGTGGCTTAGTGGTTAGCACGTTCGCCTCTCAGCGCTAGGGATTCCCGGTTCGAATCCCCATCTGGGTGGAGTTTCCATGTTCTCCCTGTGTCCGCGTGGGTTTCCTCCGGGTTCTCCGGTTTCCTCCCACAGTCCAAAAACATGGATCAAGCCAATTGAAATCTCCAAATTGCCCCATATAGAGTGTGTGTGTGAGTGAGTGTGTGCCCAGCGATGGATTGGCGGCCTGTCCTGGGTGTATCTGCCCAGCGCCCGAAACGTTCTCCCCTGGATGGGCATGGGGAACCCCACCGCAACCCTACTAGAGTATAAAGCGGGAGATAATGAATGAATTATCTATTATTTATTATAAATTAATAAATAAGAACTGTATATGATTTATTAATATTATATAAGTCATAATATAGGGTCATAAACCTTTCTTTTATTACATGCTGGACATATAGTGTGTTTTATCATATTCGTAATTTTTATGCTCCACTCACTGTCGTAATGGTCTCAGCAGCAGCCACCATATCAGCCAGTCCAGCACTGATGATGTGCTCCTCTAGATCCTTAAGCATAGGCTCGATTCCACTTGGCACTTTATCCATCAGTGAGAACATCAAATGCAGCTCTGCATAGACGCAACATAAAAAAATTCTTACACATTATTAAAATAAAAAAGGAAAAAGATGCAGTTGGTCAGTCTGATACTTACTGTCAGTCTCATTACGTTTAATCATGCCTGGACATTCTGCCAAAATTGTTTCTTTAAATGACGTCACCAGTGCATTTACACAACATTCCATAAGCTACAATAAAAGATTTATCTCAGTCAGTTCATAACACATTTCAATAATATATTAAAACGATCAGAAATGTAGATTTTTCTCAGACATTTGAAGGTAATTAGATTCTACAATTTGAGCATCCCACTCAGATTAAGATACTCACTGCTTGAACAGAATTACATTCGCGTCGTGTCTCTAAATACCGTAGTGCACGTTTTTCCTCTTCTCTTAACTTAGCGTCTGCCTGGAATACAGTAAATATCAGAAAAAATATATTTAGCTTAAAGTTCATGACAAATGTATTCATCAATTTATTTGGTTTTTAAACATTTATCCTCATAAAGGTCAGGGTGGTGCTAAAGCTAATTCTAGCACACACTGGGTAAAAAACTGAAAAATACACTGACCACACATAAATAAATCGCAGCGCAAACAGTAACAAACACATTGAAACCTAAGGTCAATTAACGATCTTTAGTATATCTAAATTAATTAAATGTATTTGGACTGTGAAAGGAAACTCAGGCCGACATCAGGAAAACATGCAACATCTACACAAATAAAGAAACTTTAAACTCATAATTGTGAGATGGATGTTGCCCACTGTACCAAACTACTGAAGTGAAAATATTTAATTTAATTAATGAATAAAATGTTAGTTTTAAGATAATTAGTGACAGAACTCACTTATAGTCTTACTCACTCATATCAGTGAAACACCACATAAATGTCAACCCAGTGCTGAGGACCACAACACAAATAATAACTGATCTGTGGGGTTCTGAATATTAAAAAACAAAATAAGGGGACTAAAAATGCATAGAAACAAATGGACTACAGTCTGTAATTGTAAAGCTACGTAGAGCAGATGTATAATGTGGAACTGATAAACTGGATATTGAGTGTAAAAACAATGAGTTTTGACTAATTAAGTGGCAGCTATTTGTATATATACACACACAATATAAAGAACTAATAAGTAAAGTGTTGTGTAAACCCTCCAAATTACAGTCCGCTGACAAAGTTTTATAAGAATCAGGTATAAGTTTTTGATGTTATCTAAACCTTTAACTGGATTTCTAAAATCCATGGTGCCATCCTATTTAAAAAAATATTTGTATTGCATGTTGCCTATTTACAATTGTGTCATTTCACATCATACAATGAGAACCTGTCACCATGTGCACCATACATATTTCATGTAGTTCTGCACTCCGTTTTGCTGCAGGTAAGAGGGTGCTTGTGTCCGATAGAACCGCTCAGTGGAGTCCAGGTAGGCCTTTTCAAAGTTATCCCTGTAGATCTGCAGCTTATCATCCGGGTTTGAACAAAGGTTCACTGCAAACAGGTTACCCGTGAATCAATAACTAAACATTTTTTATGCACACACACCCTACATGTTTACACTTCTGTTTAAAGGAGCACTTTTTGCTGTATTACTCTACCATTGATTAGTGCATTTCTAATATTTTTTAGTACTTAAATTGTGCAATTGTAATAACCACAAGTTGACTCTGGGATCAAGTATTAGTGATTCTAATCTGAGGATCCTGTATTTAAAATGTTCAATTCGTATCAGTCGTTATGGATTGGACATAACGTTATGGACACTATCGGTAATGAGATTTCTCTCTCCAACCGTAAAATGTTAAACATAAAGAAATATTTTTTAAAAATGCAGTACAGTAGGCACATGTAAGTTTAATAACAGCATTTTGCATTGTTGCAACTAGAGCTTCTAACACTCCATGTATAAAATGGGATGAAAGGATTATGGTATATTTACTCTGATCACTAAACAAAAAAAAATACCCAACACATTGTTAAATTTCACAAAGAACAGGTTTTCGACTCACCATATGACTCACGGACCCCGATGACCAGCTGCGAGTCAAAAGCCTCTCCAAGTCGTTCTGCATGGACTAACTTCATTGCACTGTCCTGCAGCCTGTTCTTAATGTTTGAGAAAATTGATTCATTCCAAGTGTCCAGCATTAGCTACAGGAACGTGAGAGAGAGGATGAAAGGTCACATCAATGGGCCGTTTTGCCGGTCTGAAATCTAACATGCGGGCAGCGCAATGAAAGAAAAAGCCAGCTGAACAGGCTCACCTTGCGCACTATGCTGTCTTCCACATTGGATTTTTTGTTGCTACCCTGTTTCCCCATCAGGGTGATCTCAAGTTGGCAAAATGGCTTAGGGAGAATATCGCACTGCGTGAAGAACTTTCTCCATTCAACAATATAAGCTTTGAGCAGGGCTGTGTCATCCTGGTGACTGAGTACCCTCTAAAAGGCACAGGGTTAAACAAAAGAGTAATAAGCACAGTCACAAATAATAACTGACAGAAAGAGGATGTTATATTTAACTGAAATGTGCAGCCTTCCTTACTGCCTGGGCTTGCTTTATAAAATCTAAAATATCTTCCTTAAGAGCCTGATGGATCTTTGCTGGGCCCTTATCATCCCACAGACAAACTGCATGAACGTCTCTGTGGAACAGTAAAGATGCAAAGTGTTGAAAAAGATTCATCATGAAGAACTTATGACGCATGAGTACAAATGACATCAACTGAGCATCAAATCAAACTTACGAAAAAAGGTCAAACCACTGCTGCTTCGTTACGGACTCCTGGCGAAGTAACTTGAGGACAATCGGACGCATCAGATCCCACTTGTCCTCAAACTGAAGAGAGCCTTTATTCTAAATAAAAATTGGTCATTTTAACAAATTAGGACAATAATGTTTAAATTAAAAGAGCATTTAAAAATATAATCAATAAATAAGTCAATAAAGTAATAAATACAAATATTATATGATACGACATATAACAAAGAATAATAAATTTATGTTGTATATTACAAATCTAAAAGTGCGTTAAACCAAAGGTTAAAAAAAAAAAAAAAAAAAACATTGAGAAGCTTAAATAAGGAGCATCATACAGCATCAAGCAATACATTTTGCATAGAGCAGTGCATTTTCAGTCTTTTGTTATTACGACATATTGCATAGGCACTAAGAGGCTGTATACTCTCACTGGCTCACTAATTTGTTTTACAGTCGTCATCATTATAGCAACAACCATGGTTATTATGGGGAAAAAATAGAAAGAGAGAAGACCTTGAAATGCCATCAAAAAAGCACCTGGTTTTTGCAAATGTAAAATCTCTTTATTAGGAGCTTCCCATACTCTACATATCCATGCAATTCTTTTTATAGATTAATAAGCATTTAAAAAGCATTAAATGCATAGTTTGAACATTTTTAATGAACGCGAAGAACATTATTGCACAAAATTATGGTTCACGGACCCCGTTTACCCTATATATATATATATATATATATATATATATATATATATATATATATATATATATATAAATAAATTACTTAAACGCTTTAATGATAAGTGTGCAAATCTAATGACTATTAGTCTTGAAATCTAAGAACCACAAATCTTAAAACTGTAGGACCATGTTGTACAATTAATAAGTAAAAGACTTGTATAATTATATTTAAAATTCTTAGTTGAACTGACAGTAGAAATAATGTGTTAATGTGCTCGCTATATTTACAAGCTCTAACATGTGCAGTCAGCCATGATTTATGATTTCCCTGGAGAATGAGGTGGTATGAGTGAGGCTGAACATTAACACTTACTCTTTTATACAGAGTACAAAATATAAAAATTTTATTCAATGTAAAGTTAAGAAAATAATTGAACGTGATAGTTGTCTTCAGTTCAGATTTAAATTCATTCCTTCCAAAGCAACAGCTGGTCAAACTGTCAAAGCTGTTGTCAAATCCATCTGTTGGTGTTTCTGGGATTTTCAAACTGACAGGATGCAGCAGGTGCAAAAGCAAAACTTTTTTCTCAGAAGCTTTCACCAATTCTGCTGCATTTTTTTTACACCGATTTCCAAGAACTCCTTTTAAAAGCCCTTGAAGTACAACTCAAATCACTCAAGTGGTGATGAGTCTGCGTGAAATTAATTGAGTCAAACTCTAGTGCATAACAAGCACAGCTGAGAGGATCACCCGATGTACTTGGCCAGTACTCAGGGACACTTGCTCACAAAATGTAGTGGGAAAAAATGAAATAAAGAGGCAAAATGACAGATCAACATTTATCATCATGAACATTGGCCAAGGGCGGCACGGGGGCTTAGTGGTTAGCACGTTCGCCTCTCAGCACTAGGGATTCCCGGTTTGAATCCCAATCTGGGTGGAGTTTCCATTTTCTCCCCGTGTCCGCGTGGGTTTCCTCCGGGTTCTCCGGTTTCCTCACACAGTCCAAAAACATGGATCAAGGTCAATTGAATTCTCCAAATTGCCCCATAGAGAGTGTTTGTGTGTCTGTGTGAGTGTGTTCCCAGCGATAGATTGGCGCCCTGCCCTGGTTGTATCTGCCCAGCCCCCAAAACGTTCTCCACTGGATGGGCATGGGGAACCCCCCCGCGACCCTAGTAAAGGATAAAGCGGAAGATAATGGATGGATGGAACATTGGCCATTTAAACAATTTTACATAATACAATTATCCTAACTTGATGGTTGTGGTCAGGACACAGTGTCAGCCATAAACCATAATTCAGATTAGTAACTTCAGTGAATTTGGGATTTGAACTCCATCCTTAATATACTGCATTAAGTCCTTACATACAGTTAATATAAGATAGTTAAAATCTAACAGGGAATCTGTTTGAGCAGTGAGCCATATATGGCCATAGAACCCCATCTCCCACTTTCAGCATCTCAGTGCTTACATGACACTGCCTTCAGTATGCTGCTGGCTGGACATTTTTAATTGATGTATTATTCTTCGTCCAGCAGTGACACTGGGGTTAGCAGTGACACTGGGGTTAGCAGTGGTAGGTCTGATTCAAGCAACCCTGATTCATCCAATCTATGCCCTGAATATTAAAGAGCAATACAAAGGGGAATTAATGTGTAACTGATAAAATGTAATCATAAATGTAAACAGGCATATCTAATAAATTGCTCCCCGGGCTCCATATACAGTACCACTTGCATGCGGTGGCACGAGTGCTCACTTCACTCCATCCATTATCTCCCGCTTTATCCTCTAATAGGGTCGCGGTGAGGTTCCCCATGCCCATCCAGGGGAGAACTTTTCCGGCGCTGGACAGATACACCCAGGACAGGATGCCAATCTATCGCTGGGCACACACTCACTCACACATACACACTCTATATGGGGCAATTTGGAGAACTCAATTGACTTGATCCATGGTTTTGGACTGTGGGAGGAAACCGGAGAACCCGGAGGAAACCCACGCAGACACGGGGAGAACATGGAAACTCCACCCAGATGGGGATTCGAACCGGGAATCTAATAATAATACCCAATATCACTTGAATCTAAATAGCTGTGATGCTATAATCACTGTGGCCGGTCATGTTCCCCTCTCTAGGTTTCTGCCACATTATCCTGCGATCAGAGATCAGCCTCCGTCAATTAAAAAACCTTTACTGTTTTTAATCTGAACCTGATTAGAAGCGTTCAGGGATTTAGTGAGGAAGTCTGGACGGACAGTTCCAGCTGCTAACCGGTCAGGTAAACAGGTTCGGATCTGTAACCATCTGAACTGACAATCAGGTTTAGATTTCTTACACAAACCATAAACAATGACAACACGCAGGGCGAGCCTGGCAGCTCATATCAGGAGCACGGTTAGCTTTTCTGTTATATTTACATAATCAGAGAGTTGGAGGAGCCCGCTGGACGGATCCAGAAAACGGGCCACTGATGAGGCTTACAGGCTACAGCTAGTCAAACACATTAGCGTTGTGTGCGGCGTTCTTTTTTCCACACTCGCTTTTCGTCCACCAGCTCATTACAACGCTGCCATTGGTTCCCGGTCTGTAAAGCGTGGGAATATTAACGAACAGCCAATCACCGAGCCCGACGCCACACGCCGCTAACCAATCGGAGACGATCCGCTCAAAACGGGTGGGATATGTAGTGTTTATGTACTCTCCTCTTTCCCATTAGCAAGCCTTGGCTAATCTTTTGCAAGGTATTTGGACCGAGGGGCCACGACCAAATTCCGACGTGCACCGCCGGTTAGAAATGCATCGCATTTGAGACGAGACCACGCGTGAATACCAAGGTACTGAACAGAATACGAAAGCCGCGGACTGCAGAGTCTTACCTTTAACAGATTTGGCATCGCCATGTTTCCGTAACTTACTGTGCCTCGTTTGATCTCGCGAGGTTTGCACCGACGTGAGAATGGCGTGCAGGAAGGCGTTCGCGTTCGGACACAATGGTGTCCTGTTCATCAGCGTCACCTGCGCTCTGATGACCGCCACTTATTTCAGTTTCGGACTAATGGAGCTCAGTTACATACAGTCAGTAACTAAACCACACGTTAAATCAATAACTACCCATCCACTACATTCACACTGCATCTGTCATATGTTAGATGTTCAATAAACGCACTCGGAGATGCAGGTTGTTCCAAACAGATTTTAATGCAAGTTACTGAATAGACAAACAAGTGTACAGAAAAATCATCAATGGCAGGCAACCACGATTGATGAGAGAGCTCTGCCCGAAGTCCTCTCGTTCGTCCATTTAAGTCCTTTAGGAGGGCGTGACCTGCTTCTTCTGTGTGTGTGCCCCCTCCAGACATCTCTCATGTTTACATTGACCAAAACATCTCTATCTTCAAACCCATCTGGTCCTGCTTTCTGCCCCCCTCAGGGGTATGAATTTATGACAGGGTCTTGTTGACAGTCCCATTATTCAAAACTTCTGCTGACCATGCAACTGGACATTCATACTCTTTCCCATGCTCATTCATCAAATAGTCATTTTCTCTGTTCCCTGAACTATTCAACTCATCATGAGTTTTACTTTACATTATTACTTTTACTAAATTACTTAAAAGTATCATAAAAACCTAACACATTTATTTACAGTCTCTTATATCATTCATTCATTATCTCCCGCTTTATCCTCTATTAGAATAGAAAGAAGAAAGCCTTTATTGTCATTATAAAAACGCATACACAGTATACATCATATAACGAGATTTAAGCTCCTCCTTAAAGTGCACATGGCATTATATACAAATAGAAAAAACAATAGAAAAAACATGTGCAAAAATGTGCTGTGCAAATACAAGTGTAGTGTAACATGATGTGCCAATTAGTGCAGTTTCCCATTTAGTATTGAAATGGCTTTGGGAAAGAAGCTGTCCCTGAGTCTGTTTGTTTTGGCCCGTATGGACCTGTAGCGTCTGCCAGAAGGCAGCAGGTTGAAAAGATGGAATCCGGGGTGAGTATTGTCCTTCAGAATGTTGTTGGCGCTGCTGAGACAGCGGGAGTGGTAGATGGAGGTTATGGAAGGCAGGGAGCAGCCAATGATTTTTTCGGCTGTGTTGGTCACTCTCTGCAGTCTTCTTCTGTCAGCCTCTGTGCAGCTGGAGTGCAGATTAGGGTCGCGGTGGGGTTCCCCATGCCCATCCAGGGGAGAACGTCTCGGGCGCTGGGCAGATAGACCCAGGACAGGGCGCCAATCCATCACTGGGCACACACTCACTCATACAGACACACTCTCTATGGGGCAATTTGGAGAACTCTATTGACTTATCCATGTTTTTGGACTGTGGGAGGAAACCGGAGAACCCGGAGGAAACCCACGCAGACACGGGGAGAACATGGAAACTCCACCCAGATGGGGATTCGAACCGGGAATCCCTAGCGCTGAGAGGCGAACGTGCTAACCACTAAGCCACCGTGCCGCCCCGTGCATGTTTTTGTGTAAAGAAATCATAGCTTCAAGAATTCCACACAGAGCATCTCCCTATATGAAGTTGAGGGTTTTAAGCTGTATTTTGGCTTTGACTCTCAAAGCTGGCTGCAAAAAGCTGATTTATGCTATATGTTTTGTAAAATAAAGATTTCCTTTTCTAAGCAATTCAGTATCAGCGGAATGCTTCCCTTCAGGAAAAAAAAAAAAAAAAAAAAGGGGGGGGGGGCGCAGCTTCGAATAACAATCAGGTTTGACGAACTTGCAGTATAGTTGGTTTTCTCCATGGCTTCTGACTTGTGGTGTTCTCATTTGTAAGTCGCTTTGGATAAAAGCGTCTGCTAAATGACTAAATGTAATGTAATGTAATGTAACATCTTCACAGCAACGCAAAGAATTTTACAACATTGTTAATAGAAAAAAGGAAGTCTTCAAATCTGTTGAACATTCAGAGAGTTTGAAGGACACCACTGGCTATTTCTGCCAGTGACCAGATTCCAGTTTACCAGATGAGGAAAAAACTTTTTTTTAATGTCTGTGTGGGACAATGTGGTATAGCACTGCATCGAGGTCATGTAAAATTACTTTTAATACAATAAACATCTCTATTCTGCCCCTTAGCTTGTAACTTTACTATGCTTTGCCATCTGGTTGATTCAGTAAGATAAAATTCTATTACTGTCATTGCACAGCATACAATGAAATTGTGCACACTGTACAAATATACTGTATATGGATTCAATAAAAACTGAATGCTCTAAATTGCCCTATATAGTGGGTGTTTGTGAGTGTGTGTGTAAGTGAATGTGCCCAGCAATAGGTTGGTGGCCTGTCCTGGGTGTATCTGCCCAGTGCCTGAAACTTTCTCCCCGATGGGCGATAGTAATCATTATAAGAACAAGAATAACAATACAATAATTTTGTGTGGTCAACAATTACATCAGTTAAATTTGTTGCCATAGGAACATGAATATATTACCTAAAATACAGTCAGTAAATACAGTCAGAAGTTTGATCAATGAATTTAAATGCATACTGAGAGCCAAGCCTTTCATTCAACATCGCATCTCCATAATTTTGAAATACTGTATGAGGTTAAAGAACAATTGTAGATGTGATGAGGCATTAAACATGACATAATTTTGATTAAGCTATTTTATCATTGGACTTTGTGATCATCACAGAGACAGTCACCCATTTGCACACAAAATGGCATCACCATAAAATCTTTCTGTTTTTGTTTCTTTATTGGTTTTATACAAGGTTAGAAACGTCAAAAATTTTTACAGTTAAGCAGCTTTTAATTTTATAAAATGTCATTCCAGTGATCAAAACATGTTTGTATTTTAATTAATAATACACATCCCTGTAATATATTTTTAAATATCTTTTAAAAAAGCTACTAAAACAATTTTATTTAAATTCCTCTTATTCCTCCTAAAATTACTGAATATTTTTAGTTATGTATCTTTGCTATGCTTATTGATGTAATACTTCTGTTATGTCAGTAATTCTTAATTACGTCAGTTAGCAGACATTTTTTCCCCAAATTACTTATAAGCCTTCCAACTTGAAGGTTGAGGTTAGAGCCATAATACAGCAATGAGGGTTAAGGGCTTTGTTTATTCATTCATTATATCCCGCTTTATCCTCTATTAGGATCGCGGTGGGTTCCCCATGCCCATCCAGGGGAGAACGTCTCGGGCGCTGGGCAGATAGACCCAGAACAGGGCACCAATCCATCGCTGGGCACACACTCACTCACACAGTCACACTCTATATGGGGCAATTTTGAGAATTCAATTGACTTCATCCATGTTTTTGGACTGTGGGAGGAAACCAGAGAACCCGGAGGAAACCCACGCAGACACCGGGAGAACATGGAAACTCCACCCAGATGGGGATTCGAACCGGGAATCCCTAGCGCTGAGAGGCTAACGTGCTAACCACTAAGCGACCGTGCCGCCGGGATTTGTTTAATCCTGTTAAAATCTTCAGACCAGAGATTAATATTCCAACACTGAGCTACCACAACCTATTATTATACTATTGGTGCGTTTAGAGTGATTCATCACCACTCAAAAAATAATTATTCATTTATGACCTTGATGGTAAATGAAGACCTTTATTGTGTGTTTTTGTCTCTCTTTAAAAAACAAGTTTAAAAGGTATTTGTAACAGAAGGTCGAAGATGTGTTTTTACAATAATTGAAAAGGAAATGCCACATATTGTATTTTTGTATGACTTTAGTAATAATGTTTCGTCTCATCTGATTATCTTCTGCTAAATCCTATACTAGGAATCAAGGTCTTAAGGGGGAGAGGGTCCCCATGACCATCCATGCTCGAACTTTTCAGGTATCAAACTATATATTTACAGCCAATTTACCTTGAATCCATGTTTTTGGACATGGGAGAAAACCGGAGGAAACCCAAGCGGACACAGCGAGAACATGGAAACTCCACCCAGATCGGCATTCGAACCTGAATCCCCAGCACTCATTTAATATTCTAACCACTAATCCACTTTGCTGCCCTTAATTACTTATAGGAATGTGACTTAAAGGGGAAAAGTAACTGCCACATCATAATATTGTGATGTTACATTTGGTCATTTATTGGACGCTTTTATCCAAAGCGACTTGAGGTGAGCACAAGGTGAGCACAGGGTTAATCACAATATCCCTGGAGCAATTAGTGTTAAGGGCCTTGCTCAAGGACCCACACTGGTAACTACAGTGGACCTGGGATTTGAACCGCCAACCTTCAGATTGATAACCCAACGCCCTAACCACTGAGCTATCGCTCCCTGATGTTCAAATAGAGAAAGTGCCAAAGGGATCTTCTTTTGATTTTCCATGGCATGTCTTCCTTCCTTGTTGTTAATAGCTTTTCACTTTTTGTTTATTTCTGTGTGGGTTATAAACAATAGTCTTTGTCAATAGTCTGTAATAAAACTGGACCTATATAGCTAAATAACTGCTTAGTGAATTTGCTTTGACATGTGCATGGGTACAAAAAAGACTTAATATATAAAAATATTGGATAAAATGTGAATTGCCAAAGTGTTCAAAACACATTTCACTTTACTATTATTTAATGAACCAGATTTTAAGTGCTTGTTTTATATGCAGATAAGATGATTTTTAAAAAAAGATTATAAAAGAACAATTGGGAATTGTATATACAAAATTTGAAAAAAAAACTACATTCTTAAAAATAAAATAATACCTATAAATAAATAGCATGTTTTTGCATTAGAAAGTAACTGGCAGTTAATTTTACTCTTTATAATCCATTTGCTGTCGCTGGCGGAAAAATCCACACTGCAATTAAAATACAAATGCAATATTAAAATTTCATTTAAAATATTACATTGAATAAAAGGTAAGTCCTTAAATTAGAGTAAAGACAGACATAAAAATACTGTACCTTGAATAAAATAACAATAATGATGAGTAATAGTATGACTCCTCCAATGCAGCCGGCTACAATATAATTCGTATGTTTTACAACAATCAATTTAGTAATGGAAACTTCTACCTGTATTGACACAAAAACACTAATTAAAAAAATGTATTCAAGGAAGATCTTTCAAATACAAAATCTTGCTTTGACTTACCGAATATGTTTTTAATATGCTTTTATCATTAAAATAAATGTCCTCATCAAAGCTTGGTTCTGCTGTAGCGGTGATCTTCATATTGTTACTCTGAATAAATATAAAAGATTCTAAACATTAAATAAACCACTTGCAATCCATTTTACTAAGTGTAGACTCAAATCCTATGAATGTAGATGAAAGTGTTTGTGTATGTATGTATGTGTGTGTGTGTGTGTGTGTGTGTGTGTGTGTGTGTGTGTGTGTTTTCCTATACAAATCCACAATGTTGCTTCAATTACTACAACATTTGACATACTCTTTAGGACTCTGCAAAGATTCATATACTCTTTACAGCCACAAAAATTGGTTTAAAATGTCATACTGTTAGTATATACATGAACAATACCAAAACTGCCAATATGATGAATTTTCTAGTGCACCTTCATGTCCTGGATTTCAGGATGAACTTTGATGGTGATCTTCTGCAATTTTGTAAAAGCACATGCTATCTGCTTCTTAACCTGCAATGACAAAAACATGTAATGAAGATATAAATAAGAGCATATTCCAAAGTTTGTTTAAACTATCCAGAAACCCTCATTTAAATTGAACTTTAACTCAGTTTAGCTTATTAAGAAGCTATTAAAGTATTACTGATTAAAAGCATTACCTTGTTGTTCTTATTAAGTACCAACAAGACTATATAAAATATAAAAATATTTTTATAGGGCAACAAGGTTAAGGATAGATTTAAAAAGAAGTTGTATATTACCAGTCCTTTTTCATGTGCTGAACAGACCTATTCAAAGTAAACCAGCAAATACATAAATTATTAAAATTATACATATTTTAAGTTCTCATAGCTAACAAAAATGCAACATTTACCTTTGGATCAATACTGATGATGTTGAGGTTCGGGGTCGTTGAAAAAGTTATAGTCAAATTAATAATGGCATTGTATTTGTTTTCACCAAGAAGCTGCAAGCAGAATATAAATATAAACCATGACAGTAAACAGTAAATTTAAACATGACAAAAATAAAATAGCCAACTTTCTACATAAGGAATCGGTAACCATCTACCTCAAACATGAACTGCAGCTCTGTTGCACCTTTACTTTCTTCCCCCTCTGTAACATCAAGTCTGTTCGGAGTGACAGTTCTGATAAAAGAACAATATATATATATATTTTATTAATCACATTATAGAAAAAACATTTTCAGCAAAAATATGGTAGCTTCAAATCATTTTGCTTACCCAAAAAGCTGAACTGGAAGAGCTTTTTTGACTTTGAAATCATATGTCTCATTACCAAGAATTTCTAAGCCATTATGTCCACTGGAAATTAATATAAAAAATGACTAAAAAGGAACACATTTTTAATATTTTTCTGTTGAAATCAAGTGAGTAAATGTACTAACCCAGTTAACTGAGCAGTAATCATTGCTTCCATCACATTTGCCTCCACTTTAGGCTGCCAGATGAAATAAACTGTGTGCTATAATAGCAAAGTACATAAAAATGTTTACTAAATATATAACTTTTTCATATTTCCACATATTGTATTTACCATTGATACCTGTGTGTCTTTTTTAAAAACAGGATGTAAAATTTTGCAAATGATTTGATTTTTTTCATCATTCTTCACTTCACAAACTCCACCCTCATATTTCTGTAAAATACATGTAAATGAAATTGTATGTAATTAAAATCGCTCTGTTAATTCAGATCCCAAAACAGAACAGTGCTTTCACCTTGACGAATAATATTTCTGGATAGGTCAAGCTCAAAGTGGTCCCATAGGAGTTGTCCCCTCTGTTGTTAAGGTTAAATGTTATATTCAGATTTTGACTGGAGCCAATAATTATCATCTGATTGCTGCAAAACAAAATAGTATTTACTATTATGATGCAACATAGAATTCAATATAGAAGATTGTTTCTAAATCACGACTAATAAGTCATTTTTATTCTCTCCAGCCCACTTATAAACATCTTGTAAATTAGCAACTATTTCACTGAATGTAAAATGGTCAACATCTTAGAATTTTCAAATCATAATCACAAATGATAAATTACTGACTCACCTGAGTTTAGCATCAGCTAATGAAATGTCTGACTTGCATTTATCTTTAACACTGCATTCTTTTTCAAATAAAATCTAAAAAACAACATGGACATGTCATTGCTTACAGTTGTAGTAGTTAAATTCAAGGATGGCAATAAGATATGCTTTTATACCATGTCTTGTTTGTACTTGCACATCTCACTACTGATTTTATAAAGATACAATAAACAGATGCAAAATGCAATTTGGAATATATGCAGTATGTGTTTTAACATGTTGCGCATACAGTTTATTAATAAAATAAATGTAGACAAAATGTAGGCAAAACACATGAGATTGTTAAAATCTCAAATGGATAATCACTCTATATGGATATTTATAAGTCTAGAAGCACATCAAGGTTTACCTTTATTTATTACAAATACAAAAGTACATGTGACTAAATGTGTATTATAAAGTAAACACATTTTTTACCTCAAGCAAACGGTTATGTTATGCTCATAAATGCAAATGTACATGTATAGTGTGTAGATACAAAATAAACAGACAATAAATAAATAAAATCAAGAGCTTAAGCTTAATATGATGTTATCCCTTAAACTGAAATGCAATGCTCTTTAAATGCAATGTGTTACATTTTATTTGAAACCTTTACCTCTTTTATGGCATATGTTGGTGTATATGCATCAAGAACATACACAAGACTTTCAATGGGTGATAATGAAAAATCCACCCTAATTCTGATTGGTGAGAAACAGTCTTGACAGCCCTAAGAGCAAATAAGTTTCATTACCATAACTTATTTTAATTAGTTTAAACCATGTCAAACAGAAAGCCTTTTTGCAGCTTACCTTGTATGTCAGCTGAATTGGTAAAGTACAGATTTCATGTGAGTTAATATGGAATATGGATTCCTTTTCACCGTTCTCCAAAAATAATCGCTTATCTTTATCTTCTTTTCCATAGTCCAAATCAATTTGGTACTTTATTTGTAGTGCCTTAGCTAGAATGTAGGTGGAAAAATATGTAATTATTAAGCAAGTACTTGTATGTTATTAGCTGTACATGAAAATAATTGTATTTTACAAATAATCAATTGCTATGTACAAATAACCTTCTTCTTTATACTGAATAAAAATAAATTTTCTCTGTCACATTATTACCCTCTACTGGTCACTGATAGTATTACCGGCACTGCCGGAGTACACATCAGCGGCCCCTATTGGGTTCTGATATTATATGTCTTTAATAAAGATCTGATATGGCTGTCAGCATCCGTACACCTTTAAAAAGCCTTCCTACCCTGTGTTCAGTGGATCCTGCTTATGTTTTATGTTATGTCATGTCACATGATATTTCTGTATTCACCCGGTGTCTTCTGCATTAAAGACTACCATCTACAGCTCTGGACTTTGTCCTTTATAGCTGTGGCACATTGGCACATCTGTATTGTTATAAATGTATTTTTACTCTCTGAACTGTCATTAGATTGGCCCTATTAAGCTGATTTTCCTTATTAAGTCTTGTTTTTGCCAGTATGTTTACTGAAAACCTGTTTCCAATTTCTAAAAAGGATGTTCAAATACATTCAACATTCAAAACATTCAAATGTCAACAAAACATTGTTTTCCCACAGAAAAATAAACCTAAAGAAAAATATTAAACTACAAAAACACATACTGGTTAAGTATTTAGCACATTAAGATGTCATTATATTTTGTAAAACAACAGTTTAAACACTTGGAAACACAAGATATACACAAGCTTTTTGAAGGAGCTCAAATTGTTGAATGCTGTAGACGTGGTTAATGATGTGTGCTGTTTATTTTTATTTCATTATATTTGTGTTTTGTGTGGCTTTATCCATAATTAGCTTTCCACTTACTGTCGAGGTTATGTCTTTCTGTTTCAAAGCAGATTTGAATCTTTAAAATATTTGATGCTTTATCAGTTTGCATAGCAATAGGAATTGGAAAAATACCATATATTCTGATGTCAGGTTTGATAACGATGACATGGAATGCCCTGTTAAACAAAAAAATGTAAAAACATAACACACGTTCACGATTAATCTTGTCTATTTGCAAAATCCTTTTTTCAAAAAGTATGAAATAAGCATCTTTGGTTCTGTGGTTATGTTTTCCCCACATTCATTCCCTAAATTTTAAGAAATTAAAAATCTTTTACGTACTTAAATACAAATATTTTACTGTTACTTCCAACACAGATGAGATGCTCATTGCTATTTTTCAGGTTTGACATGGTACTTATTGCTTGGCCAAAATAAACAAGTTTTATTCCATTGTTGGAGGCTCCAAATCGCTGTGGAAAAAACAAACAATGATTTCTTATTTAGAAAGGAAATAAAGGACCTGGAGTACACAATATGAATAAACACACACTGCTGCCATTCTGACTGTGTAGCTCGCAGATGGAGTGGCTTAGCTTGTGATCTGCATAGCATTTTCACATGGATAGTGCAAGTCTTGCCATGTCTATTTCTTTCTTACAGTGAGAGTCACATGGATGTAGAGAGTCATATGCTGCTTAGGGCATCATTTGTATTGTGGTAGTAGGAGTAGCATTTGCAGATAAGGTTTGTAATAGTCCACAAGGTCACAAAGAAACCCTTAACTTTTAGAAAGCACTTCTACACAATGATCCGCTTTTGTCACATTAATTAATGTTGATATTTAAAGGTCCACTATCAGGAGAACATTGTTGACACTTACTGACCATATCATGTGACCATTTTACTGATGCCTTTATCCAAAGTGACTAAGAGATATCTCAACATGATCAGTGCACAGGCTCATGGACCTGCATTGTTAATTTTCGGCGGCTTTTGAACCTCCAACCTTTGCATTATTTGTTATGTTTGGAGTGAAAATACACTGCATTCCAGCATAAAAAGCTCATTTATAAAACATACAAGCGGTACCATGGTTTGAGACTGTTTTGCTGCCTCTGGGTCAGGATGGCTTGTCATCATATAAGAATTAATACATTTTTATTTATTTCAAATTTAAAATCAGTCACAATCTGTTTTACTCCAAACTTTTTGGAGTCCAAACTTTTTGGAGATGGTTTTGTAATCTATTCCAGCCTATTTTACTTTTACACTTAAATTTTGCAATCTAAGAAGTGATTATTATTACTTAGTTGTGTAATATGCTGTGTAAATGAAAAGTTAACTGAAATAAAGCGAAATAAAGTGGTTCCCATGTTTGCAATTATTTTTAGGTAATGTAATGTAGTTTTAATGTAATTGTAATTGTTCATATTACTTAGTTTGTATAAAATAATAAATATGAAATCAGAACATTTAATCAGAAATAATTATGTGGTTAAAATTAAAGTATATATATTAAAAACAGCTGCGGCACAGTGACTTAGTGGTTAGCACGTTCGACTCTCAGCACAAGGGATTCCTGGTTTGAATCCCATCTGGGTGGAGTTTCCATGTTCTTCCCATTTCCAAGTGGGTTTCCTCCGGGTTCTCCGGTTTCCTCCCACAGTCCAAAAACATGGATCCAAGTCAATTGAATTCTCCATACCCCATATAGAGTGTGTATGTGTGTGTGTGCCCAGCGATAGATTGGCACCCTCTCCTGGGTGTATCTACCCAGCGCCCAAAACATTCTCCCCCGGATGGGCATGGGGAACCCCCCCGCAACCCTAGCAGAGGATAAAGCGGAAGATGATGGATGGATGGTATTATTGTACAGAGCTACATTAAGTTGTAAACAGACGTATTATTAATTAATGACTGATCCCTCTGTGAATACGCAGATCCCCCGCGATTCAAGTCGAGGATAAAAGTGGAAGATAATGGATGGATAGATAGAAAATCCAAAATAAGGAATGAAAATGCAAAATGTTACCTGTGAATACTGCTGTTTTATTGATGTAGAAAATCCATTAAATATATAAACAACTCCCAAATTATCAGATGAGTCATCAGCTCTTTCAAGAGGAGCTCCAACTGCAATGTCGTTGTATTGATTTCCATCGATGTCACCAATATCTGCAATAGCCGAACCAAATCTTGCATAGATGTGCTTTTCCAGTCCTCTCAATTCATAATTTTGTTTTTCAAACTTTTCCTTATGTGGCAGGGCATTGAAATAGAAAACAAGTGATGAGTAAGGTTTTAAGAACAATTAAGACAAATTTAGATGAGACAATGTAATTCACTTACTTCATTCAGTTTGTAAACCAGCACTTTGCCTTCTTCTCCTTTTTCATGAAAATGTGGTGCTCCAACTAAAAGATAATCTGTCTCCCCGTTCATATCAATGTCCAAGGTACAAAGAACTGATCCGAAGTAAGAACCAACCTGTATGACCCCACATTTCAGTTGATTGTCAAATGAACATGCGATACAGTATGTTACAAATTATGAAATAAGTAGCACTGGAATTATTTTTGCACTTTCAAACCTGATCTCCTTGAAGCAAATCCTGATTGGTCTCTGATTGTTTAAAAATGAATACTGCACCAGTCAAGTTGTACCTGGGAGCTCCAGAGATATAAAGTGATTTAGTGGCCACAGTTGCAGAAGCCAAACTGTAACCTGTGATGACAAACATGACTCAGAATGTTTTCAACAAGACAGCATCACGTACAGTCAGCTCAGGTTCATACCCAAATAAGAGAATCCTGGTTTTTCTTTGGTTGTATTGAAAAACTGCACAGTCTCATTGTGCTCCTTCTTAAGCATGAATCCTCCACTCCAGTCATAGGCCCCTACCATACCAAAAAGCATGGATCCCTAAAGATGAAAGAAAATAGAAATGACGTGTTGCACAATGGTATTAGTGTAAATTAAAGTTTAAAAAAAAAACTTTAAAAAAATCCTAATATGGCAGATCTAACAAAGCTTACTTCATAAGTAAAATGAGAACTGAATCCAGCCTCTGCAAGCTGAAGTTGAAACCCTGCTCCCACTTTAGTACCTAAAGAATAGGTGTTCAGTTTTTAGTGATTGTCATTGTCATTAATTTATTTAAGCATCAACTGAAATCCTCTCATAAGAAACACATGCATAACAAAAGTACTACACCTTTTAAATGTTAGTTAGGTTTTTTAGCATTAGTTTACAGCACATTTTTTTTTAAAAAAATCTAAACATAAGTTATATACAATGTGAATAGCTCATCTGAATTCTTTGCAATTTACCTTCAATTTCAGCAATTTTTTGTTCCAGTGTAGATAGAATGCTTTCCAGTGCTTTATATTCAGAAACGGGAAAAAATCGGTTTTGGCTTCCAGCAATCTGTATCATCTGTTCAACAGCTGAAGTTTTATTTACAACATCTTTCCCCACCTGTCAAAATAAACGAATTCATAAACATAACCAAAAAATCCTAAATCAACAAAATAAATTTACATGGATAATTTCTGACACTATGTTTAGCTCCTTAGAATACAATGGTTTATTTATTTGTTACACAATGTTTATGTCTGTAGCAGGCTTTGTTGTCTGTGCGTCATTAATTAGTGTGTATAATTAGTTTAGTGCTACATTTGTACTTGATTATCTTCTGCTGTATTCTCCCATCACATGGTTTCCTTCTTGTGTATTTATACCCGTCTTACCTGTTTGTTACTGTTTGTTACTGTTCATGTGTTAGGGTGTCCCCTGCATTAAACTGCTTTTCTGAACTTTGGAATGTGTTTTATCATCACACAGATGGAGACTGCAAAGCAGCTTTCAATTGTCTTTCATTATTTTTATTATTATTATTTTTTAAAGTGGTAAACTTTCCGGTGAAGTTTCCATGCTCTCCCTTTGCCCTTAAATTGGCTGATCTACATTGCATCTACAGTGTTTGTGTGTCTGTGTGTGTCTGTGTGAGTGAGCGTGTACCCAGTACCCTGTGTGAGTGAGTGTGTACCAACAGTATTGGCACCCTGTTACAGGTCTATATGCCCAACGTCTGAACGTTCTCACATGGACTGGCATGGGGAATGCCATTGTAAAGGATTAAGTGGAAAATAATTAGATGAGTTTCTAATAATTAAGGTCACATACGGTACTGAAGCCTATCCCAGCCTCCATAACACAAATGTGGGGAAATAACCTTGATATATTACTATTCCATTTTTGAGCAGAGAAATTTTCAGTTTCAGTTTTCACACTCAAGGAAGACAAGCATATATGGCTATATCAAAATATGCAATCATATTTAATTTGGTGTAGTCACACCAAAGAAACAATTACTTACAGCTAGTCTTTATAAGTGTTATGAACAGACTGACATTTCAAAAGTTGGTAATGTACCAACAATTTGAAACCAGTTGTTGTGCAGACTTTATTTAGTTATTTAGATAATAAGTAAATCTTTACACTTACCCCTATAGCATATTTGGTAATGCCGTTCATTTCTGGCATGTTCAAAACATCCGAGAGGCTTCGATTATCTCCTGCCATCATGCCATCCGACAAAAGAATGATAATTTTTCTCGAATTGTTTTTGGACCCTTTTTCAGAAATAAATATGTCTGTGCTGTGGGTTTTACAGTAAACAATTACAATTGTACATGTTGGTAAAGCAATCTGAATGTCTTTGAAATGAAATTAAAGAAGAACCCAAGTACTTACAGAACATGATAAAGGGCCGAAGCTGTTGCTGTGATTTCGCCAATTTGTTTTATGTCCTTTACCTTTTCCAGAGCTTGTGTGACATTATTATTTTCATTCAGGTAGAGTTCTGTTCTAATATCTCTTCCAAATTGCACTATTCCAAAGTTGCACTAAGGGAAAAATTATTTCTTGATTTCTGAGTATTATTAAATAGATTTTTTATTATTTTTTAATTAATACATATTATATTATATATATTTTACGGTTTATTTATTAATTACAGAAAATACAATAGAAGGTGAATAAATCTGAGCTATATCTCAAGAGATAAATCCTTTTGAGATTGATATGATTTATCCTTTCCACACTTATGGCCCTGCCATTTCAACAATAAATTTAAAGTCTCAAAAATATGTTGAATATATTAATTAAATCTATATAGATATAACTATATAGATAAATCCAAAGAATTCTCAAAATTGCACCCTGTATCAATGTTTTTTTATTTTTATTTTAGTGATATTTTTTAGCCATGTTGGATAGAGGGTACTAACTTATTAATTCAATGTTTTCAAATTATTATGTACATGAGATGTTAATAAAAAAAAAATACTATTTATTTGCAATGTTTCAATAAGAAATGTTATTTTTAAAATTAGCTAACAACATTTTATGAAACCTTGGAAGGCATAGCGCTTTGCTGACAAATAATTTAGATTTAGTTAGATATGCCTGTATATGTAAACTCAACTCAGGGCTTTTTTACATTAAGGTGAGCGCACAAGCCACTGTGCCAGCATTATATATTTTGCATCATTTATTGCCTTTATTATTATAGCTCACATAATTCAGGTCACATTGCCTTTTACTTACACTGAAACATGCTTCCCAAACTTTCTCCATCACTCTATAAATAAATTGTTTGGCTATTTCAAAATCATTATGTTCAATGCTTCCAGAGCCATCCAGCACAAAAGATATTTCTGTTCCAGCATCTTTAATATAAAACAAACACAAATAGTTATATAATCAACACAGCATTATGCAGTTGGAAAGATATTTCACCTAAAAATTCTTAGATATTCTGACTTTGTTCCAAACCTTATTGAATTATAGACAATTACCTTCATCGTCAGTGTCCTCAGCTGAATCAGCCTCTCTTTTCTTTCTCCTATGTTTTTGTTCCAATTGCTTAGATACTAAAGTGATTTTAAGGACATGACTGTGACTCATGCTGAATCAACAAAATGACAGTTTATAATGTATGATGCAGTGCAAACTTACATATTTTAGCAGGCTGAATATAAGCTTTTCTTCCATTAGATACATGTGCACAATTTCCATTGAAATACTCAGTGGAGAAATGTATCGTCCGAACTTGATTACACACCTTGTATAAAAAAGATAATTATCATAATGTTTGATCTGTTTACTCATGATGGAACTGTTCTGAGTTGAATAATTGCATATCCAACAACTATATGCAACATTTTGTATTTGGTTGTTCAGAGCCACATGATTTTAATAAAACATAATCTGGCAATTAAACAAGGTATTTTCTTATAAATGCTGCTCATTTACAATATGTTTATTTCCCATCAGTGCCTGATCTGACAGAATTGATATAAAATCCCACGGCTATGACTCATATTTAAAATATTGTGTAATGCTATTCCAGAAGTATTTGTAAATGCAGTCACTCTATGATATTTATAGTTCTGAAATGTATACATGGACACTTTCTTTTTGCCCTTCTTAATATTCTACTTAGTTGCAATAAAACCTAACACGCTGCACTAAACCAACCACTCACCGCATCAGTGACACTGCAGATCTGACAAACAATTCACCACACAAATTAAACCTGATCTGTGATGCTCCGAATCAACAGAGAACAGAGAACCAACAGGACACCAACAAAATATAGAAAACAGATGTACTACAGTTTGTTGTTGTAAAACTACAAAGTCCATTTATTTTTATGGTAAGTGAAGAAGGCATTGTCCAAACATTTGACTGGTACTGTATATGACCACTTAATTTGTTTAATTTAATCACTTTTCTAATAGTTTAAAGTTGTTGAGTTCAGTTTACAGGCAAACATTATGTATTAAATAAGAGATTTCATGTGAAACCTGTACATTTTTGTAGTGTATTTACATCTAGATGCAATTGCAGCATGAAGTGAACGGGAACTCAGAATGCTTGACGCCTGTAGAGAGGGAAACTGTGGTTTCTCTCAGATAAAAACTGTCATGAGAAGCAGACACGCCATTACTCATTATGGTTCCTCTTAACACCTTTTACACAATTTAAGGAATTCTGTTCCTTAAAATAGTGATTTTTTATTTCATTTATTAAATGATTGAAACATTACCAGAAGCTGCTCAGTCTCTTTATTCAGATTAGAGGTTACAGATGTTATAGGTCTCAGGCCTTTTATGGCTCCATCTGTAAATGATTGATCAAACATTAATTCAACATAGAAATTTCAGTGTATTTTTAAAGAAGATAGTTATTAGGATTGTCTGTGATGATAACAAAATTATCAGCAGATTACATTTTCCTGTTCTGTTTTATGAGACTGAACAGTATACCTCTGACCTACTTTTTCAAGTAAAAAAAAATCTTGTAACATTTACCGGCTGTTTTCATATTGATGCAGTTGTCCTGGGTACATCTGTAAACATCTCCAAGGTTTGGAGAAGGTACAAAAACTCTATACAAATGAATACAATTTAGTTTAGTTTAATTCATTTTCAAAAAAAAATTTGGCATTGATTAACATAAATATAAAAATCATTGTATAAAATACGAACCCATCCTTTGATTGAATAATGGTCTGTCCAAACAATTCGTCATCATAATTTGAAAAGTTGAAAACTGACTTTGGTATTATGTTGAATCCTGTTGTTGTGTATATTCCTTGTGGAATGTATGTGGGGAAGAAAGAACATTTGACAACTAATAAACAGATTAAGTTTTCAGTTAAAACTACAACTTAAACTTATTTGTGGTTAAATACAACAACAATCCTCATACAACATACCTAAAGTAAGTAATATCAAACAAAGGAAAAATTACCTACCAGTCATTAACAGCACAGCTGCGAACATCTTGCTGTAATAGCTGTTGAACTCACCACAAGTGTCTGTCTGTCACATTTACAAATTCCGCTTCCTTGATTGAGAGATTTCCCCTTTCTACCTAAGTGCGTATGACTCTACTCATCATGACAGAATTGAGGAGTACTGTATTTTTTCAAAAGAACAGTAAAAGTTACTGTTATAACAATAATTTAAGCAAACAATTAATGCTCATTAAAATGAATAAGCAGTTACAAACATTATAATCTGCTTAGTACATGTTACCTGTCTAAACATGAACAAGTTCCCTTTTTTAAAATAATGTAAAGTCATTCCCCTGGTTATTTTGGTTGCTTTGATTCATTCACAGTTGGATAAACTGGGGAATTTTAATTCTAATTCCACAAGATGAGAGGCGATGTGACGGTTGTGAAAATATTTTATTTTTATTTTTATTAGTCCACCTATTTTGTTGAGTTTCGCATCATCACCCCCCCCCCCCCCCCCCCCCCCCCCCCCCCCCCCCCCAACAAACATGTGTACACACACACGATGTTGACAAATTTAAGAATACAGCTTTAACCCAAAGACACAAAATGTCACTAGATGATTTAAAACAGTTTTGGGAGCCAAATCGAGCCAAATGTTGTGTCCCTATTTCATTGTTTAAAATCCGGCACAGACATTATTATAACATCGACACACAATTATGTAGTTTTTACAGGAATGGCAGACCTTAACTTATACAGCACTATTTACATTCAGGCATTCTCTTAAAGAACCCAAAACTAGTATGACGGTGACAGGAAATTTTGGTTTCTAGAGGACCAACACTTGGTGAGAAATCTTGTGCTTATTGTATAAAGAGTTGGGAACCTGTTTTGTTTGTGCTGCATGCCTGTTTGCCAGCAAACCCATACAATTAAAAACTAAAACTTTTAATCTCATCTCATCTCATCTCATTTTATTAACTTCTGCTTAATTTTCTGTGTGTGTGGGAGGGATATTTGGGGGTTTCCATCTCCCAGAGAAGGTTTTGGGCACCGATCTATAGTTAGTATATTGAACTTTATTATTAAAATCATTATTTAGGTATGTGTATGGGTTTGCCACACCTAATTAAACCTAATTAATAAATAACATTTACATTTGGTCGTTTAGCAGACGCTTTTATCCAAAGCGACTTACAAAGCTAGCACAGGATTGGTCACAGCAACCCTGGGGCAATGAAGGTTAAGGGTCTTGCTCAAGGACCCATATTGGTAACTTCAGTGGACCTGGGATTTGAACCTACAACCATCATATTGATAGCCCAATGCCCTAACCACTGAGCCACCGAACGCACACCAAAATTATTTTTCAGATCAGACTGGGCACGGACCAGGTAAATATTTTACAAAACAGTATCCACAGTCCACATTCTATATTCATCATGTTTGTAAATTAAGGATCTTAGTAATTTATGGTGGTATTGAAGAAAATTGCCCAAATGTTTGTAGTTTTCAGTCAGTCAGCTGCCTTTGACGATGTGATGAGCAAATCCTGTTGAGTAATTGTTGTTGCAAATGAAATGTTGTTATTTAACACCAGCTATGAAATAGTCAGGCTAAAAAAATTAAGCAATATATATCCTATATGGACACATCACTTTATTATTGCATCTATTACTAAAGTGTGAAATCAAGCATCAAATTATTGACTTTGTACAAATTATTGACTTTTTGACAAATGTATGCCTCCAATATTGTGGAAAAAATTTGGAAATGGTCCTTATCTCTTTAAGCATAACTGTGCTTCAGTACACATAGTTATGTCTGGTAAGGTATAGTTGGTTAATGTAGATGTTAAAGAACTTAACTGACTCACACAGAGCCCTGACACATAGTGTGCCGTACACTTCTGGGATGAATTAGAACCAGGCCCTCTTATTTAACATCAGTGTCTGTCCTTATTCTTCTGGATGAATTGGCAAAAAATAACTAAAGACACATTCAAGAGAGAAGTATGAACTGGCTGCAAAGGCGATCCACATAAAAAGTAATGTTAACAAATCTCCTGTGGGTGTTTAGTGTATTTGTCCCAATAATATGTAGTATGTATAGTGTATGTTATATATTAAGACCAGATTAGACAGAGAACTCAAATAGAAAATGAATCAGCCATGACCATCACATGAATACAGATAAGTGGAAGCACTGGTATAACTGTACAGGTCTACTGATTATATTTGGCTTGTATTATCAAAAGGACATATAACAGTTAATAGTCAAGGTTTTGAGCTACACCAAAATACATTTGTATACCAGCTCTTCTAAGCTGTCACAGCTGTAACTCAATATTGTGAGTTAGTTAGATAAAAGCTTTTAAAAATCAAGTGCCTGTAGTGTATACACTTAATTATGCACATATGTATTAATAAAGATGTGTTTAAGTGCCTGTAGTGTATACACTTAATTATGCACATATGTATTAATAAAGATGTGTTTAATCATTTTACTTTGTAATTATAATTAGAGAAGTAGTAACAAAAGACTGGTTTTGAATGTTTAAAAATAATCATGTGATTTGTGTGGTTTTTGTGTAGCTATGTATTTTCTAATGAACTGAAAGTTGAATGTTCATTTTTTTACACAATGACCCACATCACAGGTGGAGACTGTTAGGTCAAATCAACATGTAAGTAAAAATGAAAAGTTTCACAGTGTTTTTTTTTTTTTTTTTAAATAAGTAAATGTCAAAGCACAAAATACAGCACATGTACCGAGTATTAATCTTTGGACATTTTTGGAGCCAGTGTTTTCTCTGTCTGTAAAGACCCAGAGAACCAAACCTGCGTTTCAGTAAGAGACGTTATGAGTCAGTATGAGTTGCATCTACCATTTAGAACAAGAGGATGTGGTTAAGCTGCAAAAGAAAAAGGTGTCTCAAAGGTACCTAAAGTGATGTACAAATGCTATTAATATCAAATGCAAAAAGTATTTTAAAAGTTTTTCAATTCATTTTAAACAGTTAATTGTTCTTATAAAATAACACCATGCTGAGAGATAAAATTAACAAGCAAAACAAGTAAAGCATATACATTAATTATACATCCTGTCATGTTTACAAGTAGGGCCAGTCAGGAAATGACATAGGACATCCATCTAAAGAATGTTACTTTGTCCTCTGACCTTTAAAAATTGATAGTAACATGGTTTCTGTGATTAGAACATGTACGGGAAATACTTTGCTCCAGTTTTAATGTTCTTTAACACGGTTGTACCATTTGGTAAGTAAAAATCTCTTATATTTTAGAGATGGTATTAATTTGTTTTACAGTCATACAACTTTCTTTTTAAAATTCTAATATTATTTAATATTAATATTATTCAATGTTCTGAACCTTTTTGATTTTACATAGGACTGAGCTGCTTGGTAGGGTGTAACAACATCACTTTTAAAGTCTCACTGGGCTCAAAGGTATTGCTTCCATGTATAATTTTGAAAAGTAACGAAGCCGATGAGGCCATATGGAGCCAAAATGCAAAAATCCTCAGCATCAGGCCAAATGGAAGTGTCACGTTTTATGATCCCAGGGGTGGCAGAGTAATCTCCTATCCCTTTCTGTTCAGCAGAGGAAATTTCTCCATACTTATTAATCAATTTCAGCTCTCTGATGTGGGCACATACTGCTGCCAACTAAATCACGAGTGTCAAGAAGTAAAACTTAGCCTCATAGATAAAAGCAGAGGTGGGTGGACTAATAGTTAAAAGAAAATGCTATTCTTTTACGTTTCAAAACAGCCTATTATACATCACTGCCAACTTTTGTTAGACTTATGATTTGTTATTTCTTTAAATATTTTATATATTTATATATGGATGCTTCTAATTTAAATGTGATGAATGATGTTAATTGGATTTTTAGCAGATTTTATGTTTAATGGATTTTATGTCCTGTATCATTTCTATAATTTTTTTATTAATTCATAATCCAAAATTAATATCAAATATGCTTCAATAGTGTGCTCAAATAAATTTAACTCATTATTTTTATGTAAAGAATAAAATTAACATAAATGTAGATGGTTAAATATGATACTTCACATGCAGCATTTTGTCAGTATTTCCTTAATTAAAAAAGAAAAACTGTAAATGGATTTTATTATAAGAAATATATTTCTATGCATTTGCCTACTTTAAAATAAAAAACATTAAAAATCAGGTTCATGAGAACTAATGATAATGATAAATAAACTCTCTTTCAGATTTCTGGTTTGTTATCAGAGTATTTTATCATCTGCTGCATGTGAAAAAAGGAATCTTTAAAGAAAGATTTATATACTATGTATAAGAATACACAGGTTATTACTGATTGTAAGATTTTAAATCATGCTGACTTGTCAAGCAATGCCGTTGCATCAGAGTTCAACAAAGCACGTTTATGTTTATTATCGCATTATCTGTGGTTAGCTTTTGGCTCTCTTTTTTATATAAATTAAAATAAATTAGGTTATTAGTATATTGATATAAGCATATATTTTTGTACATTTGTGCATAGGTTACCAATGGTACTATATTGCTGCTGTTATTGGAGCCATAGTTTTTATTGTGATGACATCAAGTCTTCTCTATGAATTCAAGGGTATGAATTTTTCCTTGTTGGTACTGTTGTGCACCACAATGTAATGTACATATATTGATCCATTGATCTGTTTTTAGTGATCTATTTTCTACTTTCCCTACTGAAACATACACACATACACACACTGGTGAGTGAGGACACGTGCCCAAAGTGGTTGGCAGCCTTGTATATGGTGTCTGGGGAGAAATTGGTGTTAGGTGCCTTGCCCAAGGGCACCTCAGTGTAACAGGTGCCTAGGGCACCTGTCACCTGTTTTGCTGTTCTTTTGTTCTTTTGAGCTAATTAACGTTCATTGGTCATTAGTTTAGTTAATTAACTCGTTCTTGTCATTGGTTTGTTTTGTGCACGTGGTCGGGTGTCTTTTTGTATTTATTTCCTGTGTTCCCCGTCCTCGGTGCACGTCGTTTATTTTATGTTCACTCGTCGGGTTGTACCTCTATGCTGTTCGGTGTCACTACACCTTTAATAAACCCTGATATTCTGCTACCTGCGTGCCTGGCTCCCTTCAGCGCGTTAAAGCGCGGCGGCTCTGCGCTTCATATGCGCAGCCGCTTTAGTCCGAGGTAGGCGAGTGTGACACTCAGCCATAGTACTTCTATTGTATGGTTCTATATAAGCCTACAACTGACTATAACTACATTCAGTGGTTATTACTATTTATGTATTAGAATGGATATAGTTTTTTTTCAGTTTATTTATGTTGACAGTGATTTATTTAAGCTTTAATTTCCAATGGCTTACAATATTTAATACACTTTTAGTTTTATTGGCATTGCCTTCTTTCAATTACTACCTATATATTCTCTATGGGACTGAGGTCAGGTTTTTGTGATGGTTATTCATTTTGGCCTTAAGCTATTTTGCTGCATTTTTGGTAGTATGCTTGGAATTATTGTCTATTTGGCTGACACATTTGATCCCAAGCTTGTCAGTTTGACATCATAGGTTGTAGTTCCAGTAAGTATATCCACATAAATTCACTTCTGCATAATGGTATCTGTCTTGTACAGTACACCTGTCCATTCTGAAATAAAGTTTCCTTAACAACATTATACTGTCATACCCAGGCTTTTCGTTTAGAATGAACAAAGCTTTCCTCTTTTGATCTAGTAAATTATAAGTGATTTAATTTATTCATTTAAATTTGCCGGAAATTTTGCTTGTATCGAAAAGAAAGTAGATTTTTGTACGACTTTCTAACATTATAATTTATAAATGAAATATGTTTTGGGAAAACATTTGAGTGTTATTGACATGTATAAGTGTATGTAAATGTATTTTTTTAACCTAGCTATATGTACATAGGTTTAAGACCCTGTCATATGGTTCATTACAAAAATTAAAATAACATTTTAAATGTTTTTTTTTGGCAGGAATGTGGTTAAAAATATCAAGTAATACTTTTTATGTTAACTCACGAAACATAAATGGTGAGTAAAATTTTACCTCTGTGCCATGACATCATTTTTACCATAATTTTTCAGTAATTTGAAACTCATCACCTGTAAAAAGGCTTCATATTTTCTTTTTTTAATCAACTAATTGCCCTACAGGAAAAAATAATGCATGTTCACAGGCTAGTAATATGGATGAGTCTGATGAAGACTATGTGGAAATAAACAGTGATGATGAAACTGATGAACATGATTATGTAAATGCACAGACAGAACTACCTGCTACGTCTGAGAATGCAAATCAAGAAGATTTATATGTAAACACTGGAAGAGAAGAGAATAATGATGGTGCAGCTGATGAGATCCCTGGTAATTTGCTGTATTATGCAATGTCTCTGATAATTCATTCATTATCTCCCGCTTTATCCTCTATTAGGGTCGCGGTGGGGTTCCCCATGCCCATCCAGGGGAGAACGTTTCGGGCGCTGGGCAGATACACCCAGGACAGGGCGCCAATCCATCGCTGGGCACACACTCATTCACACAGACACACTCTATATGGGGCAATTTTGAGAATTCAATTGACTTGATCCATGTTTTTGGACTGTGGGAGGAAACCGGAGAACCCGGAGGAAACCCACGCAGACACGGGGAGAACATGGAAACTCCACCCAGATTGGGATTCGAACTGGGAATCCCTAGCGCTGAGAGGAGAACGTGCTAACCACTAAGCCACCATGCCACGTCTCTGATAATAATACATTTAATTAAAAATATGTAATATCTAATGTTCCATCGACTTTCGATTCATGGCTGAACCTTTTTCACCAAAGTCAAATGTTTCAGTAATTATTTGCTTATGTAAATTGTAATTTGCGACATACCTTAAAAAAAAAAAATTACAAAAATTTGATCCCTTTCAATTACCAATTAATTGTTCTGGTAAATGTAATAAAACCTCATATGTGTACATTTATAATGTTTATAGTCTGTAGAAATGTGATCCCAATTTAACATTTGTCCCTCTGTTTCTATATTAGAATGTCTTTTTTCAAACTTCATGATATTCAAAAATTACCATTACAAGCAAAAATGATTTAAAATAAAAATGCCCTGTTTTCAAGAACCACAGTGTAGTAAATTTTGAATCCAGATTATTAATTAATCATGATCAGCTGCTAATTAACTTTTAAAAGGGCTCTGTGAATACCTTGTGAAAGACACCTGAAGCATGCTACCCTTTAATCAAGCCACTCATTTTTAATTTGCAAGTTTCTAAAGGTCTTAAAAATCTTAATCAAAATATTGAAATAAAAAAATAGTAGGCTATTGTGCATCATAGTCAGTAAGTAGCAGCTTTTGAAAATGAAATGTCCAGTCCTCATTTGAAAGAATAGGATATCGTGGAATATTAAAACCTACCTAATGAAAATACCTTCCCACAGCTTACATATTTTTGTATATTTAGCATTTTAATAATAATATTTTGTGGTTGAATTGCATCATAAGAAATTATTTTATTATTATTTAATGTGGTGTCCCTTTTTTAATAGTAATATCGTTCCCATGCAGACACTCACTGAATTATTATTTATAAAACTTTAAGTACAATAGGATTTAGAATTTAGATTTAGGATTTAGAAACGTTTTTTAAAACTATTTTATTTGCTATATGTAATTGTAATTAATCATGTATGCTTTTGTCTTAGATCACAGCAGTAACAGTATCTATGGTATGTTTTATGGTTTATATATTTTTTAACTGGCAATTCAAGTTAATAAAGTTAATCAGTACCATTAATTAAATTAGTATTGTCTTGGATTGTACACATTTTTGTGGAACTTGTAAAAAAATGATATTTTTGTTGCATAAAATATCATTTTATATCATAGATAATGAAGGCCATAATCCCAAAATATGTAATCGCAAAAAAAGACATCCTGTAAAAGGTAACATGATTAATGTTTTGTTATCAAAATTCTATTTAGCTGTTGACAATAACACAATAACCAAAACCCAACATCAGCAGGTTTGAACGAAAAAGCTAATAAACAAACCATTTCAGGAACATACTATGGTGAGTTAGACCGTTCTTTAGCTCTTCAGAATTGTGTCAACTTTTGGGATAATAATAATAATGACTACTTTGTTCTTTTAGCCAATCACTCAGAAATCCATGAGACCTCATTTGAAGATGACCAACGTAAATATATTTTTGCTGTTAATTATTGTATGATTTAATTTGATTTGTTTCTTTTGACATTTTTGGAATCACTAAACCGTTTTATGAGTGATGTGACTGTACAGCGCAGTGTCAGTACTTCAAATTCAACCTTAATCAGTATTAGAAAAAAAAGCTAAAAATAAGTCTTTTTAATACACACACTGGTCTATCCCTTTATTTAGGACAAATATGGACCTACTTATTCATGCAGTTACCTGAATAGCATAATTTAATGTAAGTATTTTTTAAATCAGCCACCAGAAGTCTTTTGACTGTGGCATGATTGTTGGTGCCAGACAGGCTGTATTGTAGCTGCTAGTTAGATACTAACAGTTATTACCTACTGTTAATAGATATGAGCAGTTTGATAGATTATGGTTTGGTTAGGTTATGGTTACTCAGGTAATCACTGTACATCTGTGATGAGCAGAAACTTAATCTAAATGCACTTGTCAAATTTAAGCCTGTTTTGAGGAACTTGGGTGGAACTTTCTATTAGTTTAGTCTCTTTCTCAGACCTGGTGCTAAATGCGTACTTTTCTGTCTTTTTAGTGTTTTTGCAATTATAATTTTTACCATAAATGTAGTTTAGATGCTGTAATGACGACATAAATACAGGAAATATGTTAGAAGATTAAAATGGTTTTGTGAATTTCCCAATGTGGGGCAAATATCTTATCTTATCTTCATTTCTTTAAATACACCTCATATTGGTTGAAAGCAACAGCAGGTAAAAGCAATTGGCCCCACACCGAACCAGGGACACTCCCAGTATATATGCTATGGTGGAATAGGTTAAAATCCTCAGTGAGGGTAAAATCTAAGTTAATACATCACTTAGTTAAATTTATATAAGGATTATGACTTCAGCTTAATGCATGATCACAACCTTAAAAAAGTGAACATCAAATACACCTGCAATGTGCATGCATTCATTTAATTAATTTCTCTTTTTACTCCAACAGAACATCAGTTGAAAAATCCGTTATATGCTGAGCGAAGTACAAACTGCTAAAGGACATAGATGCTCAGAATAAAACTGATAATTATTGTCAGTTACTATTATTGTATTTTTCATAAATACAATCTTGATAGAATGATTAACATTATTTCAAGTTCTAAATCTGAAACAGTGCTGTGCTTTTTCAAGCTGGAAGTAAAATGGTTTTTGACAGTTTGTTGACACTGTGTTTGTATATGACTATTATTTTTTTATTATTTTAATTGTAACACAAAGTTACTCAGGAACAGCAAAATATCTTCTTAAGACTAAATGGAGGATACAAGTCCATCCATCCCTTCAATCCTATTAGGGTCATGGAAATGCTCATCCTGAGGAGGACATTTCAGGCGCTGGGCAGATACATCCAGCACAGGGCGCCAATCTATAACTGGTCTAACCCCACTTTGCTCTCTCACTCACACACATACTATATAGGGATAATTTAGAGCAGCCAATTTACCTTAATTCCATGTTTTGGACTATAGGAAGAAACCCACATGGAAACAGAGCGATCATCGAAACTCCACCTAGACTGGGATTTGAACTTGCCGAAGCTGCCAAGGCTACAAGTCTTCCTGCAAATTGTTAAATATATTGATGTCTGAAATTTGGAGATTTAACATTTTAACACACTGGAATCCTTTGTTCTGCTTAACTCCATTGTGACTTTATCTGTGTGCATAAAACTACGGTGTTATTAAAATTAAATATGTTGTTTAAAATGTGATATGCAAACATTTTCAAATGGTTACTATGTATTTAGCTCCTTCATCTTGCTTTTGCTCCTCAGAAAAGAAAGGAAGAAAAAATCGTTCTGCTTTATGTTAATAAACAGCATTATTTAACATGATGTACAACCACCATGTACTGTATATCCACTACAGCTACAAGCAGTGTTGTGTTTGCTGTAAAGCCAAAATATAAATAGGGTCTTAAAGGTCCAAAAAGGACTTAATATATAATTGCAATTAACCAATTCTTTTACGTATAGGTGTGTGTGTGTGTGTGTGTGCGTGCGTGCATGATTAGCCATTCACATATGTCCTTTCAAACTGCAGCTGATCCAATGTATAGTTCATTCATTCATTATCTCCCGCTTTATCCTCTATTAGGGTCGCGGTGGGGTTCCCCATGCCCATCCAGGGGAGAATGTCTCGGGCGCTGGGCAGATAGACCCAGGACAGGGCGCCAATCCATCACTGGGCACACACTCACTCACACAGACACACTCTATATGGGGCAATTTTTGAGAATTCAATTGACTTGATCCATGTTTTTGGACTGTGGGAGGACACCGGAGAACCCGGAGGAAACCCACGCAGACACGGGGAGAACATGGAAACTCCACCCAGATGGGGATTCGAACCGGGAATCCCTAGCGCTGAGAGGCGAACGTGCTAACCACTAAGCCACCGTGCCGCCCAATGTATAGTTTTTATATATAATTATACTTTATTAATATGTGCCAGATATCTGAAACGGAGCTTTATTTAAGCTAGTTTTTAAAATAAAATGTGAACTATAAATAAACTCTGTGCTTATGTCATATCTCAATCAGGTTTGACAAAATATTTGAACTTAGTGCCCCCTGCTGAGTTTTCTGAGTAAAAACATCAGTTTGATGTTAAATTTAGATTTAAGACTTTGACAGCCATATATGTTGGGTGCATGCAACATAAGTGCATGTTTTTTTACGTATTTAAGTCTACATAACCTGTAGTAGCATAAAATTTAGATTTGCAAAAAGCACATTTTAAACCACAATTTTTTCCCCATTAACGTAGTAGCAGCTTTTTATCGTATTATTGTCCTCATTCAGGGCGGCACGGTGACTTAGTGGTTAGCACGTTTGCCTCTTAGCGCTAGGGATTCTTGGTTACAATCCCCATCTGGGTGGAGTTTCCATGTTCTCCCTGTGTCCGTGTGGGTTTCCTCCGGGTTCTCCGGTTTCCTCCCACAGTCCAAAAACATGGATCAAGTCAATTGAGTTCTCCAAATTCCCCCATGTAGAGTGTGTATGTGTGCGTGTCTGTGTGAGTGAGTTTGTGCCCAGCGATAGATTGGCACCCTGTCCTGGGTTTATCTGCCCAGTGCCCGAAATGTTCTCCCCTGGATGGGAATGGGGAACCCCACCGCAACCCTAATATAGGATAAAGCGGAAGATAATGAATGAATGAATGAATTATCCTCATTCATTCATTATGTCTTGTCTTTTAATCGTAATAACAGTTTGAAACCAATGTCCATAGAATAGTCACTATGGTTCTGAAACCTCTCAGGTCAGGGGGAGCTGTTTCTTGAGTGATCTCATGCCCTGACCACAGTTCAATCAAGTAAATTTGAAAGAATTTTAACCCACTGTATGTGCATTTAGACAAAACCATATCCTATAGAAGTTTGCATTGTGCAGACAGGCAACTTTTTAAAAGTGTGTTGGGATGTAATGGAAGAATGTATTTAGCTGTATATTTGTACAGTAATACACCACCATACAGAAGGGGTTTGTGCTAGAAAAATAAGATGCTGTTGATTTCATATCCTCAAATTATTTATTTCTAGATATTAAAATGAATCAGTCAAACTGATTAACATTTACACTTTAGATTAGATTTAAGTTAATGACAACAATTAATAATAATAATAATAATAATAATAATACATTTTATTTCATAGGCGCCTTTCTGACACTCAAGGACACCTTACAGTTTACAATTGGATATAAAAAAAAAAAAATAAAAATAAAATTATGACAACATTAAAACAATTTAACAAAAGAAGACAGAATAAAACAATTATAGGGCATATGCAGTTAAACATCTTTTCACAGTAATGATGGCTAGAACTTTTTTTTAATCCTTCAAGATGGGGGGCACGGTGGCATAGTGAATAGCATATCCACCTCTCAATACCAATCTGGGTGGAGTTTACATATTCTCCTTGTGTCTGCATGGGTATCCTCCAGGTTCTCTGGTTTCCTACCACAGTCCAAAAACATGGATTCAAGTAAATTGAATGCTCTAAATTGCCCCTGGCGGCACGGTGGCTTAGTGGTTAGCACGTTCGCCTCTCAACGCTAGGGATTCCCGGTTCGAATCCCCATCTGGGTGGAGTTTCCATGTTCTCCCCGTGTCCGCGTGGGTTTCCTCCCACAGTCCAAAAACATGGATCAAGTTAATTGAGTTCTCTAAATTGCCCCATATAGAGTGTGTTTGAGTGTGTGAGTGTGTACCCAGCGATGGATTGGCGCCCTGTCCTGGGTCTATCTGCCCAGCGCCCGAGATGTTCTCCCCTGGATGGGCATGGAGAACCCCACCGCGACCCTAATAGAGGATAAAGCGGGAGATAATGAATGAATGAATAAATTGCCCCTTAAACAATGTGTCTGTGTGAGTAAGTGTGCCCATTGCCATGGGGAACCCCTCCGTGACTCTAGTAGAGGACTAAGCAGGAGATGATGAATGAATTAATGAATCCTTCAAGATTGTGGAATGATGGCACAGTGGGGTTATATGTATAACTGTGTTTGTGGTTGCTTTCTTAATTTCAAGAACTGTTAATGGAGTTCTGCAAGCACATGGGGTGTAATTTAACGACCCCTTAATTGAAATAAGATGGATTGTGTAATTACTGATACAAATTAAGCAAATTTGAAGTTTATTAAAGTGGGCCGTGAGGTTGAGCAGCCAGGACTGTTTAGCATTAGGTCACAGTTTGTTAGGCTCATTAGGTTTTAACTACAGGCAGCTGTTTGTGGCCTCCACCTGTGTTAAGGCTTTAGCATTATATACGGGTAGCCCGGGACGTGAGGGTTTTAATTGTTACATAGTAAAATGTATTCCTCAGGTTTAATGGCCACAATGAGATTATTGCTGTTAGAGCTATTCATATGTGAAATGCAGTGTTTTCATAAGCAAACCGAGCCTAGAGCATATTCTGTAACTTGCCAGGAAAAAGACATGTTCGCTTACGTTTCTAAACCAACCAACCAACTGACCTTTACCCATCTTTATATTCAAGGTGAGAAGTTTAATTTGAACGTCACCGAAGTTATAATAGTTGTGCTGGACTGAATGCAAATGATAAATATTACTACAGATGAACTTGGTTGGTATCAAGATGTGGAGCAGCTTGCAGCATTGTGTTTATATGATATAAAGTACATACATGGCTTTGTCGTCTTCTCTGCTTCATACAACAGCTGCCACATTCAGAAACGGGTAGGTATAACCAACAGTACCATTAACTCCTTAAAATAATGACATGCCCATATTTTTAGGGGGAGGGGGGCTATATGCATTTACTGTATAGTTTTATATACACCTGTACATGAAGGCAGTGATTCACAAAAATATTATTTATTTTTGAACGTTTTAGTTGGTTTGGATATGTAAACCAAAAAGAGCATGCTATAATTCCTAAGGTCCACAGTCTCAGGCAGTGCTTGGATATAATATGCTGTCACTGAATTCTTTATTATTATTATTATTTATTTATTTATTTATTTTTTTTTGACTACACACTTGTCAATTTCTACCCTCCACACAAACATTTAAATGATGTGGTATTATATCTACAGGCTAATGTTTACAGTCTGAATCTCCTGGTCAAGGAATTGCATTATGGTGGAACACTAGGGGTTTTCATGAAGGTGCCCATGAAATGCTTAATGCCCCAGCCTAGTGGTATAGCAGGTACAGTAAACATGAATCATAACACGTTCATTTTTATCACTGACAGCTCCTGATGAACATTTTCATTTTTTGCTCTTGTAGCAGCTGATGGACAAAAGTCTGGAGGGTTTCCATCATCTACAAAGTACTGTGATCAAAATGGGTTTAAAATCATCATTCACCGAGGTGCCACTGTTCCCCCTCTGGAATTAGATACAGTTCATGTTGCAGGAAATCAAAGTGTGGACTGCTTGCCCAAACACCGGAACACTCATTCAGTGACTTTCCAGTTTCCTTTCACAAGTTGCAACACTCAGTCTCAGGTGCTAAGATCTGCAGTAATTGTATTATAAGAATTTGTAGTTTTCTAAACTCCTACCAGCCCTAAACTTTTTTTTAGAGCATTACCACAATTTATCATGTGTAACTATCTATTTCAATTTAACTAGTAAATATTCTTATTTCAATGACACATTGTTTCAATGTACGAAAGTACTAAATGGATCAAACTGGACATTAAGAATCCACTGTGTAGTGGGTAATGTACTGTACTAATCATAGAAAAGAATTTCTGTACACTAAGTGATATACTAAAAAAAGAATTCCATATGAGTTAGTTATATTGTTTTTTGCAGGTTCACGAAGGAAATATTACATTTTGGGTGGATATTGTGGCACAGAAGGAGACTTATTTCAAGCAAGAGATCAGAAATAATGCATTTCTTTACTTCACTTCATACATTTTATTATTTAATTGCATTCTTGTTGATTAATCCCTTTTTTATTTCAGACTGACTGCATCATGCACATATGTTCTAAATAATAAAAGCAGCAGCAAATATATTGGAATTAAAGCCTACAATCGAATAAATGCATCTGTTTTCAGAAAAAAGGGAGAACTTCGTGCTCAGATGAGATTCGCAACAGGTTGGTACTTACCTATAAAATGTACAACCATGTTCAAATGTATTCCAATCATGTTCTGTAAGAGTTAGTTTTAGGTCAGGTATATCATTCATTATTATTGTTATCATTTTACTTTTTGTACATTGTGATTTTATATATATATATATATATATATATATATATATATATATATATATATATATATATATATATATATATATTCCATACTGTGTCTTAGCTGCTGCCAACACTGGGAATTTTCCCAGAATAGGACTAATAACTTAAAGTAAATACTGATCTTTTCTTATGTAAAATTGGACATTGTGAATTCTGATGATTTCCTGATAAATTTAGTTTTTCACATTAAGATATAATCCATGTTTTCATTTTCTAAAGCGGTGTTTCCCAACCAAAAATTAAAATTCTCTAGTTCCATGCACATCAGGTTTTATTATTTAACTTGGATGTTTTTATTCTATTTTGACGTAATTTGGGAGTACAGTGTTTTTTCCTAACCAGATTGTGTTAGATTCTACTTTCAGAAACTTTTATACAAGCAGTGGACCGCCAGTAATGCATGTTCTGGGGGAGCCAGTTTTTGTGGAGGTATTTGTCCTTAAGCAGGAGGATGAAGAACTTGCTCTCGTGCTAAATGACTGTTGGGCCACTCCTAGTCCTGACCCAGATGACGAGCACAGATGGAATTTGCTTCACAAAGGGTACTTTACCTGTTTTTTTTTTTTTTCTTTCTTTCTTTCTTTCTTTCTTTCTTTCTTTCTTTCTTTCTTTCAATTTAGGGTTTTATTTTTATTTTTTTAATTAATTAATTAATTTGTTTATTTTTATCTTTTGACCTTCTTGTGACCTAATAGCCCTGGTGTTATTTTATGGTTCTCAAGATACATTTAAAAAAATATTTTGTATAGTAATTGGAATTAAGTCCTTTAAGCTTTTGTGCTAATGTTTATTTATTTATTATTATTATTTTTTATATAACTGTAAATTAAATGACTATCTGTTTAAACGTAGCAGAATAACACTAATGCATATGCAGTAGTCCCAGAGTTAGCCAAAGGTTTAAAAAAAAATCTAATTGATTTAATTGATTTATTTAGGAGTTTAATGTTGAGACAGCCTTCATGGTTCTTTCCTGAAAGAAACAGTTATGAACTCTACATTGATGAGGCAATTTTAGTATCTACAATTTGCCTTTTGGAATGTGGGAGGAACCCAGAGTAAATCCAGGACCTTCTTGCTGTGACCTTCTTGCTGTGTGCTCCAATTGCTGCACCACTGTGCCGATCACAAATGGAAATCAAAACAAAAACTATATATCCGATTAATTTTTAAAATTTGAAAAATCAATAACAGATGTATTGACATGAATTCAATAAAGCAGAGTCTATTTTGTATGTATTCCAGTAAACAATGTTTACTCTATATGGGTTCCTGTATAACTTTTCAAATACATTATTTATGAATTGTACCTGGCTGAAAACTATATAACTCACAGAAGTCAGTAATTAAACATTAATTATAATTCATTATAATGGTACTTGTAATTTAGTATGTGTTCCAGGCAAGCCATTAATTTCTTTCTTCATCCTGATGGATTGTCTTTAAATAACCTTCCAGTCTAAACACTGCAAATGGATATATGTTATGATGACAGGTGTGACTGTAAATGTGGTCGGTGCGTTGTCAAGTCTAATTTAATTAAAAACTAAGCCAATAGCAATAAATGACCATCACATAGAATTTCATATTATTCACAGAAATATGTTGTATTGATTTACCTTTACTCAATGCCAAATTTAAGCTTTCCCTGTCCTGGCATGCTGCTTTTATGTGCTTAAAAGGTTAAAAGCAGTATTCTTGCTTAATTGTAGAGCAAAATATGAATAAAAAGTTTTAAGTACAGCAAGTATAATAGGAAACCCTTAAGTGTTTAGTATTTTGAAATTAAATAAATAGTTGTCATTAAGAGAGGAGACCTCATCCTGCAGGCAGTACAAATCTCAGGTGTACATTATGGGCCAGCTTTGTTTTTATAAAAACCTAATATTTAACACAAAGAAATGCTGTCAAAAAGTTCCCTTTGTTTTTTCTCAGTTGTCCTTTACAATTAGATGATTATAGAGTTGAAATTTTAAAAGTCCGCCGTGGAGAGGAAATCAAATATCCCAAGCTTCACAAGTGGTTGAAGATTCGAATGTTCTCTTTTGTTGAGATTGATGATGTTTTTGAATTTGTAAGTACATTTTTATATTTATTTTAATGTTTGTGACACTTGCTGTTTAACACTAGTTTTACCCAACAGTTTATTTATTTATGTATTTATTCATTTCTGTTTTAGGTTTTTTTACATTGTAATGCTGAACTTTGCAAAGGAGCACAATGCGATATGACCTGTAATTGAAGTAAATATGTTTAATATTGTTTTTTTTTTTTGTTTGTTTTTTTAAATCCCTTTTACTGTGATGCTATGTTGTATGTGTTACAGTGAAGAGTACAAGTACAAGACAGTTGATACCTCAAGAAATTCACCCAAAGGTCAAACCATGCAATAAAAAAAATTTAATGAGAGCCACATTTGAAACTCTACAGGAAGCCTGTTTCTGCCACTAAGAAGAAGGAAAAAAAAAAGTAAAAGTGACTTATCTCAGATTTCTCACTTACTAAGTCAGAATTCTGACATTATACTGGTGAATAAAGTGATTAAAGTGAGATGAGATCAATAAAAGTAAAAATATTAAAGAGATGTAAAGTCAGAATTCTGAGAAAAGTCTGAATTCTGACTTGCTAATCAGAATTCTGAGATTAAAAGTCAGAATTCTGAGTAACATTTTTTCCCCTTCCATACTACAGGCCTCTGCAAGCATGATGAGTGTTTTAGTTTGTTACTTTTGGGAAAAAAAAATGTTTGAATGGATTACTTAGAAGCCTTAAATTTCTAAACAGAACATGGCAGCACAGCTTTTGCATTTAAACAAAAAACATTACGTCTGAAATGACGAGACAAAACCAAAGTGGAGATCATGTAGCTTTTGTGAAAAAGAAAACAGTACATTAGCACAACGCACTATGTGTAACAATGCCACAGGATTTGTGCCATTTGCAATCATTGAACTCTGTGTTCTAAAAGCATTCTAGAATCTAACAGGCCATTTTATCCAACAGCTTAGACTTGTTTAAACCTTTGTCACACAGAACAATGCATTTAATCAAATCTTGAACTAAAGATGACTGTAAAAGAAAAATATGTTTAGCAATGCCTCTGTGAAAGTCCAGACAGTTCTTTAAAAATGGTGGGGTAAAACTGCTTAAAAGAATGAATGGCCACAAAGCTCAATAAACTGAAACAACTGTAAAGAAACGCTAGGGATTCCCGGTTCGAATCCCCATCTGGGTGGAGTTTCCATGTTCTACCCGTGTCCGTGTGGGTTTCCTCCGGTTTCTCCGGTTTCCTCCCACAGTCCAAAAACATGGATCAAGTCAATTGAGTTCTCCAAATTTCCCCATATAGAGTGTGTGAGTGAGTGTGTGCCCAGCAATAGATTGGCGCCCTGTCCTGGGTGTATCTGCCTAGCGCCCGAAACGTTCTCCCCTGGATGGGCATGGGGAACCCCACCATGACCCTAATAGAGGATAAAGCAGAAGATAATGAATTAATGAATTAACACATACAATTCACACTACAGGCAATGATAAAGTAGTTTAAGGTTCCTTTGAGAATTTGCATGATGGTTAATCTCCAGAGAGAGAGCAGGAGAGAGCAGAGAGATGTTGGACTGTTTATCAGACTGTAAAAACAATAAATGCATGATTACGCACACCTTAATCGTTTATAATTACACGATTTTTTTTTAGAGAATGAATGGCTACATAGCTCAATAAACTGAAACAACTGTAAAGAAAATCTTACAGAACAATGTAAAAGACTAATAATTGTACTGCAAAGAACATTATAAATAACATGACTATGTTATTGCTGCTAAAGATTTTTGTTATATAATGATGGTGCCATTTGTGTTGTTAATGAGATTGTATTTCTTAGGATTATTCTTTTTTAATCCATCCATTATCTTCCTCTTTATCCTATACTATGGTCGCGGGGGGGGGGGGGGGGGGGGGGGGGGGGGGGGGGGGGGGGGGGGGGGGGGGGGGGGGGGGGGGGGGGGGGGGAGGGGGGGGGGGGGGGGGGGGGGGGGGGGGGGGGGGGGGGGGGGGGGGGGGAAGGGGGGGGGGGGGGGGGGGGGGGGGGTGGGGGGGGGGGGGGGGGGGGGGGGGGGGGGGTTCCACATGCCCATCCAGGGGAGAACGTTTCGGGCGCTGGGCAGATACACCCAGGACAGGGTGCCAATCTATCTCTGGGCACACACTCACTTACACAAACACACTCTATATGGGGTAATATGGAGATTTCAATTGACCTTCATCCATGTTTTTGGACTGTGGGAGGAAACCGGAGGACCCGGAGGAAACCCACATGGACACGGAGAGAACATGGAAACTCCACCCAGATTGGGATTCGAACCGGGAATCCCTAGCGCTGAGAGGCGAACGTGCTAACCACTAAGCCACCTAATTACATGATTTTTTTTTACTACAAATAACACTAGTAAAGAAAAAGAATTATTACTATAGGTTTGATTGTTTTAGGCGGCACGGTGGCTTAGTGGTTAGCACGTTCTCCTCTCAGCGCTAGGGATTCCCGGTTCGAATCCCCATCTGGGTGGAGTTTCCATGTTCTCCCCGTGTCTGCGTGGGTTTCCTCCGGGTTCTCCGGTTTCCGTGTGTGTGTGTGTGTGTGAGTGAGTGTGTGTGTGTGTGTGAGAGTGTGTGTGTGTGAGTGAGTGTGTACCCAGCGATAGATTGGCGCCCTGTCCTGGGTGTATCTGCCCAGCGCCCGAGACGTTCTCCCCTGGATGGGCATGGGGAACCCCACCGCGACCCTAATAGAGGATAAAGCGGGAGATAATGAATGAATGAATGAATGAAATGAATGATTGTTTTATTGTTACTATACTCCTTTCCACTAGTTGGCAAAAGCGCGTTTTGGTTGTTGCGACGTGCCCAGTTACGATCACGTGATTTGCAGTGACGTAAGTAAGGACAGAAAAACACCGGGCTGTAAATTAGTGCTACATTTAATTAAATGAGTGTATAAAAGAAACAAACCGTTTATTCGTTCTGTAAACTAGAAACAGAAACTCTGTAATGAACTGGGTGACGCACTGATTCCTACACGAGTACCCGACTGACTGCGGTTGCTTCTGATTATGTGCGTTAGGGGCAGCACTGTTAGAAGTTAGCTGGTGTTGATGGAGAACCTGAGGTGGAGGCAGGATGGAGGCTCCGCACTGCTGCCCATCACTCCGCACAGAGAGCAGCTCATCACAGCCGTGCAACTAAACCAGTTCCTGGTTGTAACGGGGGAGACTGGCAGCGGGAAAACCACTCAGCTGCCCCAGTATATATACCAAGCTGGTAAGGTGCTACATTCAATAAAACATTCATTCATTCATTCATTATCTCCCGCTTTATCCTCTATTAGGGTCGCGGTGGGGTTCCCCATGCCCATCCAGGGGAGAACGTCTCGGGCGCTGGGCAGATAGATCCAGGACAGGGCGCCAATCCATCGCTGGGCTTAAATAAAACACTGGTGGTTTAATCGTCTACGTGCAGTGTGAAAGAAGAAGCTGCTCCAACTTGTTTCTGCAATAATTGTCTAGTTTATCAGTTCCAATTACCATTTAGGCGGCACGGAGGCTTAGTGGTTAGCACGTTCTCCTCTCAGCACTAGGGATTCCCGGTTCGAATCCCCATCTGGGTGGAGTTTCCACGTTCTCCCCCTGTCCGCGGGGGATTCTAAGGGTTCTCCGGTTTCCTCCCACAGTCCAAAAACATGGATCAAGTCAATTGAGTTCTCCAAATTGACCTATATAGTGAGTGTGTGAGTGAGTGCCCAGCGATGGATTGGCAACCTGTCCTGGGTGTATCTGCCCAGCGCCCGAAACGTTCTCCCCTGGATGGGCATGGGGAACCCCCCCGTGACCCTAATATAGGATGAAGTGGAAGATAATGAATGAATGAATTACCATGTATGTATTTGTAGTTCTACAGTTATTTGTTTCTTTGTATACAGTTCTAATGGAACGTTTGGACACGCCCCCTTCTTGCTCTATTTTCCTCACTTGCCAAGATAGGCTTTGTAGTTTTACAATTACAGACAGCAGAACATCTGTTTTCTTGTTTTTGTTAGTCCCCTGTTGGTTCTCTGTTCTCTATTGGTCAGGACCATCACAGAACAGGTATAATTTGGGTGGTGGATTGTTTATTTTAAGTTCTGCAGTGACACTGATGTGCTGAGGGGGGTTTAGTACAGCAGAGCTACTGTAGTTTCATTTAAACTCTTCAGTGACACTGCTGGGGTAGGAATAATGCACTAACCACATAATACCTGCTCTGTGGTGGTACTATTGGGGGTCCTGACTGTTAGAGTCTACAGTCTGGAATTGTAGAACTACAAAGTCCATCTTTACATAAAGTGCATCTGATAAAATAGGCAATAAATGGAACAAAAAGTGGTCTGACCAAGCTTTTGACTGGTACTGTATTTTATTAATAGCTTTTATTTTGTTTGTTAAAGATCAGGACCACTGCAGAGCAGGTTATGAGTAAAATGCACTATGATTTGTTGTAATGACACTATGTGATGACTTTACAGAGAAAATAAATTCCTATTTATAACTCATGACATCTAAAATGGGATCCAAATAGACAGCATCAATGTAAAGTAAAAAAAAACTTGAAATAAATATTTTAAATATGTTGTTATATTATCCAATGTGGAGTACAGAGTACATTTCCCTCTGAATGGTAGCTAAGTGGAAATATATAATGCATCAGATTAAATAATGTTTTAAAGTACGCAAACTTCAAAACTACATTATTTGAGTAAGTGTACCTAAATAATTCCCACCACAATAGATGACATCTGAGACATGACAAAATTATTTGACAAGACATTATTTACAAGAAAAGGATGCAGAGAAGCACATTTACAGTTCAATGAATTTAGACTCTTTAATTCACCTACTAGCATGGTTTTGGACTGTGAGAGAAAACCAAGTGACATGTAAAAAGTTTTGAATGTACAGTTCCTAAAATGACATTGTTTCATTGTTCAATAGATTTGATGTGCAGACATTGTGGTATGTTTATTTGCTTTTTTGTAAGGATTATGTAAGAATGGGAAAATTGGAGTGACCCAACCAAGGCGAGTAGCAGCCATTACTGTTGCTCAGCGAGTATCTGAGGAGCTGGGAGTTACTTTAGGACAACAGGTTGGGTACCAAGTGCGTTTTGATGATTGCACCACAAAGGTAAGTTTAATTTAAAGCATATTCATAATAATTTAAGACTTTTATATTTAGTCCTATGTCTGAGTGTGTTTACTTTATATTTAGGACACTTTGATTAAGTACATGACAGATGGCTGCATGCTGAGAGAAATCCTCACAGACCCAGGCTTAACTCAGTACAGTGTTGTGATTTTGGATGAAGTCCATGAGAGAAGTCTGAACACGGTATATATAATCATATACATATAAATATATACTTATTTTATGCTCATGGTGCTCGCTGTCTATTGTGATTTTCCTACAAGCAAACTTTGCAAAAATAGCAATTACTGCATTATTTTGTGTGCCCACCAAAATTCTTTTTCATTTCTTGTAGGATATTTTGCTAGGACTGCTGAAAAAGGCACCATCTCAAGGCTCCCATGGTCGTTCACATCCACTGAAAGTAGTGGTGATGTCTGCTACTATGGAAACTGACAAAATTAGTGCTTTTTTTGGAGACTGTCCTGTATTTTGCATACCGGGAAGAACGTATCCTGTGAAGGAACTATTTTGCAATTTGATTGGGCCAAAGGAAAAAGATAGTTTAGCATATGTGAAGGCAGTAAGTTTTGGAATTACTGTATTAACAGTTGCTTTGTTTTGTTGTTTAGAGCCGTTAAAGAATAGTCTTTGATACAGTAATATGATAAAATAGCTTTCTCATTCTTTCTGAAGGTGGTGAAGGTGGCTTTAGATGTTCACACAAATGAAGCCTCTGGTGATATCCTTGTTTTTCTGACAGGTCAGCAGGCTTATATATTTAATCATGTTAATATGTAATAGGACTGTCGACTTTAGGACTCATTTTGTTTAAATTTTACATGTTCATTAACTTTTGTCTTCACATATGCTTGCTTTCTGCCATTTTTAGGTCAGTCAGAGATCGAGAAAGCCTGTGACATGCTATTTGAAAAGGCAGAGTCAATAGACTATCGATATGATATGCATGAAAAATCAGTGGAAGGCCTTCTCATTCTGCCTTTATATGGATCGATGCCAACAGGTGTTTGTATTTGTTCATATATCTCTATCTTCTTAATTAAGGCATGACATTTTAGCTGTCATTTAAAATACTTGGGCTTAAATAGTCCAAATTCAAACATAACTGACATCAATAAACCAGGACTAATGACTTATTACCCCAAATCATACTGACTGCAAATGAAAAAACACCACACATTTCCAAATAGAAGTGCAAAATGCACCTCAAACAGAATGGCTGGAAAACACCCTGAACAGGTGACGTGACACATGATGCACACACACACACAGACAGACACCATGGCCACTTTCACATCATTAATTCACCCACTTGCCTGTTTGAGCTCCTGAAGGGAAACGCAGAAATAATATATAAACTCCACACAGACAGGACCTCTGCTGCACCATCTGAGGATTGTACCTAGTGCTATACCCAGTAACTCAGTTACCTTATATAAAAAAAAACAATGCTGGTAATTTTATTTAAAAACCTTTTTTTAGAAACAATGTTATTTAGCTCTCTCTTATTACAACAGTCACATATTTTTGCAAATCAAATTTTTTTCAGTGATTTAATTTGGAAATGAACATTTTCTTACATAAATCCAACGTTAGTTCGATGTAGTTTAGTCCCAGCCCTTAAAATCATAATGTAACAAATAATTAAAATGTCATTTTTAGTGCGGTATATTTGATAACTTTTAAGGAACTTCAATACTATTAATAATAATATTAATAATATTGCAAGGCACTAAAGATAGTAAGAAATAAGGAAATTCATATTTAAAATTGATGCAATAAAGTATGTAAAAATGTTTTTTAATAACAGGTTAGTGGTGTTAAACAAAATAAATATGATATTAGTATTTAATACAAAAAGGGCTGCATGTAGTTTTATAAAATGTTTATGTTAATGGAAATATTACAAATATGTGATATGTTGAATAATCTTTGTATTAATAGTATTTGTTGTATGTTTTAATATCAGCCATTGCAGTGTTCAAACTTAACAAATGTAAGGAATAATGCCTATTGTGTATTAAGAAAATACACAATATGTATTTTAAAAATTACACAAAATTATGAAGTGGTGGTAGTAGTAGTAGTAATAATAATAATAACTGAAAAATTGACTGCAACAAAATTAACATGTTTTTAAGAAAAAGGTCATATACCAAAATAAGAATTATACCAGAATGAGGATTATACATGTGCTGAAATTCGAAATTTGTATTATACATGTATATACCATGTATTGTGATGGTATATTTTCATCTTATTGCTCAGCTATAACACAAATAGTATGTGACCAAATTACAACCAGATGTTTTGTTTGGTCCCATTATCACATGTGAAAAATCAACACACCTAGTTATGGATTTTGGACTGGGGCAGGGGTGGGGGTGGGGGGGTGGGATGGGTTTTTTTCTGTTTAAACATGGCTGTGCACAATGCAAGGTCCGGAAAGGCATACATGGTTCAGTTTGGTATTTTAAAACCTGTAGTAGAATGCATTTGAATAACATTTTATCAACTATATTTTTTTCTGTCTTTAGATCAACAGAAGCAGATATTTGAACCTGCTCCTGTAGGAGTGAGAAAGTGTGTAGTGGCAACAAACATAGCAGCGACATCCCTTACAATCAATGGAGTCAGGTGAAAATATAAAGATGTTGCTTAATAATAATGCACATACAAGAAATGACCTGAAAATAACAAATGGAGCAGCTTTAGCTTATAAACATGTTTTTACTGTAGATTCATAGTTGATGGTGGGTTTGTGAAACAACTGATCCATAACTCAAATGTTGGCTTGGACATCCTTGATGTGGTGCCTATATCAAAGTAAGTATGAAAAAATTAAGCGATTCACATTAACTATGGTGTACCTCTAATGTCTTTGGTTTTATGTAAACACAGAAGTGAGGCTCAGCAGCGAGCGGGCAGAGCTGGAAGAACCTCACCAGGGAAATGCTTTCGAATCTATAATAAGGAATTCTGGGAGACTTGCATGCCTGAATACACTGTCCCAGAGATCCAGCGAACTAGTCTCACGTCTGTTATTCTGACTCTTAAATGCCTTGGGGTCCATGATGTAATCAGGTACTGATCATATGTTCAGTTGTTAATATTTTAACGAACATTTCAGTGGGAATCAAGTGTGGCTATGCTTCATGTAGGTTTCCTTACTTGGACCATCCAGAGGAGAGGTTTATCTTGACTGCACTAAAGCAGCTTTATCAGTTTGATGCTATTGACAGGTAAGTAATATTTTAAAGCTTTTTAACTGAAGTCTGTAAGTTGCCAATTGTCATACAATGGACTTGAGAATAAAACTGCAGTCATGGCGTTTATATCACTGCCATTTAGACTAATTGGTTCATGTGTTTAGGAGCCAAGTATTAGAATATTTTGTAGCCCAAACTATGGTGTCCAAACAAACATGTTAAATTGACTGTAAGCAGAAGTAAATTCACCATGTTCACTGTAATACACACTATATTGCCCCAATCATCACTATGTATATTGGAATGCTGGACATTTCATTCCACAACCCCTTGTTGTTTTTAATTATGGTCAGGAGGTTTTCCTCTTATGGTTAAGGCAAAAAATCAGGACAGTCCACTGGAGTTCCTCTACTGTAAGCTATTCGACCTAAAAAAGTAAGGATGCCAAGTGGCCAAAATCTGAGACATTTATTAGTCCTGAATGTTTTTAGATACTGTTTCATTGATTACACTCAGTGATACTGCCACCTAAAAGAAACTCAGTAACTTGATGTGTCCTCTAACATTTAGTCTGTAGTCTTGTACTTAAATTGTAAAACTCTTTTTCAGAGACTGAAGCCCGATTGGCATCAAAACTAGCAGCAGTGTTATTTTAAACATTCTTAAATTAATTTTGGAACATGTAAATGTATTAATAAAAATGATAAGTCAATTTAAATGATCAAACCTAATTATTTAACACTCCTAATTGTTTCACACTTGTAATCACACTTTAAGACTGTAAATAAATGTACAACAATAAAAGCCCAGATGCCATAATATACAATAATATACAGTGTTATGTTATCCTGAAATTCCAAAATTCATAAAAAAAACTGGTAGATACATAAATTATGTGAAATATTTTGTTACAAATGCAATTTGATGCAATGTAAATTGGCAGGCCATGTTTAATTGATTAAATAATAAAAAAAATCCCTACATTTTACATTCATTTACTATGGGTACCCAAAGTGTTAAATAATTATAATGTAATGTGGTGAGTTTATAATTACATTTTAAATTTTACATTTTTACAGAAAGGGAAATGTAACTAGATTGGGGAGGCTGATGGTAGAGTTCCCGCTTCCTCCTGGACTTGCACTAGCTCTGTTAAAATCTGCAGCTTTTGGCTGTGAGGACTTGATGCTTCCTGTTGCAGCCATGCTGTCAGTGGAAAACATCTTCATTCGACCAGGTAGCTGTGAAGGCAATAACCACATATTCATAAATATTTCCCAGGGCTCTACTTAACTTGAAACCTTTTTCATACAGGCCTTCCTGAAAAACAGAAGAAGGCTGAGAATATTCACAATGAATTGGCGAATTCTGCAGGTAGTTCGAATGATTTCCTCATGCTGTTACACATCTTTGAAAAATGTAGAGCAAGGTAAGTGATGGATCCAGTTTTCTTAAAGTAGCAATTATGGAAAAGTATTGAGAATAGTGTTGAGATTATCTGAAATGAAATGACCCATTCTTGCAGTGATAATCCATCCACGTGGAGTAAAGGTCATTGGCTTCACTGGCGGGCGCTCAAATCAGCTTTTAGCATTGAAACTCAACTCAGAGAGATCATTCACCGTCTGAAGAAGGTATTCTGTTACCTTCTTTGCTTCTACATTTAAGTCACTCTACATGGTTTGCATCAGTTATTTATATGAAGCTGCGACAGTGGAAGTTAAGGATGCACCGAAATAAAACATTTGCCTAAAGGCTGAATGCCAAACACTATGTAAGACGTAAATGTTCTCACTTTCATTTTTATTATTACATTTTTAGCTTTATTGAACATGATTTATGTGCATGCAGTAATGATTTCTATTCTAAAAAAAACATGTGCATAGTTCACAATTTCAGAGCACTTAAAATTGTCTGATCACAACACATTACTTCCTATTAACTAAACCAGTGATGGATAAATGTGATTAATTAACTGAAACATCACCTTTATTAGGATCCTTAAATACCTTGGCCAAATTAATATGTCCATCCATTATCTTCCTAGGGTCGTGGGGGGGGATCCCCATGCCCATCCAGGTTCTTGTTTGTTATTGTATTAAATGACATAATTTAAGCAGCTATGTCTTATTGAATGTAAAAATGTAAAACCTGATGATTTTCCAAAAAATCTCAACTTTAAGGTGCAGAAATCATCCATCCATCTATTATCTCCCGCTTTATCCTCTATTAGGGTCACGGTGGGGTTCCCCATGCCCATCAAGGGGAGAGTGTCTCGGGCGCTGCGCAGATACACCCAGGACAGGGCGCCAATCTATTGCTGGGCACACACTCACTCACACAGACACACTCTATATGGGGCAATTTGGAGAATTCAATTGACTTGATCCATGTTTTTGGACTGTGGGAGGAAACCGGAGAACCCGGAGGAAACCCACGTGGACACGGGGAGAACATGGAAACTCCACCCAGATGGGGATTCGAACCGGGAATCCCTAGCGCTGAGAGGCGAACGTGCTAACCACTAAGCCACCGTGCCGTATTGATTAAAGTCATAGAGAGAGTAATTTTTCTAGCAACCACTAGTCAACCATATGTATTCCAAGTATTCAGGTATCTTTCTTTTATGTTTATGAACTTTTGAGCTGTTTTAAATGCCTAAATAAAAGATTTTTTTTATCTCTGTTCATTTAGCACAAAGATTTTCCACATGAGGAATTTAAAGGCATCCATAGTGAACTGCTGAGGCAATGTCTTTGCCAGGGTTATTTTACCAACGTTGCCAGAAGGTCTTTTGGAAAAGCTTTCTGTACCATGGATGGACACGGCTCCACAGTTCATATTCATCCATCATCATCGGTATGCATTTTCACTAAACTTGTTTCATCAACGGTAATGCTTACTTATAATATACTGATTAACTACTGATTTATTATACAATTATGCATTTTCAGCTTTTTGGACAGGAGGCAAAGCTGGACTGGATCATTTTCCATGATGTTCTGGTCACTTCTCGGGTGTATGTTAGAACTGTGTGCCCTATTCGATATGAGTGGGTAAAGGACCTGCTGCCAAAGCTACATGAAATAGATGTCTATGATCTGAGCAGTGTTGCTAGGGAGGAAGTCACTGATGAGGAAATGGCACGATGGGAAAAGAAAAGAGCAGCACAAAGACAAACAGGTATGCTATTCAGGAACATAGGCTGATTCCCAGGTGCTCTGATCGTCCTTTTAAGCAAAAGACAAAGGGTTTACTGTACGGTCATCTACTTTCCATAATCCTGAATACATGAAACATACTCATAGTGGCATTTGTGGTTTAAATTAGCTTTGCATGATCATGTTTTAATGTTTTTAAACAGAGACCAGTCAAGATTCGTTGAAAAAGCTTGAGAGGAGAAATGATGCCAACACCATTGCGGAGGCCCGTGCTCGGTACTTGCAACGAAAAAAAAATCAACTTCACACGAAAAACCCATAAAAAGACTTTTTTTCTTTTTTTTTTTGCTTTATTTTACTTGTTATAATAAATTCCACCTTTGTCACAAAATACTTGATTAAACAATTTTATACTAAATTAAATGTTTTTACATTCTATGTTTTTAATGTCATTGTTGAGGGATTTATTTTCATGTAATATTTAGGTTAGTGATTCATGTGCGGTTTGAATTATGAATCAGATTTTTTTTTTTTTAATTGATATTGAAATTGAATTGATTTTATTTATGTGAATACATAAAATCACTTTTAATTTTAAAAATTTTTATGTTTCAGCAATTACCCATGAATGGGATTTTTTTTACTGTTCAATAATATTTTAATTGATATTTAAAGGAACGGGCAGCACGGTGGTGTAGTGGTTAGCACATTCGCCTCTAAGCACTGTGGATCCAGGTTCGGATCCCAATCTGGAGTTTCCATGTTCTCCCCATGTCTGCATTGGATTCCTCTGGTTTCTTCCCACAGTCCAAAAACATAGATTCAAGGTGAATTGAATGTTCTGAATTGCCCAAAATAGTGAGCGGGTAAGTAAGTGGGTGTGCTCAGCAATAGATTGGTGCCCTGTCCTGGGTGTATCTGCCCAATGCCGGAAACGTTTCCCCTGGGTAGGTATGGAGGAAAACCCTAGTAGATGATTAAGTGGAAGATAATGAATTTAAAGAAACTCCTAAGTGACTATAAATTAATTCTTGTGTTATAAATAAGGTGTCACTTAACCCAAATTTCCTTTCAATTTGTCAAGTTGGTCTACATTAACAAATTGAAAAAGTGAAAAAAACACATTACCCATATTCCCCTTGAGCTTAAGCAGCAGGAGCAATAATGACTGCACATGGGAATGTAAGCATAATTCGCTCCCACAATCGTGTGGATGGATAAAGAAGCAACAATATTCACCATGGATCAGAATTAAGCTTACACAATGTTTGGAAAGCTATTTCTTCTAACCACTAAGTTAAGCTCCTGGGGTTTTGCTGTTGTTACTAGAACTTTTAAGTGGATCATGTGTTCTATAATGTTATAGTCAGATATACAACAGAAACACAAACAGTAAACAGTACAAAATTAGTACATATTGAATTCACACTGTTATGGAGGGTGCAGTCTATGTATTGAGCTGCATTCCTCAGAATGCACTGTGGAACCTTGTTGGGTTCCACAAAATTTATTAAATTATTAGGAGGAAACTAGCTGCACATGGAAGAAACAGGATCTGAAACAGGCATTTATATCCACTCATACACAAAAAAAATGTCTGACCACAAAGGAAATGGTGTTTACATAATACAAAGAAATAAGCCTCAGTCTACAACTGAATACTCATGCCCACCCATTGTTAAACACAGATGTCTGATATTTATTTTGTTCAAAACACGTTGTAATCCTTTTAAGGACAAATGGCATGTTCCTCATGAATTACATGTGATTACATAAAATTTACACTGACATGTTAATGCTGCATGTATGGAAAATGCAAGCAAGATTGACTTCCATGGACGGCCCTTTCCCATCCATTATGTGAATGAAGTAAGTTATTTAGTGACACGTTTCTAATAGTATGGTGTTCAAACCCTGGTGCTTTAAAAAAAATTAGACAAATCGAATTGCTGCATGTAAACCAGATCTCACGCCTGAAACTAAACATACCTTTAAATATAATACTAATTTTTTGTCTTAAGTCTACTTAGCTATTCACAAATATTTGGATCGACTATATACAATAAAATATATAAAATTGAGGGCGGCATGGTGGCTTAGCACATTCACCTCTCAGCACTAGGGATTCCCGGTTTGAATCCCCATCTGGGTGGAGTTTCCATGTTCTCCCCGTGTCCGTGTGGGTTTCCTCCGGGTTCTCCGGTTTCCGCCCACAGTCCAAAAACATGGATCAAAGTCAAATGAATTCCCCAAATTACCCCAAATACAGTGTCTGTGTGAGTGAGTGTGTGCCCAGCGATAGATTGGCGCCCTGTCCTGGGTGTATCTGCCCAGCGCCTGAAATGTTCTCCCCTGGATAGGCATGGGGAACCCCCCCGCGACACTAATATAGGATAAAGCGGAAGATAATGGATGGATGAAATCTCCAAATTACCCCAAATAGAAAGTGTGTATGTCTGTGTGAGTGAGTGTGTGCCCAGCGATAGATTGGCGCCCTGTCCTGGGTGTATCTGCCCAGTGCCCGAAATGTTCTCCCCTGGAGATACACCCAGGACAGGGCGCCAATCTATCACCCCCCCACGATCCAGGGGAGGACGTTTCGGGAGCTGGTCAGATACACCCAGGACAGGGCGCCAATCTATTACTGGGCACACACTCAGACATACATACTATCTATTTGGGGTAATTTGGAGATTTCATCCATCCATTATCTTCCGCTTTAACCCCCCCCTCCCCTCCCCCACGACCCTAATATAGGATAAAGCGGAAGATAATGGATAGATGAAATCTCCAAATTACCCCAAATAGAGAGTGTGTATGTCTGTGTGAGTGAGTGTGTGCCCAGTGATGGATTGCCGCCCTGTCCTGGGTGTATCTGCCCAGCGCCCAAAACGTCCTCCCCTGGATGGGCATGGGGAAACCCCCGCGACCCTAATAGAGGATAAAGCAGAAGATTATGGATTGATGGATGGATGGATGGATGGATGGATATAAAACAGGGCGGCATGGTGGCTTAGTGGTTAGCACGTTCGCCTCTCAGCGCTAGGGATTCCCGGTTCGAATCCCCATCTGGGTGGAGTTTCCATGTTCTCCCCGTGTCTGCGTGGGTTTCCTCCGGGTTCTCCGGTTTCCTCCCACAGTCCAAAAACATGGATCAAGTCAATTGAATTCTCTAAATTGCCCCATATAGAGTGTGTCTGTGTGAGTGAGTGTGTGCCCAGCGATGGATTGGCGCCCTGTCCTGGGTCTATCTGCCCAGCGCCCGAGACGTTCTCCCCTGGATGGGCATGGGGAACCCCACCGCGACCCTGATAGAGGATAAAGCGGGAGATAATGAATGAATGGATATAAAACTGGCTGCATCTGGAGCTAAAACTAGGTTGTGATTGGCACCAGCACTACAATAAACCAAATGCATTCTAATCCAGAAAATGGCTTGTTTCCTTAATATAGGAACAACAGTATGGTATAATAAGGGCTGAAAACCTAACGTTAGTATAAATTCGCAGTTTAACTGCATATTGAAATCATTTCGGGAGTTGAACGCTGTGCATTTTTCCGACGAAGCGCTTTTGGGAGCCTCCAAGTTCACCGGAAGTGACGTTCACGTGATCTCGTGAATGATGTGGCATAAAATAATCGAGTAATTTATTTGTAGTGATTCTTTTCGGTTTGTGCGCAGCATTCCTCGTGGAAATTGTTAATTAAGTCCGACGCTGTCTGTGCGCTTAAAACCAGTAGGTCCCGGTGCTCGGCTTCGGCCAGAATGCTTCAAAGCTTTCGTCCTTGGTGGCTCTGACGCTTCCGTGTTGAGCTGCGCTGAGCTGGGTTGCGCCGCCATTGCGGGTCTGAGCGCTTCAGCACCGAGTCTCCTGATCTCAGTCCGAGCCGCGGAGCAGCAGCGCTATTTCCAGGGAGCAGGACCTGCGCTCATCTTTCAACAACCTCCGTAATCAGCTTCCATCCCCGAGCGGCACCAGCTGTCCCCCGCGCGTCGCGCTGTTTCAGGGCTGTTCCGCGGTTTGCTGGCGGTGTCCGTGCAGGAGGTCGCAGTTAGCTGTAGCTGTAGCTCTCTGACCGGAGGGTTGAGAGCACGAAAACCGAGCGATCATGGCTCAGATCCTGCCGATCCGCTTCCAGGAGCACCTGCAGGTAAGACCCCGGCTCATCCCTGCCGTCGACCGAGAAGCGTCGATCTGTGAACGACGCGGGGCTTTTTTTTGTGGCAACTTCGCGTTCTGTCGAGAATTCGGGCTGCTAGCTGAACCAGTTAGCCCGCAGCCCTTAGCTCAGTTTGCGGCTTTTCGTACGCGTTGAAAACCCACTAAAACCACGATTATTCGGTGAATTAAAGAAACAATTTTCGTGTATCATATGGATTGGGGTGGAATCCATCGTTTTACTGCGTTGTCTCGGACGGCAAGGTTTATTCCCCGAAACCTGCGTTACTTCAGATGTATGAATCATTGAATCGAGTTCGGCTCTTTGGGGAAACTGCTAGATTAAAAAAAAAAAAAAAAAGAAAAATCGATCTGAAATTCCCGCGCTTGGTATCAAACGTCTTATTGTGTTTTACAAATCATTTGCGATATGATTAATAAAGCGGTTTGATGAATGAGTACAATGACTGAAATGGTAATTAATACAGTTTGGTTTCGTTTCGGAGGGCAATAATGTCACGTAGTAAAATGCTTTTCGATCTTCCGTTCGATCGTTTTTAATTAATGATCATTTTGGTCACGATTCAAACGGCAGTAATTGTGAAACACCACTAGTTAAAGACTGGTGCCAAAGGAATGATGACCTCCCTTCCGTTTCTGACTCGCCCTGCTATCTATAGTCTTATCATCTGTACACCTACAGCAGCCCCGCTCCCTGTGCAGCAAACGGCTTCCCATTAATAAAACACTCCCACAAATTAATACATTACCGCAACCGGCAGTTAATCTACATCCCTAATGTGTATATGCTATGATATGGAAGCCCGTTTCCAGCACTGAGAAGAAAATTCTGGTATATACATTGAAAATGCATGAATGGTGTGGTGGATGAATAATGCAGCATCATAGGATAAAGTGCAGGGTGTATGTAAAATGAGTTGGGTTAAAGTGACTAATGAGTTCAATGAAGTCACAGCTTCAGAAAAAAAGTGCTTTGGTGTGGGACCCAGGAAACAAAGTCTCCTGTAATGCCTGTCATATGGTAAGAAATTGAACTCATGCTTTGGATGAGACCCTACCCGCTTGCACTAGATGAACTAAATTGTGGGTAACTGTGTGCCAGTGTTGCGCTGGGCAGATTTCATCCCTGGTCCGATGCAGCAGAGCATACTTGCATCGTTTTCTAACTTTTTGTATAACCTTGACCTTGAATATAATGGTGTTTTAGCCCTGTTGATATTCACAAAGTTGGATTTATGAACTTGTGAATTATCAAATAATGAAATTAATGTCAGTCTGTGTGCTTACACTGTCATTACCTGTTAAATTGTGACTCTACTGCACCTAGAGTTTGAGAATTAATTATTTATAATTTTGTTGCCATGTCAATTTCCTGGAGATAAGGGGGATTGGTTGTTCATTATGGTCTCTTTGATGCATATCAACCTGATATGCTTGAAGCCAGGTACAAATTAAGTGGAAATGTTAACCATTTTAAGGCCTTTAAGTTTAGTGTGTGACTTCTTCATGGAAATATATTGTAAAATATATTTTTTTCAAGCTTCTGATTTAAATACACAAATTCTACTTTTATTTACAAACCAAACCTAATGAACCAAAGTATTGTGGAAAATGTATATTGACAAATCTTAAAAGCTTATTTGGGTGTAAAATTGGTGCCGACATTGCAGCAATATCTATTTGAGTTTGGCCATTTATTCGGAGGTGCATCTGTGAGCTCTGACTGAAGTTGGAGGAGAGGGTCTGTCTCTCAAATGCTGTTTTAGTTTATACTAAAGGTGATTCTGTGGGTTTAAGGTTAGAACTGTCTGGGCCAGCTAAACTCTTCCATACCAAGTTCACTCACCCATGTCTTTATGGACTTTGTCTTGTGCACTATGGCACAGTCATGCTGAACGAGATAAGGGCCTTCCCCAAATTATTTATCCTAAGTTGTGAAGCATACAGTTGTTAAATTACATGGTTACATATAATTCCATATACACATGGTAAGTGAACTGACTAAACCAGTGAATTAGTTTGTGCATGTGTCCATACTTCTGTCCATGTATGTTGAAGTCAGCACATTATTGCAGTTAAGCAATACTAATTTTTAGCATTGTTAGTAAAGAATTCCAAATGAGTTTGCTGATCTGTGTCTAGCTTGTAATCAGCAGTCATTCTTTTAATCTTATGCACATGCATCCAGTTTGATCCTCTACAAATCCAGTTTTTCAGGCCTTCATCGGTCCTGATAACAATAGTCAGTATATTGACTGGTGCTTCCCTGATTGCATGTAGTCTATTTGGCATATTGCTCACCCTTATGTAATCATAAGTAAAATTGTTTTCCTAACCACACCTTAACTATTTGAAAGTTTATTCATTTTTTTAATGGTTTGGATGAATAAAAATATTGTTACTGGCAGTACTAATATTTAATAAATTAAGAAATTCATATTTTTGCATGTAAATGCAAAAGTTCTATTTGAAATGTTTTAGTTCACCATTTTAAGTGATGTGGCTTTCTGCAGAGTTTTGCAATGAGCTGATTACAATCTCTCTCTCTCTCTCTCTCCCCCCCCCCCTCTCTTTTTTGTTTATTTATTTATTTGTTTATTTTTTTATTCAACTCTGTTATCGTTTTTTGGGTCATTATCAGCTCCAGAACCTGGGCATTAACCCAGCGAACATTGGCTTCAGCACACTCACCATGGAGTCAGACAAGTTCATCTGTGTGCGGGAGAAAGTTGGAGAGCAAGCTCAGGTGGTCATCATTGACATGAGCGACCCCAACTCGCCCATCCGCAGGCCCATATCTGCAGACAGTGCCATCATGAATCCTGCCAGCAAAGTCATCGCCCTTAAAGGTACGAAAGAATTTGTTTGATCACAAAAATAATGAAGACCTGTAAACATGCCTCTAATTTTTTTGGACCTGTAGTAAATATGACATAATTATGAATCTCAGTTCTGCAAATTGTTAACTGGTGCTAATTTATATAGAGTTGTTTTTACTCCACTTTGTGTTCATGTTCACTGCCATGTCTTATTTAATTTGTATACATTTGGTATTTGACCCTCGCCTGCCACTGCAGTGATTTGGTGTTAACTGTAGTTGTAAATTCTCATTAGAATTGTCTTGCTGTCATAAATGCTTTGTCTGTTTTTGCTTGTTTTTATTCTTTTTTTATTCTTTTGTTTCTTACTGCTTTCTTATGTTTGCAGACGGTGAGTTCAATTTCATCTATACTGAGTTGTTGGGTTTTAATGTAACGTGTGAGCGTTTTGTTGGTTGGTGAAGGGAGTAGGATTGTAGATGTTTGCACAAAAGCAAAGTGACTTTTTTTTTTTTGTACTGGGTATGGCATGTTTTTGTTTTTTTTTTCCTTTATGTTGCATAAACTTTCTGGTCAGCAGCTAATGCCTGTTTATTGTTGCATTCTTATTTAGTGTACAGGGTGTAAATAATCAGTTTTACTTTAGAATAAATCCAACTACATAGTAAATAACAGATCACAATTAATTATTTAGTTTGGGTAAAAAAAAAATTGGATATAAATTTACCAAAAAAATTAACTATGCCAGTTATGAATTGACATGTCTGTAAACACACGTTTCATGAATGTATGCATTCTATCCTTTATTGCCAACTATTAGGACCTCCAGACTTGTCACATATTTGAGAGTAGTACATTTTATTTTCTTTCTTGTGTTTTTTATTTTATTATTATATTAAAACCTGGCCATGTACCTATTAAACTAGTTTCTTATTAAGAAATTGTGATTTGGCAAAGCTTAATTTTGGGTAGCACTCTCAGGGTAGTATTCATTGGCCTGAAATCATACTAACTTTAGATTTATACAGTAAAATTCTGATAAACTACCACCTCATCAAATTTAAAATCTCGGAAGTTCAGTGGTTAATGGCTGTTATCCAGAAGGTTGAGTGTTCTGAAGTTCTGAAACTTTATCACATTTGAAATATTAATGTAACATGAGTAAAATATAAAAATATTCCGTTCAAAAATCTTTTTCAAAATAAATTGATTTACTCATTCAATTCAAAAGAAACTTTCAATTTATTCTTTTCTTATTAGTTCATGTTTTATTGTAATATCATGTGCATGTGTGACTCTTGCAGTCATTATTTAGCTTTTAAATGTGCTTGTGTGGTTAAAGTGAATAAGCAGTATCATTTCTTATCAAGCTTATTCTGTTTATTCTTTTCACTCCCGTTGAGGTTGTTTCTTCACTGCTTACCTCATTTCACATCCTCACATTTCTCATATTAAGATGAGTTAATATAAAAAATATTTAGAAAACATACATGAGCAATTCCTTTGTCTTGTATTTCTATATTTTCAATAATATTACATCTTAACCGAAGAAATGCAGCCGTCTACATTTCTGTGTGTATGTTTTTTAAGGTGTTCATTTTTACTAAATAAAACCATTCTGAATTGGAATTAATGGAAATACCACAACTTGAAGCAGATAAAATATTGAATCCATTTGATTCCACTAATACTGAAATGTGACAGTAAACAATTGTTCCTTTGGGGGTGTGTTAATGTTGGCACTTTTGTTTTGAGTTTTCTTTTGCATTCCCTCTTTGTCTGAAGTCATGTTTCATGTATGCATTCCTTCATGACTTCTGATGTTATCACCACATTGCTTTCTACCGTTCACTGCTCTGTATTTATATTGACTCAAATAAACGTTGTTTTGTTTTACATTTCAGCTGCAAAAACTCTGCAGATTTTCAACATCGAAATGAAGAGTAAGATGAAGGCGCATACTATGACCGATGACGTAACATTCTGGAAGTGGATCTCCCTCAACACTGTAGCACTTGTAACGGACAACGCTGTTTACCACTGGAGTATGGAAGGTGACTCGCAGCCTGTCAAAGTCTTCGATCGGCACTCCAGCTTAGCAGGCTGCCAAATTATCAACTACCGCACTGATGCGAAACAAAAATGGCTTCTTCTCATTGGGATTTCTGCACAGGTAGCCCTCATACACTTCCTGACTAATTCACATATAGGTGTTAACTTGATTGTGAACATGTATCAGGAGAATATAGTTCATATTAACTTGTTTGTGTTAGTTAAACTAACTAAAACTAAAAAAAACTACTTTTGCAACTGTTCAGGAAGTCCGATGGTCTGAATATCTGAAGCTCAGTTAAATACTTGAAGTGATTCAGTATGTGTATTGTGAGTTCATATTAGTACCTGACCTTGAAAATGCTTCTTTTACCTAAATGAATATATTGTTGCAGTTACCAGTTGAGGCAGTCAAAATTCTTTCCGCGTAGATTCTGTATAAATTTGCTGTGGTTTTCTCACACTTTTCAAAGACATACTGAATAAAATGACAATGCCCATATAACTCGTTTGTAACCATTATAGCCAGTGGTGTTGCCCCAATTAAATAATCAGAATATGGTACATATATAAAATATTTTAGTAGTACTTTACAGTGTAACATTTTGTAGTAAATCATTCATTTGTTTAATTTTGTTGTGTTCCTTTAGCAAAACCGTGTAGTGGGAGCGATGCAGCTGTACTCTGTGGACAGAAAAGTTTCACAACCTATTGAGGGTCATGCTGCTGGCTTTGCCCAGTTCAAAATGGAAGGAAATGCTGAAGAATCCACACTCTTCTGCTTTGCAGTTCGTGGTCAAGCCGGTGGAAAGGTACACCGTTTGTCCAAAAATGTCGCTTCATAATGTGTTTTTCTATAACGTCCATTTCTATATTAACTTTTAAAATGCTATCTAGTTACACATCATTGAAGTTGGAACTCCTCCGTCTGGCAACCAGCCTTTTCCAAAGAAAGCCGTGGATGTGTTCTTTCCACCAGAGGCTCAGAATGATTTCCCTGTTGCTATGCAGGTACTTATTACAGCACTATACCAAAACACACACAACTCTGAAAAGGTGATTTGGGAACGTCCTGTAAGCTAGACAAAAACCTAGAATATTCTTTTGTTAAATATCTAGTTTAGTTTACGAAGTTCATTAGCAACACTTGTAATTGCAATTAGATGCTGTCGTAATTGTCATTTCTCTTTCGAACTTTCCTTCCTTTCTGTTTTGTACATTCTTTTTGGGCTTCGGGTATAGAGCAGGATGTTGAATGTTTTTACAGGATGTCCTGTCATTCTGTAAATTCAGCAAGATGCATGTGACATTTCAATAAGCTACCTGAGCGATGACTTTTTTTTTTTTTTTTTTTTTTTTACTACCTCATTTTAATAAACTGTCAGCAGTTATCGTTGTTTAATTTTGTTTATTTTTCTCCGTTCATGTAGATCAGCTCCAAACAGGATGTTGTCTTTCTCATCACCAAATATGGCTACATCCACTTGTACGACCTTGAGACTGGCACCTGTATCTACATGAACAGGATCAGTGGCGAGACCATCTTTGTGACTGCTCCGCATGAGGCTACATCTGGCATCATTGGCGTCAATAGAAAGGGACAGGTATTGTATTATGTCATATGCATGATTTATTTATTTAAAAAATGGCATAGTTATAAATTTTGATGCTTTTTCTGCGTGGGAAGGGGACGTCCTGTTACCTGTGCAAGCAGTCATCAGTATAGACTGGCTTGCTTAGTTTGCCCCATTTACTGTAACTGGATGCTTCCAGGTGATGAATAATTTTCCAGGACACAGTCCAGTGCCATAAAATATGCAGAGAGTGAGAAGAAAGACGATCGGTTTTCTTTGTGGCGTTGTGTTTTCATTAGTACGACATTTGCTCTTGTATTGCAACCTTTTTTTTTTTTTTTTTTTTTCCTGTGTAAGGCCTCAGAACTTTAAATCCATCATGTGCTGTACATCTCCCTGTGTAAAGTCAGGCTTTAATCTGATGACCTTGAATTGGTGGAATATCTGGGAATTATGGTGGTTTGGGCTGTAGATGCCTGACGGGCTCCAGTATGATTCTAATCCTCTTACTGCTCCTGGCTGTCTAGTGTGAATGTGCTGGCATGTGGCTCAATGTGTTATATAATAAAAAAAAAAACATGTAAATTAAAAAGGTCGCTAGTCGGGTCCTTTTTCCTTCTACGGTCATCACATCAGTGTACCTGTGTAGCATACAGCTAGGATTACATTAGGTGAGCCTTAGATTGGGCGTTTTTGTAAGGCAAGCAATATAACCTTTACAACTCATTTGCTTAGCATGATGCTGAAAGGTGACATGAAGGACACTGAAGACCGTGCCTGACAGGCTGACGTGTCTTGTGACCAAAAAACGGCCTCGACTGTGGACTTGGTAGAATCCTGGTATACTGAAGGGTCTCTGACAGATGATTTGACTCAGGAACTTTGATGTACAACCCTAGTTAAATTTAGCATTTGTGACAATCCAAAATAATGATACTTAAAAAGCACCAGCGCCACCGTGGTTCTCAACTGTGTGCAAAAACATGGTGTTTACATAACCCCCCTTATTATTAAAATCTACATTTTTAGGAGTTATGTTTACCCACAAACGTGCATGAACACTGTACAATTTTAGTTCTAGCTTTTAATCAAATACAAGTAAGAAAATGAACAACTTGTACAGGTCATTATTTCTCTAGCACCTGTTTATACGTTGTAACTCGCACCTCAGTACAATTATTTATTTTTTTATAACTAAACAATGTGTTAACAACCTACTCCCAAAAATACAGCATACTTGTACACATGACCCTGATTACAGACGTCTAAGGCTCTAAAATACAAGTAAGAAGGCACAAGCGCAGGATTAAAACTTTAAGAGCTGCAGTGTGAGCGAACAGCTTCTTAAACACTCTGTACTGTATATAATGTGTGCCATTACTATACGCACTGTATAGTGTTCATAATGCAGGTGAAATAAATGGGCCAAACCAAAAAAGGCTACATACAACTTTGAAAAGTTCCAACACCAAACCAATTTTTGACAGAAAATTAGTAATGCGGTTTAAATTTGAGAAGTTTTGTGGATTGTGACATATGACAAGTTCTTTATACAAAATGTATGTATATAAATATATATTATATTAATTCATTTATTATCTTCCGCTTGATCATATATTAGGGTCGCGGGGGGATTCCCCATGCCCATCCAGGGGAGAACGTTTCGGGCACTGGGCAGATACACCCAGGACAGGGCGCCAATCTATCGCTGGGCACACAGACACGCACACAAACACACTCTATATGGGGCAATTTGGAGAACTAAATTGACTTGATCCATGTTTTTGGACTGTGGGAGGAAACCGGAGAACCCGGAGGAAAACCACGCGGACACGGGGTGAACATGGAAACTCCAAATGGGGATTCGAACCCTAGTGTTGAGAGGCAAATGTGCTAAACACACACACACACACACACACACACACACACGTGTGTGTGTGTGTGTGTATATATATATATATATATATATATATATATATATATATATATATAATTTATTTTTTAATAGACACTTAATTAAAGCTGAAATACATAACTGCTCTGCTTTGTACATAACCTGACTGTGTGACATTAAAGATTTTTATTTTTTTATTTTATTTTTTTAATCCAATAAATGTACTGTATATATTTAATCACAATCCCCCACAGCACACTGCATAAGAGCATAATTACAAACACAGGTCTGATTGCCTCTTCTCTACAAGGACAGATGAAATGTTTTAGTTTTGGCCAAGGAATATAAAATAATATTAAATGACAGCTTCATTTATACTGGTTGATATTAATGTTTTTATTGGTACCAGTTTGCTGGAATAGGAGATTTTGTTTTACAGTTAAATTGAGTACAATCAGGATTTGTGGATATTACTTGTCCATGTGTCATTTAAAGGTTTGGTTTTTTATACAGTGAAATATATTATTAGTGCTCATGTTTCTTAGTGTGGTTTCTAGTTAAATGTAATTTTAGTTTTAAACCCATTTGGACTGCATTGTGGACTTCTGTTTCAAATGATAACCACCGTAAAGGTGATAATGACTACTGCAATTGTTCTATTAGTCATATTATAATTTTTAATTATTCAAATTTATTGATTCATAAGCTCATTTAATTTTGAACATGACATTTTAAACTGTGGTTTTTGTAGAGATCGCTAACTGGACATAGAATTTTTGTTCTGCATTTTCTCTGTAACAGTGCTGCAAGTTAAACGGTTTTCTGCTTTATTGTGGGTGGATGGTTTCTTATGTTCCTCCTTATCTGGATCTCTCGACTGCAGTCAGAAAATTTGTCACCACATTCCTTTTTCTCAGGAAAGGAGGGGGTTTGTGCTGAGTAGAGAGAATCCTTCTCAACTTTACATCCTCATGTCACAGATTCATACATTTCAGGGAATTGTACATGTCCTGATGCAAACAAAAATCATCACCTTTTACTGTAAGCTTCCATGTCCTGTTACACATTGCGCAACTTTTAAAGTTGAAGTGCGTCTTTAAATTTGCTGACACTTGAGTTTAGATTAGGCAGTGTTTATTTCATAATTCAGGTGTTTAAGTGTGTTAGTATACACTTAAAAAAACAACTTAAACATTCTGAAAATGTTTCAGTACAGAGTTTATGTTTTTTATGCCTGAGTACTCAGCATTATTTGTAGTGTTAACATAGGTTTTTAACAATATTCATTCATTATCTTCCACTTGATCCTATATTAGGGTCACGGTGGGGTTCCCCATGCCCATCCAGGGGAGAATATTTTGGGCGCTGGGCAGATACACCCAGGACAGGGTGCCAATCTATCGCTGGGCACACACTCGCACACACTCTACATGGGGCAATTTGGAGAACTCAATTGACTTGATCCATGTTTTTGGACTGTGGGAGGAAACCGGAGAACCCGGAGGAAACCCACGGGGAGAACATGGAAACTCCACCCAGATGGGGATTCGAACCAGGAATCCCTAGTGCTGAGAGGCCAACGTGCTAACCACTAAGCCACCGTGCCGCCCTTTTTACCAATATTGCTTATGTCAATTCAATCGAATAAAGGTATTCTGTAGAATTTTCTTTTTATTTTATTTTTTTTTTAGAATTCCAAATTAATGTGTTTAAAATCCCTGTACAATTAGTTTAACCCCCTTTTTTTTGTTTACATAGTTTTACTATTTGTTTGTTAATGGTTTGGGTTTTTGCTTCTGTCGATCACTTAATCCCGCTGTAACTCAGTGATCATTTATACCAAGGTTCTCTGTAGGTCGTACAATCTGTTGCAGGACCTCTTGCACTTTCCCCTGGTCTTTTTGTCATGCTAGCAATATTTTCAGCCAGCCCTTCTGACATAGTTTCCCGTGTCCCTTAAGGTTTAGAATGAACCTAGGGGGGGAGGGGGGGATAGTGAGTTAAATGGCATAAACAAAAATGCATACATCAGTACTTTACTCACTAACGGAACAGGCTGATGCCACATGACGGCAATAAAGTTAGCTTACTAATTCAGAAGTCTTCCATCTATTAACCATCTATGGCCTGTTTACACATTTTTTTTATTATTTTATTTTATTATTATTATCTTTTAAAGAGTTTTAGCACATGTAACCTCTTGAATACTAAGAAATAAACTATTTGTAGGTTTGTGATCTCTAAAGATGCCTGCCTTCCACAGTGACTGACATTGTATCATTTGAGAATTGCTGTGGGTTGAGTTACTTGACAAGTTTCCTCACGTCCATCGCTGTTTCTATTTTCCCCCTTAAGGTTCTATCTGTGTGTGTGGAGGAAGAGAACATCATCCCCTATATCACAAATGTGCTTCAGAACCCCGACCTGGCCCTACGCATGGCTGTGCGCAATAACCTGGCTGGTGCTGAGGAGCTCTTTGCTCGCAAGTTCAACACTTTATTCGCAGGGGGCAATTACTCAGAAGCTGCCAAAGTGGCTGCCAACGCACCAAAGGTAAATATATCGCACAACTACTTGCACAGATCTTGAAGCTCATATTTCAGGCTTTGATCGCTGTTCCTCGTCTCTTCAGGGCATCTTGCGTACTCCAGATACCATCCGTCGTTTCCAGAGCGTGCCAGCGCAGCCAGGACAGACCTCTCCTCTGCTGCAGTACTTTGGCATCCTCCTGGATCAGGGCCAGCTCAACAAGTTCGAGTCCCTGGAGTTGTGCAGGCCTGTTCTACAGCAGGGCCGTAAGCAGCTTTTGGAAAAGTGGCTTAAGGAGGACAAGGTGAGTGATCTTTACCCGTTTTCTTTGGTGTAATAACTCATTTGGTTTGTAATATAGACTGTATTTCCTAATTTGGTATTTTTGTTTCAGCTGGAATGCTCAGAAGAGTTGGGTGATTTGGTGAAGTCTGTCGACCCAACTCTTGCTCTCAGCGTGTACCTGAGGGCAAATGTCCCCAATAAAGTCATCCAGTGCTTTGCTGAAACTGGCCAGTTCCAGAAAATTGTGCTTTATGCCAAAAAGGTGGGTTTATTGTTTTAGAACTCTGGAGTGCTTTGCTTTTTTTTATGTGTGTGGGTGGAAGTGTTGCTGTAGTTTAATTTAAGCACCTCAGTGACACTGCTGAAATAAGAATAACGCTCCAAAGAAATAATACCTGCTCTGTGTTGGTACTATTTGGGTCCTGACCGTTAGAGAACAGAGTCAAGGGGATTAACACGGTTTTACTGTAGTCCAATTGTAGAACTACCAAGTTCATCTTTACAGTAAGTATAATTCTTAAAAATGGATAGTTAGTGAGGCAAATGGAAGGTGTGTCCAGAACTTTGCTATTGTAAATATGCATATGGTGAACCAAATGGGAAACGAAGAAGATGAAAGATATCAGTTTTGTCCAAACCACAACAACCAGCAGATTAACTGGCTCTCTCTGGACGCTGTAATGGCCACACCAGACTGACACACTATTGAGTGTTTGCTGACTGATTGCTTTAGATGCACAGGCATGTGAAAATCACTCCAGATACCACAATCGATGAAGATCAACAATTGTTGCACTGTTTACACTTAAAAATATGAAATTAAAATATCTATATTTTTAATTCAGTTGATTTAGTGAACAGTTGTGCACAGAGCTTGTGAATGTACCTTCATTTTATAATGAAAGCATGTGATGTCACCACTTTAAAAATTCTTTTTAATGTTGATTGATATTTGTAACAAAGCTTTTGTATTGGCTGTTTTCATCTATACAGCAATGCATTCATTTCAGTTCCAGTGATTTCTGTTTGTTTCGTGTCCTCAGGTTGGCTATACTCCAGATTGGATCTTCTTGCTTCGAAATGTGATGCGGATCAGCCCGGACCAGGGTCTGCAGTTCTCTCAGATGCTGGTGCAGGATGAGGAACCACTGGCTGACATCACCCAGGTTTTAGCCGCCCCACTCGCACAGCAATTTGTTCCTAGCTGCTGCTTCAAGCATTTTATTTGCTGAGGGCATCCTTTTTATTAATATGTGCATTTCTGTCTTCACAGATTGTGGATGTGTTCATGGAGTATAATTTAATCCAGCAGTGCACCTCCTTCTTGCTGGATGCTCTGAAAAACAACCGACCCACTGAGGGTCCTCTGCAGACCAGGCTGCTGGAGATGAACCTGATGCATGCACCACAGGTCATTTCAGCTTGCTGTGCTCTATGCAATACATTTAGAGCAATGTAGTGTTTAGGTTAAAGTAATTTTGCAATTGCAGGTGGCAGATGCCATACTGGGAAACCAAATGTTCACCCACTATGACCGAGCTCACGTGGCCCAGCTCTGTGAGAAGGCTGGACTGCTGCAGAGAGCCCTGGAGCATTACACCGATTTATATGACATCAAACGGGCTGTGGTGCACACCCACCTACTCAACCCTGAGGTATCACAACAGAAGTCTTTACTTTTCTCTAGGACCTGCATTTGCTATTTAAAGAATAAACATGGAACGTTGTGAATTTTAAATATGAGCGTTTAAACAGGCTGCATTATTTTTAAACTGAAGACTGCTTCATATATTAGAGTTGGTTATTTGGTGAAAAGTATATTTTCTGCAGATCAAGTACATTATAAGGTTTGAGGATACCTCTCCTCCCTCTAAATTCACCCATTCATTTTTTTTAAGCCACTTATCCTAATTAGGGTTATAGGCTGTGTGGGAGCTTACCCGCTGCTGATTGGGTGAAAGGCGAACAAGTCAGCAGTGTGATGTAGGATGGCAACGCACAACTATTTCAAGTGGAATTTGTGTGGATTTTAACCTTAATTCATTATTACTATTATAATTATTATTATTATTATTTTGTTAAAAGTTTAGTGTGTGTTTGGGAACTTGACCTAGTCATAGAAAGAACATCAAACTCCACAATAAAAGGCACTGGCCACTCTCTCTATGAATCAAATCAAAGAGCCTTTTACATCAATCCATCCATTAGCTTCTGCTTTATCCTCTACTAGGGTCGCGGGGGGTTCCCCATGCCCATCCAGGGGAGACTGTTTCGGGCTCTGGGCAGATACACCCAGGACAGGGCGCTAGTCTATCGCTGGGCACACACTCACTCACACAGACACGCACACATACACACTCTATATGGGGCAATTTGGAGAACTCTGTTGACTTCATCCATGTTTTTGGACTGTGGGAGGAAACCGGAGAACCTGAAGGAAACCCACGCGAACACGGGAAAAACATGGAAACTCCATCCAGATTGGGATTCGAACCGGGAATTCCTAGCGCTGAGAGGAGAACCACTAAGCCACCATGCCGCCCGAGTCTTTTACAAATCTTAAAAAAAAAAAAAAAGAAAGAAACTTGACTTTCAAGGTTACTACTTAATTTGTGTTTCTTTACCTTTGATCATTTCCATTACATATTTGCTTTGCTTTTGGTGTTCATTGTTTTAAAATCACATTATTGTATTAAATAATTGCTGTTTGGCAAATTAAAGTTCAGCGTCTTGATGGCGTTCATTGTGTTTTGTGTATGTAATGCTTAAAAATCTTCATTGTCTTGTGTGCAGTGGCTGGTGAACTTTTTTGGTTCACTGTCAGTGGAAGACTCTCTGGAGTGCCTAAGAGCCATGCTGTCAGCCAACATTCGCCAGAACCTGCAGATCTGCGTCCAGGTGGCATCCAAATATCACGAGCAACTGACAACACAATCCCTCACTGAGCTCTTTGAATCCTTCAAGAGCTTTGAAGGTGAAGAGACGAAAATAACAATGGGAACAAAACACTGTTTGCAAATGCACTTTATTTATTGCTACCAGGGATGCACATTTATATTTTTAGACTGGTTCTCAAAGGAGAACCTGGTGCTTGATGCAGTACTTTTTCTGCGAATACTCCTTTTTTTTTTTTTTTTTTTTTTTACATTCAGTTTCAGTCTCAATGTAATTACTTAATGATGAGTGGATGGTAATGTTAAAACCAGTTAAGTAAAAAAAAAAAAAACTCTGGAATCTGGCTATGTATGTTGATTTATTATCACCCCCTGATTTATTACAATGTGTTTTCACTAATAAGATTTAAACATAAATGATAATCCAGCAACAAAGAAGAGGGTCTTAATTTTTAAGTGTTAATGCTGGTAAATGTATTGGAAACAGATTTAAAGCCCGTGTTTGCTTTGCAGGTCTGTTTTACTTCCTGGGCTCCATTGTGAACTTCAGCCAGGATCCAGAGGTCCATTTTAAATATATTCAGGCTGCTTGTAAAACGGGTCAGATCAAAGAGGTGGAAAGAATCTGCAGGGAGAGTAACTGCTATGATGCAGAACGTGTAAAGAATTTCCTTAAGGTAAGAAAGTGACTGCAACTTTGAACTTTGTTTTAATTTCTGTGCCAGTTAGTGTTGTCAGTTTTCAAGAACTGTCATTAATTTGTTATAATATCTGTTATTCATTTAAAAACAGGAAGCAAAACTGACCGATCAGTTGCCTCTCATCATCGTCTGTGACCGCTTTGACTTTGTCCACGACCTGGTCTTGTATCTGTACCGCAACAACCTGCAGAAGTACATTGAGATCTATGTGCAGAAAGTAAGTTGGCATGTTCTAAACCCTTTTGGTCTCTTATGTTCCTTCCAGCTGGGTTTGTAACCTGTTTGAGTGATGGTGTACTGTTCATGACAGGTGAACCCCAGTCGGCTCCCGGTGGTGATCGGTGGTCTGTTGGATGTGGACTGCTCAGAGGACGTCATTAAGAACCTGATCCTGGTGGTGCGAGGCCAGTTCTCCACTGATGAGCTGGTAGCTGAGGTAGAAAAGAGGAACCGGTATGTGCTATTTCGATCTGTTCAAATATGCAATTTCAGCACATGGACACTAAGCCAGTCCTCTTACTTGACTTCTGATTTGACAGATTGAAGCTTCTGCTGCCTTGGCTAGAGGCTCGTATCCATGAAGGCTGTGAGGAGCCGGCTACCCATAATGCTCTGGCGAAGATCTACATCGATAGCAACAACAATCCTGAGCGCTTTCTCCGGGAGAATCCTTATTATGACAGCCGTGTGGTGGGCAAGTACTGCGAGAAGAGAGACCCCCATCTTGCCTGTGTGGCCTACGAGAGAGGGCAATGTGACCAGGAGCTTATTAATGTAAGAAGCATTCTCTTAACAGATGGTTTCACTCTGTTTTTATTATTATATTTAAAAGGTTGCAACATGAGAGAAATCTGTATTTATCCACAAGTGATGACTTGCACCTGGGGAGGATGCTGGTAATCTTTTAAATATGGAAAAATATAATTTAAGGTGTTAAACCATAAAGTAATGGTCATACTTCTGTATACCCTTTATATAAAATTTTGTATATTATATGATCTGCAATAAGCCACTCTAGAATGTCTGGGGCTTTGTTCAAAATCATATACTGCCTGTTACATAGTAAGCAAAATCTGTAGGTGGGAATGACTGTCTGAATACAAGAGACGGTGAAAATGCTTAGGATGACCTAGTGAACTACAGTAAAGCATCTCAGCATCTGGTGCTGTATTATGATTCAACTGGAGCTAAACACAAGACACAAGATCTAGAAAAGTTGGAAGTTGGACCTGCTTACAAGTGTGCGCAAGATACAACAGCAAAATTAAATTTCAAAATTATGATTACCAGCAAATAGCAGCATGATTTAAAAAAAAAAAATAATAAAAATATTTTTAAAGGTGTTAAACCATAAAGTAATGGTCATACTTGTGTATACCCTTTATATAAATTTTTGCATATTATATGATCTGCAATAAGCTTTGTTCAAAATCATATACTGCCTGTTACATAGTAGGCAAAATCTGTAGGTGGGAATGACTGTCTGAATACAAGAGACGCATCTGGTGCTGTATTATGATTCAACTGGAGCTAAATCACTTGATCATAATGACACAAGATCTAGAAAAGTTTGAAGTTGGACCTGCTTAGAAGTGTGCGCAAGATACAGCAGCAAAATTAAAATTCAAAATTATGATTACCAGCAAATAGCAGCATGATTTAAAAAAAAAAAAAAAAAGAGAGAATTAATCGAACTTTAATTGTGATTGTATGACGTCTTACTATAAATGACGTGTGTAACATGGTGCATCATGTCTTGTTGCTGCATAGTTGGCTTTTTGTGTAAGAAACTACTTTACTGAGTAAGCAGTTGATCAGAATTGGTACCTACAGGTCACTGGGTTTAGTGAGTGATTTTGGTCACATACTCATTGTGATGTTTTCTAGATAAAATGTAAGTTTATTTTAGAATCGTTATTGAAATTTTAAAGACCAGATAAAGGTTTTCTTAAAGTCTATAGAACAGACTAACTATAGTTTTATTATATTTAGTTAACACGATTTAAAAAAAAAAAACAAAAAAAAAACTATGACCAACGTTAATTACTGTTAAGCGTTCTTATTAGGGCTTTATTAGAGCAGTATGGCCAAGTGATACTGTAATACAGTAAGATTGTATGATATGATTTGTTTTCATATATGGGATTTTATAAGTCTTATGTTTTCAGCAGTACATGAAACTGAAATGGCTTTTATAGTTCACGACATGCATTAGAATGTTTTACAACTTCCTCAGTTTGAATGACAATGTTTACAGTTCGTTATAGATTTTTATCTCCTCAGTTTTAACTCTTGATAACACACTGACTGGCTCCGGATACCTTTTTAAATGTGACAGTCATGACATTTAGGATTTCATTTAGCTTTTTGTTTGATCTGTCCTTCATGAAGACATAATTTTTAGATATTATAAGATTTACTGCCCCTTTGATTTGTTCTGTAATTTTTGCTGCAGTATTTTTTTCTTTTTCTTTTTTGAAGTCTCTAATATAAGGATATATAAGGATTTAAAGCTGGTATTTTGAATAAACAGACCTAATTCAGATAATGTCAATAGGCCTGTGTGATTCACATTGAGAGTGCACCTTTAGTTTATTTAGAAGTTATTACAGAATTTTTTTTTTTTTATTGTGCATTCAACATTGACTAAAATTCATTAGAAGGTTTTGAATTAAAATGGGAAAAATTTTCATTGCTGATTTTAGTATTCCGAACCAAAAAGCTACAGCTTTCGGCTGTTTTGCAGTGCGCCATCTACAGGGAATGCAGAAGTACTGCCATATCGTGGGCCAGTTTTTCTTTCTTTTTTTTTTTTTTTTTGGGGGGGGGGGGGGGGGGTTATTTTAAAGATGGAAAGAACCCTAATTGTGTATTTTAAAACTAATGCATTTTCCTGTTTACAGGTATGCAATGAGAACTCCCTATTCAAGAGTCTGTCTCGATATTTGGTGCGTCGCAAAGATCCTGAGCTGTGGGCCAGTGTTCTTCTGGAGAGCAATCCTTTCAGAAGGCCACTTATTGATCAGGTAATATAGGATATTAGGTTTGAATTTTGGGAAGAAAAAAAAAAAAAAAAAAATATATATATATATATATATATATATATATATATATATAATCACTCAATTCTTCTCAGGTGGTCCAGACAGCTCTCTCTGAGACTCAGGATCCAGAGGAGGTCTCTGTTACAGTGAAGGCCTTCATGACTGCAGATCTGCCCAACGAGCTCATTGAACTACTTGAAAAGATTGTTCTGGACAATTCTGTTTTCAGTGAGCACAGGTTAGTGTGTGTATAGTGTTTGTCCTTTTTTTTTATTTAGATTTTTTTTTTTAATAACAATTTATTGCTCTGCAAAGGAATCTGCAAAATCTTTTGATTCTGACTGCCATCAAAGCTGACCGCACCCGCGTCATGGAGTACATCAATCGCTTGGACAACTACGATGCTCCTGATATTGCCAACATTGCCATCAGTAATGAGCTCTTTGAGGAGGCCTTTGCCATCTTCAGGAAGTTTGATGTGAACACATCCGCAGTGCAGGTGTGGAGCTCAGTGATCACTTCTGTCTCAGATTTGTTTAACGCAGCTTTTTAAGGCAGCAGACTCAGATTGACACTTTCTTCTCCCCCTCTCTTCCCTTCTTCCTCCTCTGACAGGTTCTTATTGAACACATCGGCAATCTTGACCGAGCTTATGAGTTTGCTGAGCGTTGCAATGAGCCTGCAGTGTGGAGTCAGCTGGCTAAAGCTCAGCTGCAAAAGGGCCTGGTGAAGGAAGCAATTGACTCTTACATTAAGGCCGATGATCCATCAGCTTACATGGAAGTGGGACACGCTGCTGCCCAGAGCGGTACGTTTAGCTTCATGTTACAGGGAAGATGAGCCATGTAGCAAATACAGCCTGTAGTAATGTTCTGTTGTATTCACTTGAGTAGTTTCCTCTTTCAGCCTGCCACCATGTGGAATATGTGGTTCCCTGTTGAAACTTGGCCTTAATGGTGTGAACCTTAAATTTGACCCTAACCCTAATAATAGAAATACAAATGTTAATATGAAGTGGGTTAAGCATTTGATGTGTGATGTAAAAGGCTCCTTTATTTACCCATTGTTGCATAGTGGTCACTACATGCATTTGAGTTCTAACTGATACTAACTGAAATAGAGTTCACATCAAGTCCCCAGAATGGACAAGTAAATATTTTTCAGAAATGTTTATTGGTTCCTGTAAACAGGAAAAACCCTAGTGATTAGTTTGGTTAAACAATTCTTAGAAACAGGACAGTAAAGTCATTTTGAACGACGGCGATAGATTGATTTTAAAATTTTTTTTTTTTTTTTTTTTTTCTCCTCCTCCTCTTATCTCCCTCTCATGTAGTAACATCAAATAACAAAATAACATCACCAAACCATAAACAGAACATAAATATATTCATTTTATATGCAATTGTAGCTCAATTTAAAATGTTACCCAGAAAAGCCTATTTAATACTGTTAAGTTGTGTATTTTTTTTTTTTTTTTTTTTTTTTTTTTTTTTTTTTTTTTTAAATTCTCCCCCAAGTCCTTTTATTATATGTATATAAATACATAAATTAATTTTTTTTGATCAACTGAGAATGGACTTTTACAGGTAACTGGGAGGATTTGGTGAAGTTCTTGTTGATGGCCCGTAAGAAGGCACGCGAGTCCTATGTTGAGACTGAGCTGATCTTTGCTTTGGCCAAAACCAATCGCTTGGCTGAACTGGAGGAGTTTATAAATGGTCCAAACAACGCTCATATCCAGCAGGTATGAGTGATTCTGGCTTTTAGAATGTGTTCTGGCAGATTTCATTTTAATGGCTTTTATAGTGGCAGCACAAATTATCGCAACAGCTCCCTCTCTCTGTCTATGGAGAGGGATGATCTAGCGATTATTTGTATGTCCCAGATATGCAGCGTAATTGACAAAGTATTCTTGTGTGTTGGTTATTACATAGGTTGGTGACAGATGCTATGATGAGAAGATGTATGAGGCAGCTAAGCTTCTATACAATAACGTATCCAACTTTGGTCGTCTTGCATCCACTTTGGTTCACCTGGGAGAGTACCAAGCTGCTGTTGATGGGGCACGTAAAGCCAACAGCACTCGAACCTGGAAAGAGGTGAGCTAACTCTGCACATCGCTTAAGTCTAACTTGACTTTTTAGTGGGGAGATTTATTTATTTTATTTTATTTTTTCTGCTTAAAACTTAAATAAAGTAACTCGAATGTTAATGATGGGCATTAAGTTTATTGCAGTGTTTTATTTATTTATTTTGTCTTTCAGGTCTGCTTTGCCTGTGTGGATGGAAAGGAATTCCGTCTGGCACAAATGTGTGGCTTGCATATTGTGGTTCATGCTGATGAACTTGAAGAACTTATTAACTATTACCAGGTACATTTATCACATTTATCTTCTGAAGAGCTAGCATACTGATGTAATGTCTGCTGATGTCTAATAACTGAATCACTTTGTTAGGACCGTGGTTACTTTGAGGAACTCATCACCATGCTGGAGGCTGCCCTCGGGTTGGAGCGTGCACACATGGGCATGTTCACCGAGCTAGCCATCCTCTATTCCAAATTCAAACCCCAGAAGATGAGGGAGCACCTGGAGCTCTTTTGGTCCAGAGTAAACATTCCCAAGGTAAAGATTCTAACGACATCTGACAAGATGCACAATTTGAACTTCAATAGCAATGCCACTCTGGCTGGTGCTTTAGAGTGATGTCTTGGTTGTTCTTTGAAAGGTCTTGAGAGCAGCAGAGCAAGCTCACCTGTGGGCAGAGTTGGTCTTCCTTTATGACAAATATGAGGAGTATGATAATGCCATCATCACCATGATGAACCACCCTGCAGATGCCTGGAAGGAGAGCCAGTTCAAAGACATTGTAACCAAGGTATGATGCTTGTTTATAGATTCTGATAACTTTGCTGTACTCATGATGCAGTGTAATTCTCATGTTTTGTTTCTCGTTCCCTGGTTTAGGTGGCTAATGTGGAGCTATACTATAAAGCCATCCAGTTCTACTTGGAATTCAAACCTCTGTTACTAAACGACTTGCTCATAGTTTTGTCACCAAGACTTGATCATACTCGGGCTGTCAACTTCTTCTCCAAGGTATTTTTGTCTTCCCTAATTATTTAATTTCTTTTTTAGTCTTGTTGATACTTAGTGTTAATGTGTCTTGGTTGATATTTACAAGTAGGACTACTCAGTTTCAAATGAGTGAATAGTGGTTAAGTGGTAAACAACCCAGGCTATTTCCAAAAGTACTCTAAGCGAGCGATTGAATCACTTTGTCTTGGGTGGATTTACACCAGTACTTTCTGCTGTCCAGATCATTCGGGGAGTACTGGGAGTAAATTGCATCTTTTTTGCATTTTTATTTTATGTCTTGTCAATTTTTTTTAAATGGATAACTTTCTTTTTTAGGTGAAGCAATTGCCTTTGGTGAAGCCATACCTGCGTTCAGTACAGAACCACAACAACAAATCGGTCAATGAAGCACTGAACAACCTTTTCATAATAGAAGAGGATTATCAGGTAGGATGTTTAACATCAGTAGGTTTTTGCATTATGTACAATCACAAGTTGTGTTCTGTGAGGACCGACTCTGTAATTTACTAGGTCATGAATGTGGATTTTATATATTACACTGTTTGTGTTTAATGGACTTAGATTTTTTTTGGGGGGGTAAATGGGTATGTAATTTAATTCATACGGAATCCTGTAAATAAAGAAAAGCTTTGTCTTATTTGTAATTTTTTTAACTAAAACTCAAATGGATTAAATAGTGTAAATGTGAAATTTATTAATCAAGATTTTGGAATCTTATTGTTGGCGTTCATGGTCCTAAATTTGCCAGCTAGCATATTATGCACAGACAAATTTACACAACCCAAAAAAAAGGGTTTTAAAGCCATACCTCAGTAAGCCATGATTTGTGAATGCACTGCAACGTTTCCCTTTTAAAAATTAGGAAACGCTCATCATACTATTTTGAGTAGACACCTGATGGCGTAAAGGCTCCACACATTTTTTTTTACTTTATTTATTTATTTTTAGTTTATTATTATTTTTTAATTCACAATTGTAAACAACAAAGCTGTTTTATTAATCATCTTCTGTACTGTACCTTTTTTTTTTTAATAGGCTCTGCGCACATCCATTGATGCCTACGACAACTTTGATAACATATCTCTAGCTCAGGGTCTGGAGAAGCATGAGCTCATCGAGTTCAGAAGAATCGCTGCCTACCTTTTCAAAGGCAACAACCGCTGGAAGCAAAGTGTGGAACTTTGCAAGAAGGACAAACTTTACAAGGTTCAATCTAACCCTTTAACATAGCGTTTTATACAAAGAAAATATTTTGTGAATTGTAGTGCGGTGTGAGCGTTTTAAAGAGCTCTGCATGGTGTGTTTGCACACACGTTACAGGACGCCATGCAGTATGCATCAGAATCGAAGGATACAGAGCTAGCTGAAGAGCTGCTGCAGTGGTTCCTGCAGGAGGACAAGAAAGAATGCTTTGCTGCCTGCCTCTTTACCTGCTACGATCTGCTGCGACCCGATGTGGTGCTGGAGACTGCCTGGAGGCACAACATCATGGACTTCTCCATGCCGTATTTCATCCAGGTCATGAGGGAGTACCTGTCCAAGGTGAGCAAGTCTTAGTTGCAGGACAGTAAGTGCAATGTAGCGTGCATTCTGTGACTAATGCAGGGGCTCAACCTGCTTTGTTAGCTGTATCAAGTAAAGTGACATGTAATTAGATCATCAATAACAGAACGTCATCATTCGCCTCATAAACACTGCCAAATTTCTGTATCATATGCTCCACAACTCAAGTCTTTTAAGCAACATGCTTATTACTATTTATTTTTTTAAAAAGGAACAGCTTGACTTTTAATTCCTTTTACAGTTTTTGTTAATCGTTGACTTGTAAATTCAGTAATGAACCTGACAAATGCTATTTTTCATTAAAAAAAACAATTTAATATGAAGTATGTAAGTGTAACTGATTTGGCAAAATCCAAAGTTTCTCAAGTTATATTTAAAGCTCAGTTATGCTTTATGTTAAAGACTAGAAACCATTACAAACTTTATTTGTATTTAGTAATCAAAATATGTACCTGTTAACCCCCCCCCCCCCCTAAAAATGTCCAATTAGCTCGTATGAACCTAAATGGAAACAATTACAGAGCTCTAATTGGGTGTCTGCTTAAGATAAATTTTAGCTTGTCTTGGTGATGTAATTGTAATGAAAATACAATTTATCTTGTGCCAAAATGCAAATTTCTTTTTTTGACCTATAAAAACTTTTGACTTAATTAAAACATTGGTCATTTAGAGCTTCAGTAGTGTGAGATTTGAGTTTCGTCCATTAACCTGTATTTAACCTCTGAAAACAAAATATTAACTCACTAAATCACTGATATTTAAATGGTTCACTGTTCTAAACGTTCCTTTATGCAATGAGTTTTAGATCACTGAAGTTGTCCGTCATTTTCATGATTGATTCAGTTCTATGTGCAAAGATTTTTAAAATCTAATTGATCATGTTTTGTGGTAAATGTTCAGAACCTTTTTTTGTGTTTACTTTTGTATATCACTTCTTTAAACGGCAAATATTTTCAGTACCAGCCTCGATGGAGGACCTTTTTTTTACAAAATCGAAGCACAAAACTGATGACTCTACCATTTAAACAAAATGAATGAACAGAATGAACTTAAAGGACTCCTAATACAAATACTATTATTTAATAATTTATATAAATACAATATAAAAGCAAAATACCTAATGTACTATATAATGTTACTTTAAACTATAAACATGGTGTTAATCAATCATTAAATAACTTTGTAATTAATCATAATACTCCATATTTTTAAATGTGAGTTTATACTACCTCACACTAAATTGAGGTCAGTGAAGCAGAGGTGTCATTTCTTTGAATATTTTTGTGGTCATTTTTAAAAAAATGAGTACGATCATTTTGTTTTTTTCTTGCTTTAACAAAATGTACCTAGATACTAAAATATAGAATTTATGACTGAAAAATGGACAACTCTCCTTCTGCTACGAGCAAGGCCAGATGGTAATTCATGGCGTTAAAACCCAAACAAATTGAAATGTGACAGTCCAATAGGTAATTTCAGTTTTCAGTTAGCTGGTCAATCACAACGACTTACTATTCTGATTTGTTTAAGAGTCTGTCAGTTGAATGATGTCAACTCTGTGCACAGTAGATTAATTTAGCATTTTAAAATTTTAGTATTACGTCTAATTAAAATATCTTGTAACATAATAAAATTTTAGACAGGAGAACACAGAAAACATTGGGTTCTGAACGTGTTTGTTTACCATTAAATATGTGAAAATCACGATTAGACCCAGAGTGTCAGACGGGCGTGACTAATATGGCACTGATTACAAAATGGCGACATGACTTCGGTGGTCTGTTTCGAAACCTCAGGGTTACGTTAGATAATAAACCAAAGTAAGATGGATTGTGATCAACTGCAGGTCTTAGAATTTTAATGTAGTAAATTTAATTTAATTGATCAATTAACTTGTCTCTGAGTAAGATTTTCAGGGTACAAATGCATCAACATGCTCCAATAGTATATGAAATTGTTACATTTTGTAAAATTTGTCTACAACATTTATCAGTGCAATCTATGTGGGAGGAATTTTTGGTTTGTGTTATGCTTTCTATGTTTTTTCTGCTATTCATTTCTGGTAATGCTACTGCTGATTTCTGCAAATGTTCTCTTACATTTTCAATGCTGGACTGTTAAGTCTGCTTTATATTCTTAAGCTGCTACTCTTAAATTTCCTTTCAGGTTGATGCAATTAAGGAAAAGGTGAAGGCTGCCTCTCATTCCCTTTTAACCTGTATAGTTTTAAAGGACTGGCGCTTCAGGAATTTGCATGAGTTTATTATTTATTTCCTTTCCCCCTGCTATACCACTCTGCTGCTTTTAAAACACACCTTAATTAGATTTTCCTGAGTCTGCTGTATAGTACTGCCCAGGTGTCTAGCAGACTGAGCAGCTCTTTTAGACCTGTAGCTCTAGCACTAGCATTAACACCTCTGAACAGCAGTCTAATACTGGCTCCACATGCAGCTGCCATTTAGCCTGAGTTTAAATGGGTTCTGTCCAAAAAAGGTAAAGGATTTTTATTTATTTATATATATATAAAATTATAATACACTGTTCAGCTTCTTCCCTTCAGTTGTATGTAGGGTTGTAGTGATTTACTGGTTTGTTATTGTATCATGCACATTTGATTTTCCTTTTTAAATGCCAGACTCAGACTCTAAAATAGCATTATGTCCACATGCAGCTGAAGCAAGAATAAGGTTTCCAATCTCAGTTTCTGGAAAAACAAAATAGCATTAGCATTATGGGATTTCTTCTGCTCCCTCCAAACAGATTAGGCATCCGTTTTGTTGAAAATGTGAATTCAAATTGACTGTTGCAGTTGGTGACGCATTGAATATGTTAAAGAACGTCAGCCCTCAGTGCGAGTCTATACAAATTTAATCTCAGCTTTATGGTGTTTTTAAACTTTCATTATATATGAATAGAATGTTGCTTCATCTGCATTATCAGTGTTTGGCAACTGCTGAAGTACAGGTGCACACTGTACCCAGATCCCCCCCCCCACTTTATTTTTAAAAATTCCCTAGCTTATGGTGCTCTCTAGTAGCATGTTAGACGGGAATAATGGATCTGGCTGCACTGTCCATCACCTACAGCAAATTGACATTTGTTCTGATAATTTGGGGAAACTTGAAATAGCAAGTTTAATGTTTTCATGAAAAAAATAATTGCAAAATAATCCAAATCAATCAAAATAAAATTCTGTGACTTTATTATTAATTTTTTTTCTCTCGCCACTCATCAGGCAAAATGCATCTAATGTAGTCATAGGGCGCCTTCTGGTGTTCAAATAGTGGAATTGTTAAACATTATAAAGGGAACGCTTGTGACCTTGACCCTCTTAAACAAGGCACACGTCCTTACACCTGCATCACGACGTGTTACAAGAAATAGTTTATTATTATTATTATATTGTTTAAGTAAATTTTCTTTTTTCAAAGTCATTCCTAATGTCCCCTTTAATTATGTAGCATCAGGAAATTTTAACTTCAATACACTTCCACCAAAATTTCTATCAAGTTTCAATTATTTATAAATTATAATTAATTATTTGTATATCTTTTTTATTTATGTATTTATTTTTGCTTTATTCTTCATTGCTAATATTTAATTATTGTGAAATCACAATTACTGTGAACCTCAAACCTATTAGCTTTCCTAGTTGTAGGTTGTACTGCAGTTTATTTTAAATGTGAGGCAAAACCAAACATGGCAAATAAATTCAAACCAAGTGATAACATTTACAAATCATTAACACTAAATTTATTATCACCAAACATAACCAAATACACTGGGCTGCTATGATCTCTCCCTGAACGTTTTATTCTGACACCTGAGTAATGAGGGTGTGGTCTTTTGTGTGTTTAATGAAGCCACCATTGTGTTGTGTGCTGCAAAGATTTTTTTACACGCATGTGCATTTGCAGCACCTTTTGGGGGAGGGGGGTGTGGCTGTTGGCTATGCTTGCCTCTGGAGGCCTCGATTGACTGTACAAAACCATCTCTTCCTTACCCAGTCATTTCTTTTCACTCTTCTACTCTCTCTCATTCACAACTTTTCAACTAAAATGAATAACTGCTACTCTGGCATGCGTTTCCCTTCAGTGAAAGTTTGACTTTGCTGATTGTGTTTTCAAGCCTGCTCTACAACATTCTCACTAAAATTAGTTTTGTAACCAGCGTATGTAGAGAACGGAACCCAAATGCAAAGTGATCTGACCCAGCATGCACACTCGGTGATGGCGACCCTCTTTCATTCCTTCTGTATTTAAATAGATCGTCAGGATTCCTTCTGTTAAGGGTTTCAAATCCGGTTAATAAATTTAGCAAACTGATTTATATATTATGTCCATTGAAGTACCCCTGAAGCAAACCAACAGATTATTGAGCAGTAGATTATTCAGATATATGTAAATGTCAACTCTGGATAAACGGTCATCATCTCTACTGACTCATATTGGCTTGACTTTCTACTGACATTCATTGGGTCATAGATCTTTTTAGTTTTTAATGTTAATTTTTTTTTTGTTCCTAAAACTTCTGTCAACCCAAATCTTAAGTATCAGTAAGTTAACTCGTGGTATTTTTTTTTTTTATTTATCTTTATTTACTTTTTTTTTTTTTTTTTTTAAACTTACAATTGTATAAATAACAAGTTGACGTGCACCCCCCCCCCCCCCCACACACACACACAATATTTCCCATAAAAAAAATTAACTGTTCTTTTAAATAAAAGATTACCTTCTAGAAAATACAATAACCCCCCCCCCCCCCAAATAATCAGTAGAACTTGGAGTTTGATTAGGGCATACTCATGTGTACACCCCTAATTACAGATCATAGGTGTTTCCCTGTAATCTGCATTTGGGACTCCACTATTAGTCATCAGTTTTTGGTGGGGAAAAAAAAAACTAATGTCTTAAGTGTTGACAATTGGGTAAATAAAACATAACTTCAAATGGCAACTTACACTTTCACTTTATATGCAGTACGAACTATTAAGTACGCCTCTGTTGTATCCATATAAATTAAGAGTTTAAGTAGCAATCAGGCACTGCTCATCAAAAACCCCTAATTAAATGATCAGCAGCAATTTATACACGCAAGCTGTGTAAAACAATGCTCACAAACTTCAACAAACTATAGGAATGTTATAAAGAAGAGTTGGTCATAAATAATACAGAAAAAATACTTTAGGTTTTATGGGGTGTACTTGGTTTCTCTTTTCGCTTTACATTAATTAAATAATTTTGATCATTTAGAACATATAATTAATTTGAGGATGTAATAACCTTTTTATTTTTAACATTATGGTATTTTACTTATTTTAACAGTTCTGAATTTCACAAACACCTTACTGTACTGTTTTTCATACTGATATTTCACTTCTTAGGGTGACATTTTAGAAAGATTTTTTTTAATGTACTTAAGAAGGTTAGAAGCATGGTCACTGGGTAAATGTCGGACAACAGAATTTCTCAATTGTGTAGTAGCAACTTGAATAAACTCAGTAAAACTATATAGATGGATGGATCGCATTATTCTACCCAAATATTCCTAATTCTAATTAGGAATATTTTCCTAATATATCACTAATTCCACCCAAATACTTGCCAGTATTTTTTAAAAGATATTAAAATATTTTTTAAATGATTTTTTAAAGATATTAAAAAGAAAACATTACTTTGCATTTAGTTTATGAATCTGCCTCCATTAGTAATTGCAGGACTATTTGTGAAGCCTCTGTACTTTGAGACTGCGTTCTTTTGACCAGTTAATGTTCACCTAACCATCAAGCACTTAAGTTCTGTTTAGGTTAATGGGGTTCTGTTTTCTACATATGAACACTTTTTTTATTAAAGGAACCACTCTGTGGCTGATTGGGGGACCATAAAACTCGGGCATACCAAAGTCAAATCTTTTATTGCTCTCCTTCGTACAACTAGCCGAATTCCTAAGTTCATCTGACTGTGTTTGGCAAAAAAATCTGAGTGTGTTCATCCTGATAACCGGCATTTTGGAATTGTTATGGCAAGGAGTTTGGTTTGTGCCCTTGCAGCCTGCTTTGAAAGTATTTGCACCTTGGTTTAAGCCTGGCTTTAAGCATCTTTCTCGAATGGTCCCATCCATCAGTCATTCTTCCTATTCACCACAAAACCATTTGGGTTTCATTTCTTCACTCAAACGGTTTCTTTCTTTCTGTCTTGTTCAGGTTGATAAATTGGATGCATCTGAGTCTTTGAGGAAAGAGGAGGAGCAGGCCACTGAGGCACAGCCTATAGTTTATGGTAAGTATTATGAAAGCTTTTCATTCATCATGAATTACCGTATTTTCAGGACCATAAGGCGCACCGTATTATAAGGCGCAGTCAGAATTACGGGGTCTATTTCTGTATTTGACCCACGTATAAGGCGCACCGTACTATAGGTCGCAGTCTCAATTACGGACTCTATTTCTGTACGGTACTTATTCTGTACAGCACCGTATTATAAGGCACTTGCTAAAACATACGATCTACAAGAAAAGTAAAGGATGCAAAACGGTGATTTATAATTGAAGTTCATTCTACTACTTGACAAAACGCACATTATTTTAATCACTCTTCTCCCACAAATCCATAAAAGTCCTCATCTTCTGTATCTGAATTAAAAAGCTGCGCAATTTCACTATCGAGCGGCTGTTCGGCAATGATGCCGGCTTTTGCGAAAGCTCGGACAACAGTTACAGCAGAAAACTTAGCCCAGGCATCCACAATCCATTCACAGACGGTGGCGTAACTCGCCCACCGCCGCCTCCCGAGTTTTAGCAAACGTGTGTTCGCCGTCTATCATCCATCGCTCCCACGCCGCCCGCAACTTTACTTTAAACGCCCTGTTTACACCAACGTCCAGCGATCGGAGTTCTTTATTTAATCCTCCCGGAATGACGGCAAGCTCCGAATGTATTTTCTTCACATGGCTTTTCACACTTTTTTGATGTGTGGAAAAAAACCACCCGGTCGCACAACAATACTTTTATAGATTTTGGAACTCAATACACGTATAAGGTGCACCGGATAAGGCGCACGTCCGATTTCTGGGAAAATGTTAGGCTTTTAGGTGCGGAAAATACGGTATATGGGTTCAACTAGCAGTGTATGACTTCATTTTGCAGTCTACTTGTGTTTATAGTGTGTTCAGAAAGGAAAAAAGTCCGATTTCTGGGAAAATGTTAGGCTTTTAGGTCCGGAAAATACGGTATATGGGTTCAACTAGCAGTGTATGACTTCATTTTGCAGTCTACTTGTGTTTATAGTGTGTTCAGAAAGGAAAAAAGTGTTTTCAAATTTCAGACATTACTGCTTTGTATATGAGAGCTTAGAAATGAATACTATTCATAGTCAATGAATACTGGAATAAATTGTTGGATCTTTGTTTACAGGCACACCCCAGCTCATGCTCACAGCAGGCCCAAGTGTTCCTGTTCCCCCTCAGCAGCCTTATGGCTATGGCTATGGCGCCCCTGCTGGCTACGGCCAGCCAGCACAGCCCGGTTTCGGCTATGGCATGTAGAGCTCTACTCCCTTACACTTGTCTGCCATCACCATCCTTCAGTTCCTCCCCCAGTTCACTGTGCTTTACTCACAAAGGTGTTGCAAGTTAAGCTTATGCATTTTGAAACAAATCTCTTTAAAATGCATTGAAGGACTTCATTTTATTTGAGTTTGTTAAAGAAAATTATTGGACCACCTTTTTATTTTACATTCCATATTTAAACCTACTTGTATAACAGATATTTGTGTCCTTATTATTTTTTTTTTTAAGTGGGGGATTGATAATGTATGTAAGTGGAATTGTGAGAACAGCATTTAACCTTATTAACATGTTGTGAAGCCTCTGATTTGCACTCTGCCATGAGAGGAAACCTAATGTAGAATCTCCTTCTTTTGATGTGCTGTATGTGACGCTTACGCCGTCTCCCTGTATAATGCATTTCATTATTGTATATTCTGGGGAAGGAAAAAAAAAAAGAAAAGAAATCTGACATTCTCTGAACTTAAGAGTTTGCATCTGTGGGTACATTTAGCAACACTAAGTAATAATCAGATATTCTACACAGGTATGTAGCTGTATGAGATTTTATGTGCATACAGACATATTGATTCTAGAAAGCAATTTTAATCCCCTAGCATAAGCAGTCCTCATTGACCGTGTCATTTCTAACCTCCTTTTCATCCACTCCATGTGTAACAGGTGAACTTCTGTTGTGTTCTATACAGTACTCTTGTGTGATTTCCATAATTGAGCAAGGGACAAAAGATGATTCTTATGAACTGTGTGTTTACTCACCATGCATTTTCCCTGTATTTGAGGTTCCTGTATGCCAGATGTTGTGATGTTCTAGCTCACTATTTCGAGTGTACAGAAGAAAGGCTATACAAACTGAGACCTTGCTTGTCCTGTAACTTCAGTCACGTCCAGTATGTGCTCTAAAAGAACACCTAATAAGATTGGGGACAGGATTGTGATCATTTTTTGGTGGCTTGATTGTAAACTTGCTCACATTAAAATGAAAATCATCCAACCACTGAATCTACACTCGTGTTTTTATTTACACTACAGATGCAAAATTGTAGGTATGAAATTATTCAATAGCGTCATTGATTTTATATTTTGTTATTAAAACTAATAGATAAATGGGACAAAATAGATTAATATTCACTGTACTATCATTTTCATATTGTAAAATGTTCATGACGAGATATTTTCACATCTTGATTACTAGGGTGTTGGACTAGCAATATGAAGGATGGGAGGGAGGGGTTTAAACAGTTGGTCCACTAAAAGCTGCATATGTTAAGCCCTCAAAACTCATTGCTTAATTTGTGCTGCATCACCTGTTCACCCCCAACTATCGAGTAGAATACAAGTAAGGTGCTTTGGATAAAAGTGAATGCAAAAAATGACTATTTTGCTATTGGTTAGTTTAAACTAATTGATGCATCTATTCATTCATTATCTCTCGCTTTATCCTCTATTAGGGTTGCGGTGGGGTTCCCCATGCCCATCCAGGGGAGAACGTCTCGGGCGCTGGGCAGATAGACCCAGGACAGGGCGCCAATCCATCGCTGGGTACACACACACACTCAAACACACTCTATATGGGGCAATTTAGAGAGCTCAATTAACTTGATCCATGTTTTTGGACTGTGGGAGGAACCCGGAGGAAACCCACGCGGACACGGGAGGAACATGGAAACTCCACCCAGATGGGGATTCGAACCGGGAATCCCTAGCGCTGAGAGACGAACGTGCTAACCACTAAGTCACCGTGCCGCACTTGATGCATCTAGACATTTAAAAAAAAACTTCCACCCCACAGGCTCCTATTCATACAGTGATATGTTGGGCTGGATTAACCCGAAGCCATTGAGTTACCACCATGTACCTGACAAACGTAAGGTTCAAACCATAACACGTGACTGTCACTGCTATATAAATACAACCAGACCTGTTTTATGTTTTTGTTACAGAAGCAGGAAAAATGTGTTTTTGTTTGACGTGGTGCACTCCTGGATGCCTGGATTTGCATCTTTTAAAGTTGACGAACCAAACAAATGCAGAAAGCAAACACAATTTACATGAACACTGACCTCTCAGGAAAAAGTTCATTTGTTATTGGGTTACTATAGTTTTGCTAACTCACTTCATTTTTGTTGGTTAGTTTCTATGATTTCACTTCTGTTTTAAGACAGTGTTTATATATATAAGTATAAAAAGATATACTATGTGAAAGTGAACTGAATGGCTTGAGTTTAATCTGCAGTTTAAAAGAAGCATATTATAAACTTGTCAGTTCCTAATCACAGAAATGCAACTACAGTTCATATAAAATTTAGCTGATCACATCACCATTGTACTCAAGCATTTAAAAGTTAGACAGTGTCTGGGAAGATTTTCTTAACCTTTAAGATTTTTCTTAACCTTTCTTTAACCCCAAAAAAAAAAACATGTCAATGCAAACATGGTGAATAGTAGCCTATTTTCCCTTTATTAAAAACCATAGACTGTCCCATTTTACAGACCATTTAAATTCTAGCAGAAATAAAAAATGTACAAGTTAATTAATAATCAGAATTAAAGTTAAATTTAGGATAAGTTGAAGATTCATGCTGAAGTTTAATCAAACTATTAGCAGGGCCTAGTAATTCAAAGGTTGTAGGTTCAAATCCCAGGTCCACTGAAGTTACGAATGTGGTCCTTGAGTAAAACCCCTAACCCTCATTACTCCAGAGGAGCTGTATCAACCCTGTGCTCTGAACCTAACCATCAAGTTGGGATACTTGTAAGTCTTTGGAAAAAAAACCTCAAAAACATTTATTTTCCATTTTATCAGTTCTACTTACCGTAAAGATTGACTTTGTAGTTCTACAATTCCAGACTGTAGTCAGTCTGTGGCCTACAGTACATACTGTATACATTCCCTTTACTATGTTCTCTAATGATCAGGACCCCAATAGCAGAACCACAGAGCAGGTATTATATGGTTTGTGCATTTTTCCTATCCCAGCAGTGTCACTGAGGTGTTTAAATTTTTCATTCCGAATCCTCCCACATTCAAAAAATGTGGATTAAAGGTAAACTGAATGCTCTTAATTGCCCCATATAGAGTGCGTTTATGTGTGTGTGTGTGTGTGTGTGTGTGAGAGAGTGAGTGTTGTTAAGTTCCAATAAATGATCATAAGTCGGCGGTTTTATTCCAAAAGAATTTAATGCGTTTTACTGAATAGACAAACAAGTGTACAGGAAAAATCATCAATGGCGGGCAACCATGATTGATGAGCGAGCTCTGAGGTCTCAAGGATCCCACTTCGGTATATAATCCTTAGGTGGACTGTCCTTCTTCTGTGTGGGTGAATGTGAATGGACCTTCCATATATGGTGGGGACTTCCTGAGCCCCCAGTCTCAATAATCCATCCATCCATTATCTTCTGCTTTATCCTATATTAGGATCGTGGGCGGGTTCGGGCGCTGGGCATATACATCCAGGACAGGGCGCAAATCTATCGCTGGGCACGCACGCATGCACACTCTATATGGGGCAATTTGGAGAACTCAATTGACTTGATCCATGTTTTTGGACTGTGGAGGAAACTGGAGAACCCGGCGGAAACCCACGCGCTGAGAGGCTAACGTGCTAACCACTAAGCCACCGTGCCGCCTATATAGGATAAAGCGGAAGATAATGAATGAATGTATAATGGTTGGGCGGCACGGTGGCTTAGTGGTTAGCACGTTCGCCTCTCAGCACTAGGGATCGAATCCCCACCTGGGTGGAGTTTCCATGTTCTCCCCGTCTGCGTGGGTTTCCTCCGGGTTCTCCGGTTTCCTCCCATAGTTCAAAAACATGGATCAAGTCAATTGAGTTCTCCAAATTGCCCCATATAGAGTGTGTGTGTGAGTGAGTGTGTGCCCAGTGATAGATTGGCGCCCTGTCCTGGGTGTATCTGCCCAGCGCCCGAAACGTTCTCCCCTAGATGGCCATGGGGAGACCCTAATATAGGATAAATTAATTAATTCATTCATTATATTCCGCTTTATCCTCTATTAGGGTCGCAGTGGGGTTCCCCATGCCCATCCAGGGGAGAATGTTTTGGGCGCTGGGCAGATAGACCCAGGACAGGGCGCCAATCTATCGCTGGGCACACACTCACTCCCACACACACTCTATATGGGGCAATTTGGAGGAAACCGGAGAACCCGGAGGAAACCCACGCAGACACGGGGAGAACATGGAAACTCCACCCAGATGGGGATTCGAACCGGGAATCCCTAGTGCTGAGAGGAGAACATGCTAACCACTAAACCACTAAGCCGGCTCTATAGGATAAAGCGGAAGATAATGAGTGAATGTATAATGTTTGGGCGGATGATGGCGTAATAATGGCAGACTTTTATTTTGTACAGGGAGCAGGAAGCGCAGGGGTGAGAGGCCGGTGCTTCGTGTTGTGGGTTCCTCGCGTCGCAGAGCTGGACGGTGGGAGTTCGGGCTGCTGAAGCGTCAGGTTTGTGGAACTCGGTTTATCTTTGCAGTCTTTAAACAGAGGACATGTCGCCCTGACTCTGCGCGCTGTCCGCGGAAAGCGTCGCGCCGCTGGTTCGATGAATGTTTGAAGTTGTGTGACGCGGAGGCTGAACGCTAACGTCACTGTCGGGCTGCCCGCACGCGGACTTCATCCAAACGAGCAGCTCAACACCTCAACACTCAACACTCCACACCTCAACACCTCAACACCTCGCTGACAAAGCGAACACTCAGCCGCGTCTCAGCTCCGCTCTCAGTCCGACTGTGCAGAAGTTGTGTTATGGTTCGGTAGTTACCCCGGTTCCCCGGCTGACAGGACGCCGGTTAGCTCGCGTGCTAATCACTGAGCTGTAGAGTCCAAAGAGCAGCCCCCCCCATAACATCTGCACTCACAGGATTCAGTTCATTCATTCATTCATCATCTTCCGCTTTATCCTCTATTAGGGTCGCGGTGGGGTTCCCCATGCCCATCCAGGGGAGAACGTCTCGGGCGCTGGGCAGATAGACCCAGTACAGGGCGCCAATCCATCACTGGGTACACACTCACTCACACACACACACTCTATATGGGGCAATTTTGAGAATTCAATTGACTTGATCCATGTTTTTGGAATGTGGGAGGAAACCGGAGAACCCGGAGGAAACCCACGCAGACACGGGGAGAACATGGAAACTCCACCCAGATGGGGATTCGAACCGGTAATCCCTAGTGCGGAGAGGAGAACGTGCTAACCACTAAGCCACCGTGCCGCCCGGATTCAGTTTATTTACACAAAATATCACACATGCTTTAAATGGAGTTTTGCTAAAGCGGAACATTACTGGTTGCTAACATCGGGCCTGTTTGTAATTTCTTGAATTCATGTTTTTAGAAAAAAATAAATAAAAATCATTGACTGAAGTCCATTCGGTTTTAACTTGGAGAACAAACGAGCAATCAAAAACGACCGTACAACAGAACAGACAAGTAAAAGTGCTTAGTATTTAAAAGTAGAAAATATTCTCACACGTTTTAAATGTTAGGAAATGTGTCTGAAATCTATAGAAGACTAAAAAAATATCACAGTCCTATGCAGGTTGAACTCAACCACTGAAATAAAAATGTTGTGTGTATGTGTGTATATATATATATATATATATATATATACTCACCGGCCACTTTATTAGGTACACCTGTCCAACTGCTCGTTAATGCTTAATTTCTAATCATCCAATCACATGGCGGCAACTCAGTGCATTTAGGCATGTAGACATGGTCAAGACAATCTCCTGCAGTTCAAACCGAGCATCAGTATGGGGAAGAAAGGTGATTTGAGTGCCTTTGAACGTGGCATGGTTGTTGGTGCCACAAGGGCTGGTCTGAGTATTTCAGAAACTGCTGATCTACTGGGATTTTCACGCACAACCATCTCTAGGGTTTACAGAGAATGGTCCGAAAAGGAAAAAACATCCAGTGAGCGGCAGTTCTGTGGGCGGAAATGCCTTGTTGATGCCAGAGGTCAGAGGAGAATGGCCAGACTGGTTCGAGCTGATAGAAAGGCAACAGTGACTCAAATAGCCACCCGTTACAACCAAGGTAGGCAGAAGAGCATCTCTGAACGCACAGTACATCGAACTTTGAGGCAGATGGGCTACAGCAGCAGAAGACCTCACCGGGTGCCACTCCTTTCAGCTAAGAACAGGAAACCGAGGCTACAATTTGCACGAGCTCATCGAAATTGGACAATAGAAGATTGGAAAAACGTTGCCTGGTCTGATGAGTCTCGATTTCTGCTGCGACATTCGGATGGTAGGGTCAGAATTTGGCGTCAACAACATGAAAGCATGGATCCATCCTGCCTTGTATCAACGGTTCAGGCTGGTGGTGGTGGTGTCATGGTGTGGGGAATATTTTCTTGGCACTCTTTGGGCCCCTTGGTACCAATTGAGCATCGTTGCAACGCCACAGCCTACCTGAGTATTGTTGCTGACCATGTCCATCCCTTTATGGCCACAATGTACCCAACATCTGATGGCTACTTTCAGCAGGATAATGCGCCATGTCATAAAGCTGGAATCATCTCAGACTGGTTTCTTGAACATGACAATGAGTTCACTGTACTCAAATGGCCTCCACAGTCACCAGATCTCAATCCAATAGAGCATCTTTGGATGTGTGATGGAACGGGGGATTCGCATCATGGATGTGCAGCCGACAAATCTGCGGCAACTGTGTGATGCCATCATGTCAATATGGACCAAACTCTCTGAGGAATGCTTCCAGCACCTTGTTGAATCTATGCCACGAAGAATTGAGGCAGTTCGGAAGGCAAAAGTGGGTCCAACCCGTTACTAGAATGGTGTACCTAATAAAGTGGCCGGTGAGTGTGTGTGTGTATATATATATATATATATATATATATATATATATATATATATATATATATATATATATATATATATATATATATATTCATTCATTCATTATCTCCCGCTTTATCCTCTATTAGGGTCGCGGTGGGGTTCCCCATGCCCATCCAGGGGAGAACGTCTCGGGCGCTGGGCAGATAGACCCAGGACAGGGCGCCAATCCATCGCTGGGTACACACTCACACACTCAAGCATACTCTATATGGGGCAATTTAGAGAACTCAATTAACTTGATCCATGTTTTTGGACTGTGGGAGGAAACCGGAGAACCCGGAGGAAACCCACGCGGACACGGGGAGAACATGGAAACTCCACCCAGATGGGGATTCGAACCGGGAATCCCTAGCGCTGAGAGGCGAACGTGCTAACCACTAAGCCACCGTGCCGCCCATATATATATATATATATATATATATATATATATATATATATATATATGTGTATATATATATGTATATATATATATATATATATATATATATATATATATATATATATATATATAGGCGGCACGATGGCTTAGTGGTTAGCACGTTCGCCTCAGCGCTAGGGGCTCCCGGTTCAAATCCCTATCTGGGTGGAGTTTCCATGTTCTCCCCATGTCTGCGTGGGCTTCCTCCGGGTTCTCCGGTTTCCTCCCACAGTCCAAAAACATGGATCAAGTCAATTGAATTTTCAAAATTGCCCCATATAGAGTGTGACTGTGTGAGTGTGTGCCCAGCGATGGATTGGCTCCCTGTCCTGGGTCTATCTGCCCAGCGCCCGAGACGCTCTCCCCTGGATGGGCATGGGGAACCCCACCGCGACCCAAATAGAGGATAAAGCGGGAGATAATGAATAAATGAATGAATGAATGAAAGAAAAAAAAAAAATAAATAAATAAAATATATATATATATATATATATATATATATATATATATGTATGTGTGTGTATGTATATGTAACTGCCTACTTGAGCAGTTTATATTGTAATTGGTTTAAAGTTTGTAAAATTGTATAATAGTGTATTTTATAACGTCTGTTCTTTTAAGAACATTGACAACGTTAATTTCTATGGTTACACTGCTAATTACCGCGGTTACCACGTTCCAAAGGTTACAAAGTTAGCATTAAGGGTTATTTGGAAGCTGGAGAGGTTATATACAAAGTCAAGGTGCAAACTCAAGAATAAACCTAATCAGGATTGGCAAGAATATTTGTGCTGTCGACATTGAATCTGAGGGAGCTACAATATATATACACTACCGTTCAAAAGTTTAGGATCACATTGAAATGTCCTTATTTTTGAAGGAAAAGCACTGTACTTTTCAATAAAGATAACTTTAAACTAGTCCTAACTTTAAACAAATACACTCTATACATTGCTAATGTGGTAAATGACTATTCTAGCTGCAAATGTCTGGTTTTTGGTGCAATATTCTCATAGGTGTATAGAGGCCCATTTCCAGCAACTATCACTCCAGTGTTCTAATGGTACAATGTGTTTGCTCATTGGCTCAGAAGGCTAATTGATGATTAGAAAACCCTTGTGCAATCATGTTCACACACTTGAAAACAGTCTAGCTCATTACAGAAGCTACAAAACTGACCTTCCTTTGAGCAGATTGAGTTTCTGGAGCATCACATTTGTGGGGTCAATTAAACGCTCAAAATGGCCAGAGAAAGAGAACTTTCATCTGAAACTCGACAGTCTATTCTTGTTGTTAGAAATGAAGGCTATTCCATGCGAGAAATTGCTAAGAAATTGAAGATTTCCTACAACGGTGTGTACTACTCCCTTCAGAGGACAGCACAAACAGGCTCTAACCAGAGTAGAAAAAGAAGTGGGAGGCCACGTTGCACAACTAAGCAAGAAGATAAGTACATTAGAGTCTCTAGTTTGAGAAACAGACGCCTCACAGGTCCCCAACTGGCATCTTCATTAAATGGTACCCGCAAAACACCAGTGTCAACATCTACAGTGAAGAGGCGGCTGCGGGATTTTGGGCTTCAGGGCAGAGTGGCAAAGAAAAAGCCATATCTGAGACTGGCCAATTAAAGAAAATGATTAAGATGGGCAAAAGAACACAGACATTGGACAGAGGAAGACTGGAAAAAAGTGTTGTGGATGGATGAATCCAAGTTTGAGGTGTTTGGATCACAAAGAAGAACGTTTGTGAGACGCAGAACAAATGAAAAGATGCTGGAAGAATGCCTGACGCCATCTGTTAAGCATGGTGGAGGTAATGTGATGGTCTGGGGTTGCTTTGGTGCTGGTAAGGTGGGAGATTTGTACAGGGTAAAAGGGATTTTGAATAAGGAAGACTATCACTCCATTTTGCAACGCCATACCATACCCAGTGGACAGCGCTTGATTGGAGCCAATTTCGTCCTACAACAGGACAATGACCCTAAACACACCTCCAAATTGTGCAAGAACTAGCAGGCAGCTGGTATTCTATCGGTAATGGAGTGGCCAGTGCAGTCACCAGATCTGTGGGAGCAGCTTGACTGTATGGTATGCCAGAAGTGCCCATCCAACCAATCCAACTTGTGGGAGAGAAGCGTGGGGTGCAATTTCTCCAGCTTACCTCAACAAATTAACAGCTAGAATGCCAAAGGTGTGCAATGCTGTAATTGCTGCAAATGGAGGATTCTTTGACGAAAGCAAAGTTTGATGTAAAAACAATGTTATTTCAAATACAAATCATTATTTCTAACCTTGTCAATGTCTTGACTCTATTTTCCATTCATTTCACAACGTATGGTGGTGAATAAGTGTGACTTTTCATGGAAAACACAAAATTGTTTGGGTGACCCCAAACTTTTGAACAGTAGTGTGTGTGTGTGTGTGTGTGTGTGTGTGTGTGTATATGTATGTGTATATATATATATATATGTGTGTGTATATATATATATGTATGTATATATATATATATATATATATATATATATATATATATATATATATATATATTCATTATCTCCCACTCTAGGGTCGCGGTTCCCCATGCCCATCCAGGGGAGAACGTCTCAGGCGCTGGGCAGATAGACCCAGGACAGGGCACCAATCCATCGCTGGGCACAGACACACTCTATATGGGGCAATTTTAAGAATTCAATTGACTTGATCCATGTTTTTGGACTGTGGGAGGAATGGGGATTCGAACCGGGAATCCCTAGTGCTGAGAGGCGAACGTGCTAACCACTAAGCCACTGTTCCGCCCTATTTATATATATATATATATATATATATATATATATATATATATAATTTATTTTTTTTACTTTTCTAGTCATGTAGTAAATCAGGGAATTACCGATAATCAGAAGGCGACTATTGGGTAACTGTTTCTGAAGGTGTAGTCACACAGATTTAATCAAGACATGTGTTACTAATTTAGTACTGTAAATTATGCAATCTTTTTTGTGATTTGTAAATCTTTATGACTCCACATTTTATAACCTTAGAAAAACAGCTCATTGGTAATTGACTAACTTGTTCTGAATGAACTGCTGAAATCCGCAATTTCCCCAAAGCGAGTAATAGTGTTATGATTTCAGTCATTTTGCAGGCACTACTTACTAGTAAGAAGAGTAGCACATATGTTGGTCAGTTAAGGTGCAATAAGATTAACCACAGTTTCATCAGATTGTGACTGAATTAATCTGCTTTAATGTCCAAATATCCACCAATCCCTGTTAATTTCAAAAGGACACATTTAAATGGATTTAAGCAATGCTTATTTAAAAAAAATCAGGTGTTCTTTTTAAAATTCTGAATGTCTGATGTTCATAAAATTCTGATTTCATTAGTTTCTGATAACATTAATGGATCTTCATATCTCAGATACATACATCAGTACTTTTACCTTAACTATGGAAAAGGTAGAAATGGCTGATTTTGCTGGAGAAAATAAAGCTTAAATTAAGTGGATTTCAGTTCTATAAGTAGAACTGTTTCAATGTCATTGTATTTTTCATGCTTTTCTTTTTTTAGATGGAATCACCTGTAAATTGTGAAAGTCCAGTTTGTTTTATTTACTGTTTCTTTCTTATAAAGACCAGTCACTAGCCCAAACTAAAACAAACTTTTTTCAAAATTATAATCTTAGTTAAGTATTTTTTTTTTACTGTCAGTGTTCATGTATTTATTATTCTAAGCCACTTAGCCTTATTAGGGTCACATGACAGTTGGCGGCCATCTCAGTGCTTAGTGGGTGAAAGGTGAAGAAACGTCTTAAACAGTCAAGGCATTGGAGTGCAGACAAGCATTTATACCCATTCACATAAAGGGACAGTTTATTGTGACTCTAAAATTGCCGCATGTTTTTGCAATGCGTTAGGAAACCAAACCTCCCCAAAGGAAACCCACAGAGATGTGGGGAGAACTTCCTAACTACGTACAGAAAGTACCTTGTCTGCTTGCCCACCAATCTAACCTGATGCCTTTTTGTTGTTGACTGTCATTGTGCTATTTAACAAATCAGTAATATTTTTTTCCCTTCTCAATAATTCATTTTCTTTATGTAAAATATATTTTCTTATATTGTTTTGGAACAACAAAAATCTTTAATTTAAAAATTCTTAGATTTGTTTTATTATGTGTATTTGTTAAGAGGAAATTAATATAAACTAAATTATAATATTTAATTATTATAAATATTAAAACATGAAACTCTACTGTCCTTTAAAGCCATGTGATGTATGCAAGCAAACTGTTGCATCATTCACATTCATATATTACAGACACATGGATACATAAGGTAATGTTTTCATAATTTTTTTAAAATTTATTTTTCAACACCAACACCTTTCAGAATTAACTCTTTAGTCTCTGTCAAAATATGTTTTTACTATTTCTTTGAAACATAAATTCAAAATTAACCATGAGCATCTAATTAGCAACACAGTATTTTGAGTACACTATGACAGTCATATTACCTACATAATAATAAGTAACATTACTTGCTTTTTTTTTTTTTTTTTTTTTTTTTTTTTTTTTTTAAATATTTGGCAAAAAATTCACCCTTTGCGTTCACCTTCAGTAGTCCATTAAGAAATACTTTTATAATTGTTTTACAATTATTATGGTTCCTCTAGAACCATAATAATATAATAATAAAATATTTTTTCTTACAGGTGTTTGAAGTCAGTAAGTGTATGAAATGGCTGAAATTTCCGAATGTGAATTGCCACAGAGACGATCCGGACTCAAGGAAAGCCGTAATGGCAACTCTACAGGTCAGTAAACTGCCTGAGGACGAAACTCGTATTTTCATATTAACTTGACACCCTTCATTTTCTAGTTTTTCTGGTCAAAGTTTGACAGTTGGCAATATGGCTGTGTATTGATAAACAGCCTGCAATGTCTTTATCAGTGCAGTTCCTCAGTTGCTGTTTATATCAGCTATGATGTGTGTTATTATAATTATACATTTTATCAAAAACTGAACCTTTAAAAAACTATTATGAATGGATGTTTCTGTCCCAGTTCTATGACACAGTAAGACAAAGGCTCAAGTTGTAGCAAAAAGCCAACTCTGGGTCAATCCCAGGGGGCTCAGAATGTAACATATCCTTTGCAAGCTGGTTTGGATATAAGAGTGTCTGTTAAATGTTGTTAGTTTATTGTTCTGTATTTAGAATCATCATTAAAAGAAAGAAAGCAGCAGGAAAGAGATGAGCGTCTTTCTCTGGTTCTGTGGAGGAAACCAGTCCAGACAATGCAGTATTCTTTTTTGGAGACTCTCATCACTTTAAAGGATTGGACATGGAAGTAAGTACTTAAATTTCTGACTCATAATCTTTAGATATCTATTTATATACTTAAAAGCATGGTGTTTAAAACATGACAGGAAATGTAAAACAAAGTCTTTGGGAGATAAAGGAACATGTCTAGACAGAGCAGTCTCATGTGTTTTGAGTTAAAGACTCATACATGTAAATCACTAAAAGTTCTATCACCAAATGTGTTAAATTGATGATGATAAAATGATTGAAAGTTTGCTGCAGACACAAAAATGTTAACTTTAAATGTTAACGGATGAAAATATCAGCAATCTTTCGCAAAATTACATACTTTTACATTTGCAAACAAGTGTATGGTTCAATTTAATTTGTTACATTGAGTAAAGATTTTGTGTATCAAGGTTTTATTTAGGTTAGGCTTGTATTAGCAGGGTTCCTCTATATGTTTGTTTTTTATTTTTAATTATTATTAGTAATTAATATAATAATAAAAATAATAGTGGTAGTATATTTGTTTAGGAATTTGGATAATTCCTTTTGTGTACTACTAATAATAATGGTAATATAGTTTATGACTTCTATTTTATGAAAAGTTTTAGAAAAAGTAATTAAACTTTTTTAATTATATTTAATTATATTAAACTCTATCAAATATACTTAAATATAATTTTTTGAGTTTAAACATGAAATGACTTCATTTTAAATATAGTTTTTTTTTAAGTGCTCTAAGTTTATATTTAATAAATAATAAAAGGACAGAAATTGTTAAATGAGCAAAGGCATGGAGACCGTACTGTACTTTGTAACATCATCTATTTATGCAGAAACCTTCCCATTCTTGTTTTAGGAAATTCCACCAACTCCTACTTACAGAATAGTTCTCATTTTCTTGCACCCACAGATTTTCATTGATGCTTAGGGCTCTCGGAGGGACATTCCAAACTTTTCACTTTGTGTTTCTTAATGTATTTTAAGGTGACTTGGTTTTACTTTTAGATTTTAGATTAGATTTTTGAAAGCACTGCTTATAAATGGAATCCAGTCTTTCTTTATATTCAGTGCACAGATGTAGTGAAACAGCCCCATAGCATAAAAGATCCAACTGGTGGCCAGGTCCTTCTTTGCTATGCATTTTTTTAAAATTCCAAACATAACCTTGTTAATTATTGCTGTAAATTATATTTAGATTTTATTTGTCCAAATTGCATAGCTTTTTATTTTGCTTCACTTTGACCACAGTGAAGATTAAACGTTTGTGTAGCCTTTACAACAGGTTTTCACAGAAGGAATAAAACTGAATACAGAGGGGTGTGTGTGTATGTGTGTATAAACACACATGTGTTTACCTTTTTGTATTTCATTTTTCTATAAATTGATATAAATTCATCTTATTGAGGGAGCTCTTTATTTTACACTCTCTATATTTGAAGCCCATTTCACATTAAAAGGAAGTGGATGTACTTTTTTAAGGTGCATTTTCAGAAAACTTTCTTTTCAACCTTCATTTATTTACTAAAAAAAAACTTTCTGCAATTGATATGGTTATACTGTAATTTCAGTAACTGTTAGATTACATTTAACAGGTCTACATACATTGCAGTTTTAAGTTTCATACTTCTGTGAGGAAGAATTTTATTATTATTTAATATACATATTTTTTGACGGACTCCAGCACTAACACAATCAGATGGCATTGACTGTAATGTTTAGAAACATTAAGACCAATAGACAAATCATACTGATTAAAGTAACATCTGACAACATATAATTTAGATCTGCTACTTTAAAGTCTCGTTTTTTACTTTGTCATTATTATGATTCTTTATATCTTATAAATAGCAACTACAGACATATTTGATTGAATTCAACTCTATTTACACCTGTAAGTTGCATATAAAAAGTAAAAAAGGGATGTTATTTTCAAGACTTGACCTATATTTTCTACAGTGAGCTAAAAATAGTCAGTGATGTGTCATTTCAAAATGTACCGTTAATCTTACCGTTAATCGTACTCCACCCAGTCTCTTTGTACTGTTTGCAAATGCATGCAGCAGTCAACTCCAAAGTATTTTCCTAAGTAGTAATGAATAAATGGGTGTGAGGGAAAAAAACTTATGATTATTTGTCATTTAAAAAAAAAAAAAAAAATATATATATATATATATATATATATATATATATATATATATATATATATATATATATATATATATATATATATATATAAAATTGAAGTCATATATCATCAATTGAACCCTTAAAAAATAACAAACAAAATGTAGAAGTAGCAGAATTAACTTTTAGTATGACTTAGGGGCTTGTTTGGTCATCCACAACTTTATTTCATATTTAAAGGATGTGCTTTTACTTTATAGCAAAAAAAAAAAAAAACATTTACAGATATGATATGAATTTATGTTAAATTTATGTTCATGAAGCATACCTCAATTATTAATAATTGTATATTTCAATAATTGTAATTATTGGATTATTTTGATAAATTATGGAATTACTCAGTATTTGAAACGAATATAAACTATATGAATAGGAATTAATTGTACTAATACAAAAACTGACTGCTTTCAGATATTTCAACATTTTTTATTTGGGGTTGACCGTGATAGATTTGCAGAGTAATACATCCAGTAGAAAATCATGTCAGCTGGGTAATATTATATTTTTGACAGGGTTCGTTAAGGTTACTTGAACAAAGTAAAATTTTTCTTCACTATAACTCAAGTTCATAATAATAAAAAAACATAAATGAATTTTATATTTTAAAATAAATTTCAGCATTGAGACTGTTATAGAATTTAGAGAACATCTAAATCCATCTAACCAAATTAATCTCACAACATTTATTTTTATGACTTTTAGTTTGCTCTATCATAAATGTTTGGAGAAGCCAGCCATTTTACTCAAAATGGAACAATTTTTAGATAATTTGATCTGCTAGTAATAAATCACTGGGATATAGCGAAGAAAACTATCATTTTATTTAATTTAATGAGACAGAATTAAATCTGGAAAGATGATAAATAAGACCATACTCATGTTGCCAAAACCATTCGAAAGTTCTCAAAGACAATTATTTAAAGTTTTTTTTTTTATTATAAATTTTTTTTAAACCACTAGTCACATTAAGAATTAATGTAAGTCTAAAATTTCTTTATTGTGGATAAAAATAATTAATTTACATTATTCTGTTTTTAGTGGGCTTTTTAAGACTTTACGTAATGGACTGCTAATGAGCTGATTATGTGAAACAAGTGTGTAGGAGGCAGTAAAAGTAGTAAAAAGTGCATGTTGGTCAAGGTTAAGTGAAAGGCGACATAAAATATCACTAATACAAAATTAATGGTTTATTTAATATTGGTTTTTGGAATGTATATGAAATGTAAAGAGAAACCAGACAACCTGGAGAAAATCAAAGTGGGTAATGGATGGATGTGTACACTACACAGAAAGTACCCGTGTTTGTCTCTCCTGCGAATCAAACCTGGAACCTTCATATTTTAAGGTTGAAGCACTGACCTCTGCACCAAATACGCAGCCTAAAGCCAATGAAATTTTATATTTAAATAGGTTTAATATTGAAGATGGTTGTCATGTTCAATATCTACCTGCCATCTATGTAAAGCCACACTTACAAAAAGACACATACTGATGGACTGCCCAACACTACAACCAGAAAGACAGAAATACTTCACAGTCAACAATACCCAAAACCCACTCAAGACCACAGAACCAGGAAAAATACTAAACTACTTGACACATCTACATTTGAAGGACCAGATATAGCCCGTACTAAGATAGAATAGAAACATAACCTATGTACCGCCTTATAAATAGCCTCGGCGTGCTGATATGGCGCTAAACACTAACAAACAAACAAACAACCATGTTTAATATGATTTAAAGTATCCAAGCTGAATATTTCTGACATTAAAACAAATTTCAGAGATTAAACTCCAGAGATGTATTCATTAAAATTTAGCTTCAGCAGACCTCTTGTGATGTACAGAGTAAATTACAGGAACTGTTAATTTGGTTCTCTTTTCTCTACAGGCTTTGGCAGAGAAGATATTTAGTGTTTTTTGTTCTAGTCCTTTTTTCAGTCTTCTCTGTGGCCTACTCAATAGAGGGAGCACATCAGCAGGTGAGTGGTAACATCATTTTGCAAATAGGAAAAGCTTTTTCAAATATCAATAAAATAATTTCAAACATAACTTCCTTAAAGTTGCTCTGATCGTTTTGTCAGCATTAAAAGGTCTTGTATTACAACAGCAGTCATGTGATGTATTTCCTCTCCTTGTAGTATGTACAGTACTTGGAGCAGAAGTTCCTGTGGTGTGCCTACTGGGTAGGCTTAGGGATTTTATCTTCTGTAGGCCTTGGCACTGGCCTTCACACTTTTCTTCTATATCTGGTAAGAGCTTTTTTTTTATGACCCATAAAGCTTGTATTTATTTACCTTAAACCAACAGCTTCAAACACATTTCTATGGTTCATGAACATATATCATTTGGGTACCTGTTTGCATGGTAACCATGTGTTTACAGTAAACAATCACTAATCTTTTCACTTTACACACCATACCATTTAATTTATTCAAACATTTGGGGTTATAGGTGCTAAAACCTCACAGGGAAAAGTTCGAGACACTGATTGGACAGGTTGCAAGTTTATCATACATTTGCAGACATTCACACCAACCGACAGTTTAGTGTTTTTTTTTTTTTTTTTTTTTTTTTTTTTTTTTTTTTTTTCCACCTGCAAGCTTGTCTTTAAACTGTAGTAGTGAACCAGAGCATCCACAGGCGACCCACAAAACATAGCAGAGCAAGCAGTTTGTGCTCATGCCTCACAGAAATTTTCTGTATGGAATTTGCATGTTCTTCCTGACCCTATTATAGGTTTCCATTTTAAAATTTACAGTGTGGATTAAATAATATATGAAGAAATGTTGACATGCTTTAAGACAGTGTTCTGTTGTGGCAAAACTCAAAAGAGCTTAAGGAGAGAGAGTAATCAAACTCCATCCATCGGTCCATTATCTTCCGCTTTATCCTCTACTAAGGTCGTGGGGTGGGATCTCTATACCCATCCAGGGGAGAACATTTCGGGCCCTGGGCAGATACAACCAGGATAGGGTGCCAATCTATTGCTGGACACACACTCACTCTCTCACACAGACAGACAAACAAACACACACTATACATGGGGTAATATGGAGAATTCAATTGACCTTGATCCATGTTTTTGGACTGTGGGACGAAAACGCAGAACCGGTACACATACACGGGGAGAACATGGAAACTCCACCCAGATTGGGATTCGAACTAGGAATCCCCAGCACTGAGAGGCGAACATTAACCACTAAGCCACCGTGCCGCCTGTAATCAAACTCAAATTGTATAATCAAACACTGTAAGTTGTGTATATCCTGAATTTTTTTTTTTTCAGCCGAAAAGATTTTTTCAATTCTGAGATTATCTTTAGCTAGTCTAGAAATGAGTTCAGCATGGTTTACAGTTGTGTAAATGTTAATTTAACTACTCACCTTTAGAGGGAGCCCAGGAGCAAAAAATAGTTCTGTCATTGCGTTATGTTGTCATTCTAAGGTAAATTTTGGTATAAGCAACAAATGTAATTTTAATGTATTTACTGAAAAAGGCTTATTCATGCTTCACCTTCGAGAACATGGGTGTATGCTGGGCCTGTTAGATGGTTTACTGGTGTCTGATGATCTAATTCAGCCTGGAAACTAGATCTCAGATGTCAAGGATAAATATGGAAGCTTAGCTTAAACTCATATCAGAAGTCAGCTGTTCCAGACATGGCAGTAAAATGCTGATTGCATGGAGTTGTACTTTTTTTTCAGCTTAGAGGGGAATGATTTACAAATGTCTGCATTTTGTTTGTCCCAATTTTGCCAAACACATATGAAAGAAAAGTTTCCAGGGAGAGTAGTGTTGCTTCTCACAGTTTGTCTGAATGATGAAATGACATTGTCATCGTGGTTGACTCGGTCTCATCAGACAGCGTCCGAAGTCGTTGGTTTCTGGGCAGGACTGATGAAGTCATCAGGGCAGAGTAATGGACTACATCTGTTCAGCTTTCTGACACATAGTGTTTTCAGTGTGATGTGGTTTTTAAGTCTACCTTTTCAGACGGGCCCAAAAGTCTGACCTCATAATGTTTGAAAGGATCAGATTGGGAAGCATGCCCACTTGTTGAGAGAAATGGGGAATTTTTGTTTTATGGCACTAGATTTCCATATTGCTGGGCTCACACGGTAGATATGGCATGTCATTGGGGTGGTTTAGGGGGTTATAGTAAAGAGCTAGTGAAGTATTTCTAGGTATATGATGAGTAGTTTTCTTTGGGATAGTGTCACCTCTGTATCGTGAAGCCATTATAAGGTTATCTTCCACTTGTTTTTGGGTCTCTGGCTGTCCTGACTCAACATTTTCAGCTGTGCTGAGTGTGGTCATTCTTCAGTTCACTATGTATCTATGCAAAGTCTTTTCTTGGAAACGAGCTGTTCCTCTTATTATAGCCATGTCAAGTTAGCTTGCCCCATCATAGCAGTATTTATGCATTATTCTAGAATAGTTTTAATATAGTATCAGATGTTAATATAGAAATTAGTATTTACAAAGGATTTTATCCTTTATATAATGATTAAATTAAACAACTTTTTTCATGCAAATAAATGACTTTTTCATTGATTTTATTTTAGTAAAAGGCTTAACTTTACTAATTAGATGTTTGTGAAAAGTACACCATCAGATTATGGCTTAGGGTTAAATAATTAATTTAAAAGTCACAAATTAACAATGCCATTCGCAAATCACAGAGACTGTAATTTTGAACATACATTATGCAGACTGACATGGCATTAATTCTATAAATTTAAATAAATTAACTGAAACAGTGTTATGAAATAAAATATATAATAATATATTAATATATAATATAATGTAGTAATATATTATAACTATGCATATGATGGTAAATTTCGTTGAATATGTTATTTAGTGAGTCGTGTTCTGTTTGTGCATATCAAACAGAGAACTAACGTTACTGCTGTGTATTTCAGGGTAAATTTGTCACTTCATTTGCAGTGTACTTGTATAATCATGTTGCACTTTTTATGAATATTAACTTTTACATTATTATAATTGTACACATACAATTCACATCACTGGGGGAAAAACAAATTTTATAAATAACTAACCAGATTGTGTAGATATGGTGTTGTATCACTAATATTAGCCTCACTTTTAAGTACAAGGGAAAAACACATCTTAAGTGTTTGACACACAAAACTACATTTACAATTAAACATTTATTATTGTAAAGATCTATTAAAATGTTTTAATAATACAACATTTAAATTCATATTTAAACATGGTTAAAATCACAAATATAACCTAAAAATATAAACATAAGGGAATTTAAATAATCATGTAATAATAATACATGTACTTTTAAAATGTTTAAAAAAATGTGACAAGGATGAATATTATAAAGGATTGCAGATTCCAGTCATGATATGACTATATTTACAGTTCTCTCTTATTCATTTATAAATCACTTAAAATAAATAATATATATTGTTGACCTTGGCACAAAAATTTAAGCACTTGCACTATATTTTGCCAGATTCATTATTGGATGAATTTGTTATAAACCACACTGTAAAAATTGATACAGTCTGGTAACGTACAGTAAAGAACAAGCTTGTACACAGCTACTGACCTAACAGAACTGTAATGTTAAGTTCTTAATGTTCTGTATTGAGTAAACATTCAGGACTTAAAACGGTAAATATTTTAACGATAACAATATCAGCTATATGTAAATGTGTAATTATCTGAAAAAATCTAAATGAATGGTGTGAGCATTCTTTATGAAATGTATATTTTTTGATGTCTCAGTTCAAATTAAAGCTGTGGTTGCTTGGGGTCATTGTCGTTTTGTCAAATAAATTACAACTTACAAAAATTTTACAAACTTACCTCAATTTCAACATCACTTTTTATATATATATATATATATATATATATATATATATATATATATATATATATATATATATACATATATGCACACACAAACAGATTGATTAGTAGTTGTTTATTTTTTAACATTGTAAAAAAAAAATATTTTCATATCTTATTTTTTGCATGTATGTTCTTCAAGAAAAGTTACAGTTTCAGTTCTTTTTTTTTTTTTTTTTTTTTTTTTTTTTTTTTTTTTTTTTTTAGATACAAAGCATTATTTTAATATCTGGTAACATGTATGGTAAAATTTGCTATTTCAAATTTTATTAGTTTTAATGAAAATATTTCATAACTTACTTATTTTCATAATTTACTGATCACTTTTCTGTTTTGCAGAAAAACTAAATTCTTAACGAAATATATATAATTCTAAATCTATTGTGTCTGTTATTGAGTCTTTAATTGCAACTGCTTAAAAGAATTAACTAGTCACTTAGATTTGTCATTATTTTGCCCCAGGCGCATTTATTGGTACCAGACCCCACCTGGCCTTTTCTCAGAGGGGGTCAAATCTTATGACCAGTGTGAGTCTTACCCTAGGAAATGTGTCAGACGTTTGCAATGTCCTAAATCCCCCCACTCCAAAATTCCCATAAAGCAGACCAGACATCTCTGAGTTAATGTGGCATACTCTTTTCATTGTCTTGATTGTGTTTAGTCTACTGATTAGATTCACTTGTGAGCAATGCATCACTTTGAACTTTCACAAATTGCTTTAATTAATATAAAAAAGTTAGTTTTGTTTCTGTCTGGCTTATTTTGAGTGGTTTAAATATACCATAAATTAATCTGATTACAAAAAAATATATATTAGGCACTTTGAATGTGTCTTGGTTGCTTGCTTATAAAAATGGAGAGAATTGGTTTATACAGCTAGCTCATGTATATATTACATACCTCTGCAGGGCCCTCACATAGCCTCTGTCACTTTGGCTGCATATGAATGTGGTTCGGTGAACTTCCCTGAGCCACCATACCCAGGCCAGATTGTATGTCCTGAGGAAGAGGGAATGCAGGATGCCATCTCCCTTTGGACCATCATGTCAAAGGTCCGTCTAGAGGCCTGCATGTGGGTGAGTAAAACGATTCAGAAAATTAGATTTTTAATGTTTAATTCACAAAAAATATACATCCCCGTTTCTTTACATTGCAAATTTTATTACTCACCCAGTAGTATAAATGAAGTTTGTAGTTCTATATTGACGGATTGTAGTCCATACTGACCAGGATGTCTACACAGCAGGTATAACATTTTAGTGGTTATTTCCAGCACACTAGTGGCATGATGGTGATATTGTGTGTTGCACTGGACCATAAGTGGACCAGATGCAGTTCATTCTAGATAATGAAATTTCTAACACCGTGTCCACTCACAGTGCATTATGTTCGATAAAACTACCTTCAATGCAGATTTCAAAATGAGGACAAAAGTAAAATACTGCAAATTCATTTCTACAAGTCATCTTCTAAATCTTCATAAATGCTCATAGGGGGCTGTCTACAAGGGGTGGTTGATGGAGCTTTCGCAAATGGCTGATTTGCAGTGTCACTCATGTGTTTACAAATACTAGCAGAGTTGACTCGTCAGATCCACTGAGACAAGTACAACACACACTAACTCACCATAACTACGTTAATGTCAGTGCTGAGAATGATCCACTACTCAAATGACTTGCCTTGTTATGGGTCTTTGGCGGTCATGACAAATAAAGTCAAGTAAAGGGGACTCATAATATCTATAGCTAAATAGATGAACTACGGTTTGTCAATGTAAAACTATGTGCATCTTTATGGTAAGTGGAAACGAAACAAGGAGGTGTGCCTAAAAAAGGTGTACAATTATACTATAAATGGCTGAAATAACAACTTTAACAAAGAAACAGTGTTTAAAAAGTTGGGGTGGTTTTCTTAGTAATACATAAAGAACAAAGCATGCACTATTACATGTCTGTTCCGTGTGTGTGCGCGTGTGTATGCAGGGTGCTGGCACGGCTATTGGAGAACTACCTCCGTACTTCATGGCACGAGCGGCTCGCCTTTCAGGAGCTGAACCGGATGACGAGGACTACGAGGAATTTGAAGAGATGCTGGAACAGGCAGAGGGCGCACAAGTAAGGAATTTCATCAGCAGTTACTCCCTCTTACTGCATGGGTCATTCAAACATGGTACTTTCCCTGAGGAAAAAAAGTGTCTGTGTGGGGTTTCTTTTTTTGTAACTAAGCAGAATTTGGAATAAAATAATCACCCCTACATTTTTGGAAGCTGTACTAATAGCAGCAGTCATGCTATAACCATGACAACAGTACATAACACACATTCATATTTATTTATATACATATATTTATTAATAAACATATTATCTTTTTTGCATTTTCCAATGTCTATTTGTTTTTGAGAACAACACAAGTCAGTATTTACAATGATATACTTTAATAGATAAATATGTAAAAATAAATAAATCCTGATTAAAACCTGTACAATAATAAAACTTTTTATGGCCACCCTGGATAAGTATCACGGACCACTGGGTGTCCAAGGACACTACATGGGGTGATGCTGCTTTGAAAGGAATGTATCTGATATTTTTTTAGCTGTGTTTCACAAAATGTATTTAAAATTTATTTTATTTGCTGTTTCTTTCCCATAATATATCAAATTTTAAACAGTTCTATAACTGACAGGTTTATAAATTAACATAGTTACACCTTGAACATCTACTTATTATACAGGAGCTTTTAAATACTCTATTCTACATATCACATATAAGTATTACAGGCAAGTTAAATTGTACTTTAATATAATGAGCAAAACAGTTCCTCTTTTGGTATGACTTGTTGGAAAAAATAACATGGAAACCAAGAATTATAGACTTGTAATGCAATAATTACTGAGGAACATTAACAATTTTAAACTTTACAGTATTTCTTATAAAGAAGTAAATGTTCCAGAGAAGCAAGAAGTTTTGGGTGAATGGAAACATTCTGTATTTTAGTGATCTAATTTAAATGAAATGTTTTCTATTATTATCATTATTATAAATAGTGATTGTTTGTTTATTTATAAAAATCCTGAGTTTGTTTAAATACACAAATGGTCATGATAAGCATTTGTAGGACTTAAATATATAAATGTACTTATTATTTAGAGTTAGATAATATATTATTAATCAGCCCAGCAAACAACTTGGAGCAGATTGTTTTTTATGTAATGAAATGCTGACTACTAAGATGTGTGTCTCTGCATTACTTGTTAACTACAAAGCATCTTTTGTGTACAACAAAGTACCTGGTTGAAGTGAGGGGCAAACTGACTGTGTAATTGAACTAAAGAATACCAGCATATAGGGCTTAAAAGAGCTCACATGGGATTCCACTTACACTGTTTACTTTTTTTAAAACTTGAAGGTGCTAATCATGCCCCCCTGCAGACTTCAACATATTAGATCCTGTCATGATTCTGATAGATCTCTTTTGCTGCCATTAACCCACAGTGCCGTGGTTTACTGCTCCTGGTCATGTGACCACTTCTTTGAAAAGCCCTCCCATGACTTCCAGTAAATCTCTTTGTATAGCGGTGACTCAGAAGGAGAGCTTCCTTTTAATTATGTGCTGTTAGGGTTTGAGTGGACCTCACATGGCCGATTCTTTTCACCGGCAGTATTTTAATTGGTTAAATGCTCAAAGCAGAATTCAATGTGCCAGATGCTGTATCAGCAAAAAGACTGTGTCTTTCACCATCATGGAATGGAATGCAGTCATAAGTGTGAAGTAAATAGTCTATCATATGTACTTTTGGCAACTGTGAAAGTATCGCATCACTGTCCTCGTATTATTGCCCGAAGTGCTTATATTGCTTCAGCATACATTTGCACAATTTTGTTTCCAAGTAAAACATTTCATAAATTCACATAAAATACAGAGATTTAATTTAAACCTTCCTAGAAATGTTTGGTTAATTTTGCAGTCATGCACATTTAATTATTTTTGAATAGTATTCATATTTTTGTCTTTCTTGACAATTAATAAATATACTTTTAGAAGTTCAAAATCTACAAATATGCAAATTAAATGAAGTTACTTGAGTAAAAGACCACAAGGTAAAAATCCTCCATTACAAAGAAAAGTGCTGCATGAAAATCCAAGAAAATTGTAGTAAAAGTAGTTCTTGTTTAATATAAAATGTTATTTTTTATTTTTTAAATCACATTAAAAACATTATCAACATTTCAGCATCAGTGTATGATCAGCATAAAACTGTTACTGTTACTGGAGGTTAAACTACACAAGATGAATGTCGGAAAGGTTTGTGAAGGGATTCATTTAAAAGGAAAGAGAAAAAACATTTAGTATAGATCAGTTTTTGGGTTCTTTTTTCTGTAATGATTGAATTTTTTAAGAAAATACAAGATCCTTAAAAATTTTGTATTGAAATGAATTTTTTTTAGAGGATGAACTTACTTTGAGGTTAAAAGTAGTAAAAATAAATTCTAACAACAAAGACATGTCAAATGTGTTTAAAAAGACTCGTTATTTTGTATGTAAAAACGTCTTACAAGTAACTAGTAACTAAAGCTTTCCAATATTTAGGAGTAAAAAGTAGTACATTTCCCTAATGTAATACAGTAGAAATAAGGAAAGAAGAATCAAATGAAAACACTGTTATTAGTAGTGATCTTATTCATTTAGTACTTAAATATATGAACTTCTACACACACTGGTTTTAATTACTAGTTTTATATCAATTACATCAATTCAATAATGATGTTGCACTTTTTTTCCTTGCAGGACTTTGCAACAAGGGCAAAACTTGCTGTTCAAAACATGGTGCAGAAAGTAGGATTTCTAGGAATTCTAGCTTGTGCCTCAGTAAGTTTTTTCATTGTTTTATATTTTTATTCGATATGGGATGACTTCATTTATTGTCATATATTTATTTATATCATTTATTTATATCATACTCAACATCTATTTAATTCAACGATCCTTTTAAATGATTTTTTGACAAATCACTTTTTATGCACTGAATTGTTAATTTTTTTTAAATATAATTTATAGGTTTAATAAATAAATAAAATTTTATATATATATAAAATTGTATTTATTTATATATGGTCTTTCTAATTCATTGGCTGGATAAAGTGCAATATAGTGTGTTTCTAATTTGTTCTTTGTAAGATTAGCTATGGTCCAGTGAATAGGTAGAAATATCATTATTTATAATTTATTATATTATTTATTATATTATTATATTTATTTATTATTATATTATTTTTAAATTAATGCTAAATGTTTGCTTCTGATGTATGTCTTCCTTTATACAATTGAAAAAAAATGAATATGCCTGTTTTAAAAGTAGGTAATTACTTTTATTTTATGTTTTAAATGTTTTTGTTCAAAATCCCCTTTTTCTATATGATAAAATATTGTTAAAATTGAGCTTGCTTAAAATTTGTTTGTGTGTAGGGGGTTAAATTTGTTGTAAATGGTTTGTAAATGTACATATGTATAAATTGTATCAATTCCCAGACCTTTGTATTATTAGAGACCAATAGAAGCTCCTAATAATAAATATGTATTACTGCTTAGTAAACCTAATGAAATAATTGTAGTAAAGTGAATGAAGATTTGGCAACTTAAAAAAAATGAATGGACTTTCAGTATCATTTTTTTATTTTATTTTATATAATTTAACATCGTCAGGATATGCATACATATAAACCTTTGTTTTATTTTTTTATTAATATATACATTAGTTATGTTCAGTATTCTTAAAATAACTTATATTTGTTTGAATTAGACACTTAGTCAGAGCTCACAACCAACTGGACAAGGATTATTTAAAATATAGGAATGTTAGGTTAGAAATGTATTGTCTTAGATAGAATAAATGTTTTATTCAAATCTTTTATAAAATTATTTTTGTATTTCACTTGTTTACACATTATCAGGGAGACTAGGACAAGGATGTGAGCTATGAACATACCAAATTCCAATTTATTTAGTCAGAAGATGGAAGTACTACAATAATTTATTTTGGTTCGTCTTAACTTATTTTTTTATTCTATTAATTATTTTTTTGATATTTTGAAACTGCAGCAACACAAAGAAAATGTATTTTTACTTTACTGCATTTGTTCAGTCGCTTTACATTCGTAATTTAACCAAACAAAGCTCAGTGTCGCTGAATTTTAATCACAATTAAGGTAAAACTTTTTAAGTAAGTAAAATTTTTAAGTAAGGCTATTCTGTATATCATGGGCATATGTAGGGATAAAATATAGAAAATGTTTGGACATTGAGCATTTTTCATGTTTGTGCATGTTTCTTAGTGCTCCATACGGGCATGTAGAAGATAAAAGATAACAGTTTTTGAATTCTTTAGAATTGTTGTTACTGGTATTATTTTTGTAAATTGGTTGTTGTTTATTATTACCTATAATAATTATTTCTGTGACAGTTAAAAAAGAGCTTTTGTCTGTACTAGTTAATAATGTTCGTATTATCAGTGTGGAACTTTTTTTGTACTAATCAAGTAAAGATCTGTTATGTTACTTTTTGGTTTATTATCACTTACATATTACCTAACAAGTATGATAAACCTTAATTCAGATATTCAATTATTATGTTTTGAACATTTTTGACTGTAAATCAGAATATCTCTGAGGGTTTGCATTTATTCTGCTCGTTATTACTAGTCCTTTTTTAAAAAACAAAAGCATTTCAGAATTATTTATTGAGTAATAAAATATATTTTAGTAGATATTTGTTAGTATTATTTAACCCGAAAATGTATTTTTAGGTATTATTTACTTTTACTAAACTTTTTCAAATATTTACATGTTATTTATGTAGATGTGTAAAACTCTACCATATTTGTTTTGCATTCTGATTAGAGTAGCAAAGTTAAAATATTTATTATAATTTAGTTTACCATTAATTATATTTTTGTGCTTTTTAAATAGTTAAAATATTTTACTAACAAGATGGTTATATATATATATATAAAATATCTTATGTTTAGGAAAAGGTGTTCAGTTAATAGTATGACATACATGTTCATTCAAACTGCATTTATTCATTTTAATGTAATACATTTTAAATATTGTTTTCAGTGTTATAGTTGTGTTAATGAATGTTTTTAAAATTTTAGATTTTAGTGCATTTGTACTGTAAAACATTCAAATTAGACTGAGATTATTTCTAAAAGTGGTGATTTAAAAAAAAAAAAAAGTCTAATCGAGATGTTCAACACTGATTCAGTGATAATTATAAAGTGATAATTCAGATTTAATAATAATACAAGAATGATAAATTATTAGGGTAATGAAAATTGTAATATATATATAAAAAAGAACTTTTGGACCCAATCTGAATTTATTTCAAATTAAAGGAAAGCTTGTGCAGATGAACCTTATAGCATCATTTAAAAACAATACATTAAACTAAAATGAGATTTCTACAATGACATTTTTTATGTTTTCATAAATTTATGTTAAAGGCTGAAGAACTTAATTTAAGATTTTGTTTTTTTAATATTTTGAAACTCATGTCAAACATGTCATTTCGAAGGCAGCATTATTTTAAAGTTAAAAGTGGATTTTAAACATGGCACAAAAGTCAGGGTTAACCAAATGTAAAATTTTATGTGAAAAAATAAATATTTAAGCATTATTGACTTTACAAATTTTAAGTTGTCTTTTAGTGTTCATTACACATTTTGTAGGTACAAAATACATCCAATTGATAGTTATTAACATGGATTTGTAAGGCCTTTCTTAAATTATATGTATTAACAATACATATTTTGAAGGTAGTTTGAAATTCTTAACACTTTTTTTTATTACGATAATAATCACTTATGACTTTCATGAGGTTTGTAACATGACTGCAAGTGAATGACCGCTTACCATTTTCACATTACGTTGACATTTGTTTCTATAGCAAGAGGGATAGGAAGAATGTTCCATTAGTCAACATTGTGCTAAAATGAAATATTTTTTATTTCTTAGATCCCAAACCCCCTGTTCGACCTTGCTGGCATTACCTGTGGTCACTTCCTAATTCCATTCTGGACCTTCTTTGGAGCAACACTCATTGGAAAGGCTGTTATAAAGATGCATATTCAGGTAGACTAAACAAATCACTTTAGAAAATGTTACAAATGTTGAAACAGTGAACACAGTTAACTTTTATTTTCATACAGTTAGACATTTATTTCCTTCCATAGTGTTGACACTGCCACGTTAGAAGGGATGCACACTGGTTTAAGTGTATCAGAGGTTTTTTTTTTTAATACACCTAAGTATTACTGCTGGTTTTAAATTGGCTCTTCCGACAAAAATATCTGTCCAGCCATGTTTTGTGGTCAGAAACTTGACACTGATGAAGGGCTAGATGATCACAGGCCCACATTGTGCATGGGACACAATGAGGTCCAGTTTCTGTTGCCTACAGTCTCGCGCTATAGTTATCGATGGTAATAAAGTTGCCAGGACAGGAACAGTGTTTCAAAACCAGATCACGCTCTATGGTTCTGGTCGATGTGGCATTTTTATATGTAGCCTAGAAAAAACAGAAACACACAGATGGCAGTATTTGTATTTCATTGGTCAGCAGAACATGCAGCGTGGCCTACAGATCCCATATAATAAGATTTAGTAGAACTTTTGTTTGTAGCATCTGACATGCCTCACCAGAGTGATTCATGGTTGAGTCGCTCTTTAAACAATTTCTCAACCTACACTGTACCATTCATAGCTTTCATTTCTGCATTATGACCAACGGTTTCAATTTTTGATTTTGTCGACATTAGCTGTGTGAAGGATTTACATTGACAGGCTTTCATAAAGCCAATAAACTGGTGTATCAAGTGTGACAGACTAGCATGTTTAAAAATCACATCTTTTACACCTATATACATAGACTTCTTGTTTCTTTTGTGAAGGAGTACTTGTGGGTACTTTCAGTAAACAGCTTATACTCATTTCCCTCATAAACAATCCTGAAAGCAAACATTTCATTGAGCTTTTGTGATGCTCTGTAGCCTTAACAGCCTAATAAAAATTTTAAAATGCATTACACCTTAAGATGTGTATCTTACATTTTTATTCACTGGTGAGGTGATGTGTGGAAATGGTTTAACAATGTTATGTCTAACTCTCTAAAGCCTCCACACACCATGTCACCATCACCACCAAATAGTAGTTACTCAGTGTTGATCCATGAGTAAAAATCTTTTTTTTATGCTCAGATTTAAAGTATATACATAGGTCAATATTATTAAAATAATTTCTAATAATAATTGTGCCTAATATCACTTTGTAAGACATTTTTATTTATTGCCAGAAGGAAATGATTATTTAGTTTTCATTTCAAGAAAAAATGGATTCTGAGTAAGCGGTGAAGTATTTGTCCATTTTAGAACATGTCTACGAGAATACCATTTTATTCACCCAACTTGTTCTTGTTTAATCAAAAGTGATGACTATGCTTTCTTGCCGAGGGTTAGCCATCCCTTGAGGCATTGTACTAGTCATCAAAGCACCAGTAAGCTTCGTGTCAGTCAGTGATCTCACCTTTCTATCAGGGAGGGTGTTTCAACAACTCCTGCAGACATAAAGTGCCCCAGGGCATTTGCGTGTCATTTCCTTTCCCCTTTATGTTCGACTCTGTAGCTCTCAGCTTATCATTTCTATCCCTCATGATCTTGATTCACTGTCTGAGTTGCTCTTCCTATTTTGTCTTATTTGCAGAAACTCTTTGTTATCATAACGTTCAGCAAGCACATAGTGGAGCAGATGGTCTCTCTAATCGGGTGAGTAATGGTGACTCTGATTTGCTCAGGGGAACGTTTGTACAATTATGGGTTCCCAAAAACAAAGATGTTGAGTGTTCACATAGTTAAAAAACACACACACAAATATGTAAGTATGAGCATAAAATAAAGAAATACAACATTATGACCGATCATGCCAGCCTTCATTAAGACTTCAATGGATTATGTTTATAATGCAGTACAGTGTACACTGTACTCTTACAGGAACATCTTCAAAGATATTTAAAAGAAAGCAATCAAGGTAATTAACCTATTAATAAGAGAATTAACCTGTTAATAAGAATTCCTAATATTAGTTAAAGAAAAGGAGTTTGGACAGAACCTAGATATTAAAATGACTGAGGATTAATTCAATTGGTCAAATTAAATATAGGTAATAGGTCAAATTAAAATGTTCTATATGTTAATGAAAGATCCCTATTAAGGAAATGTAATTTATTGTTTGATAAGCTTTTTATGAAAATAAAATCAGCAGAGGTTAAAAATGTGCATAACGATGTACAATTTTTTTAATGGTTTGTAAATAAACCAAAATTATGTGAACTCTATTACTCTAAAACCAAAAGTATGTGATCACCTGAATTTTAAATTGGTTTAAGGTTTTTGTAGCTCTGCGGTCGTTACAGGGACTTTCCCTTGTATATCAGTCTTCCACTCTTCTGGGGCTTTTTACACAGTTTTGAAGTGTGTCAGTGTGAAAGCCTATTGGCTGATTAAGACGTTGGTTTGCCTTTTTAAATAATCACAAGTCCGAACTTTGAGCAGAGCACGTGTTCTTTTCCACAACCATGTCTTTACAGATGGTGCTTTGTGCACAAGGGCACAGTTGTGCTGGAACAGGAGAGGGTCTTCCCCAAACAGTTGGTACACAGTTAGAAGCTTGTCATTGTTTGAAAATTCTTTGTAAGCTGTATCATTAACATCATGTTTAATGGAACTTGGAGCCCCAGGATAAACTTCAACGTACTTTGGAGGCTTTGTACAAGTAAAGTCCTGATTTAAAATAGATGATTAGATGATCTCAGTAAAGAGAAAATCTGTTTTAAATCGAAGTGAAATCTACTTGCACTTATCCAAGAGGAGTTTTTAATTTCAATTAGAAAAGATTCTTTTCATATGATAGAAAATACTATGCAACAGGAAGTTGGGTCTTTGGCGGATGAATAGATGACTTGTTTGAGGCGGTCATTCTGGTGATTCGCTCTACACGTAGAGATTTATAAGAACAGCAAGACAAAGGATTTGTGGAAAACGAGTCGAGCAGGTTCACTGAACTTCATCTAGAGTATTTGCATGCAGTTCAGTTTCACATGGCGTCAGTTACGCTGTTATAGTATGAATCATCACCTAAAGAACTTTTCCTTTATAACGGTTATGCTGATAACTTTTTAGAACCGATCATGCAGAAATACCATTTAAGGAGATGACTTGTAGTTCAGCAAGAAGCAGATGTCGCTTCAGTGATCAACCACAGTGAGTCAAAATTAGAGATTGGGTGACTTCGGCTTCATTTCACGCCTAAAATCGAACTCATTCTTGCCACTCTCAGTTAGTAGAAGACTGCAAGATCCTTTGATGTGGAAAAAGTGGTCCACTTTTTTTATACTTTAAACCAGTGAGCTTTTTTTTCTCACGTTAGAGTTAAGCCGCTTTATCCCCCTTTTTCTAAATGGTGGTTACCAGAATTAGAGGTGTGTACCAGCTCTTTGAGTTTTGTTAAAACAAACAAAAAAAAATAAAATAGCCCATCTGAAGTTCTTGCTTTTCAGAGGACAGGTTGTGTAGGGTATCAGATGTGTCACTCCTTCAATGCTGGGCGGTTCTTCCTACATGGCACTGATGACACAATGTCGAGTCACTTCCTGATTAATCGCCCTAGACCAGTTCTAACAGGAACCTCAGTCATATAAGAGAGTGTCTGAAGGTCCTGCTCTTCAGTGTGCTCTAGCACCTCAGCTCGCATGATCTCTAAAGACTTAAGATAGTTTGCTCATCATACCCACATGGTAAGTCCTACTTAGTTTAACATTGAGTGTATGGCTGAATTCACAGTGCCATACCTGGAGTGGGAGCTTCCATGCAGAAGCCTTTCCGTGAATATCTGGAGGCCCAGAGAGTGAAGCTTCATCACCCGGCTGGAGATGGCACACCTTCGGTAAGAGCCACATGCTTCACATTTGAATTAAGTGGGACAAAGGTTTGCTAGTAATAGTTTCATTTTAGCATATTTAATTTTTTTTTGAGTAGTTTACAATTATTTAAATTTGCGGTGTGGAAATATATATTTACTTACACTGCATTGTGTGCGGTGAATTTTAGTTTTATGATCTTGTGCTCATCTGCCTTTATAATGATTAAGCTTAATGTCATAAAACTACAGAATTTTCTAAAGTTAAACTGAAATTGTATTTAGATTTATTTCACTTTAATTAAAGGTAACATTTCCCCACTGCACAGTAACTTTATCTATGTGTATGCATATTTAATTTAGGACTAAAATATTTTTGCACACAGTGATACAAACTGTTTGGTTTCTCTGTGCAGGGTGAGAACTGGCTCTCGTGGGTTTTTGAGAAAGTGGTGCTAGTTATGGTCTGCTATTTTATTCTCTCCATCATAAACTCCATGGCCCAGAGCTATGCCAAGCGCCTGCAGCAAAACCAGCACTCTGAGGAGAAAACCAAGTAACTGACTGGTTGCATCTCAGGCAAATATTTTGGAAAGTAAGGATTATTTAAGCAGTAAAAGCTGACCTGGCACTGGTTTAACGTGTGCCTCTTAGTACCCCTTTTTTCTTTTTGTTAAACGCTACCCCGTCCCGCATTTTCTGTAGCTGTTAATCATTAAAACCCAATGTTTTAACCATTATAATTTTTTACCTCTGTAGAGATAAAGCAGTCTTAATTGAGACTGTGGACAGTGAATACTTGTTGCAATGCCTTATGCAACATTGCAGGGTCATGCTTCCATTGAAGTGAATGCAGTTCTAATCATAAAGGATAATTTATTTAATTGTGATGTGGTTTGTGTAAAAGGACAGATTTGGTTTTGAGAAACTGACCAGGCAGAGGGTATTTTCAGGGAGATTTTTTTTAACAGTTTGATGACATGCTCTTTACTTGTTTTACTAAAGACAGCAATATCAGATTAATGTGGATTCATAATAAGCTGCACATTGTGTAAATAACATTTTAGTCTCTGTGCATAGCTTCATCTAAAAAAAAGAGCACTAGCTCTTTCAAAATAAGTACTCTGATGCTTATGATAGGACTGCAAACCTTTAGAACTAGTCTCATACTGTGTAAACATGTTCATAAGCTGCCTTCATTTTCAGTTCTTAGAGTTTGTGTATAGCTAGAACTGGTAAGTTTGTCTGACCTTGTTGACTTGATTCTGTCAGTTATTAAAATAAATTAATGCATCATTTTGTTACACTGAATCTAATATTTCTGATGGCATGCATCGTGTACAGAATTTTCCTGGTGAGGTAAGTGTGCGTATGAATTACTGGATGAACATATGCCGTGAAACTGTGAATGAATGGTTTCTCTTGCAGTTAACACATACTCATTTCGAAACCTGACTCAAGATTATGATTTGCAGAGCCTGCATGATGGAGGTTTTGTGGTTCTCATTTAGACGTTGTACTCTAGAAGACTATTTTTGGGAAATGTTGCCTGATGATATGAAACCGGTTTCAAATTTGAACGGCTGAAGGGAAATTCAACCGTTTTGCATAATCGCTGCTTCCTCTCAGTTACTGAATGTTCTCATAATCCCATTGTGTCAGATAGCTTATCAGACTGGTGTTGGCTCTGAACTCAAAAGGCGACAACAGTCTGTAAGCTGGCTGAAGTCTTGGGTTGCTCATCTCCAGTGGAAACGGAGGCCTCGCCGTGCGCCGCATTAATCCGACTTGCCTGTGGGTCTTCTCTTCGGGTGATGTGATGTACATCAAGAACTGCACAGAAGCCTTTCCTCGTCTGCACGGTCATCTTTTCAACAGAGCTAGGGTTCCCACGGAGTCATCCGTTAAACATGGGGAGAGACATCAACAGGAAGCTGATTCATTGGGCTGTGATGATTGCGCTCTGGTTCAGAGGAATAAACTGGGCTGAATTTCCAAAAAACAGTGCGGCGATGACGACTCTCCGCTGACCGCTGATACAATGGCTTTGCCTTCTGCCTGTATACCATGGATACAATGGCTTTGCCTTCTCTTTATTACAATTAAACCCAGTATCCGTGTCCGGGGATGAAAAATTTGATGAGGATCCTTTATTTTTTTTGTTTTACCAGAGTGAACGAGTGCGTACCAGGGTTCATCTAAAAACCTGCTTTATAAAAAAACCTGTGATATTAATAAAATGTCACAAAACCAATGAGTTTTATCTCTGTTTATTAAGCATACACGTGGTTGCCATTTTCCTTTCTGGGCGGTGATTCATTAGCACTGGTGGGATTTTAAAGGGAAGCAGAAGGTTAATCACGGCAGGATTCAATTGCGTCAATGCCAAAAGCCAACCACAGATGTAAGCAATCCAATCTGATGGGTGAAGGCAACAAAAGTTTTACTCTTCATTATTCCAGTCAGTGATCTTCGACTCGGCACAACGGTGTCATGTTAAATAAAAATGTATTCACATTGTGAACAGACTCAAACAGAGGCAGTTTGGCAGGCCAGAATCTTGCGTGCTCAAACACCTCTGTACATAGTGTCCAAATGATTACACTAACCTAAAGATTAAAATCATCACTTGAGTGAAGGAGGTAGTCCTATAGGTGTGTGTAGCTGGAGATGATCTGTTCCAACATTGTAAAACTGCCAAGAAAATCATCTTCAGAAATTCCATATTTGGTGTACTGATGAATATAAGCCCTGTGGGGGGAATAAAAACCTGTTTGAAACTTCTAATATATTAGAACAGGATGAAGGGCAGTTCATTCTCTGTGTCTTACCTGGATACAAACATGTTCCATGCTTTCTTAACAATATTATCCAGCGGTTTTAACAGCGACTGGCTGTTGCTGACTAAAGTTGCAGATTTCTCATAACCGTTGAAGGGTACAGGGGAATTCCAAGTGCTGCACACGTCGTCGGCTGGAACCCATGGCACGTAGAGTCCTGGCTCCTTAAAACCTCCTGCCAAGAAGTTATTCATTTAAAAGTTCTGTGTTACAAACATTGCCAAATTGTTGATTTGAATTAACCTCACAACAGCTGTAGATAATCTATCTATAAAAGTGTTGCAGTACTACTGTACTTGTCTGCTTACCCGTGTCAGCAGATAAAACGTCTTTACCACGCAGAATCAGAAGATTAGAAATTGATCTGTTGAAACCAGTTTCCTTGTGTCTTAAATTCCCTGCTTTGTTCGACGGCACGCCCACTTTCCAGTCGATGCCTACAGCAGAATTTTATAGAGTTATAACAAGTAATACAGCTGTGTTAATAACAATTTGCAAAATGACGAAGTGAGTGTGTGTGGGTGTGGACCCACCCTCCTCCATCCTGGCATTGGCAATAAGCATTTGTCTTAAATGCTTCAGCAGCCCTGGCCAGGTATAAGAGCTGTACGCCAGGGAGCTCTCGGACATCTGAGGAATGTTTAACAAGCTGAGCAGTTTGTATTCAGGATGGCACACAAGGGAGGTCAACAAGTCACCTAGACAAAAATATATATACAGTAATCTGTAGGCAACGCTTTTATATAGAATGGAATACTCATTAATTAGCGGAGGGGAAAAAGCGGCTGCAAAACATCAAATCACAGGATACGTTAGTATTATTTAATTACCAGATTTACTTTAGACTGCGAGAGACTGTACTTATAACATACATTATAAACACAAATGCCTAACATCCAGTATTTAGTGCTGTGCTTTGAGCCATACTATTCACTCAATAGTAATCACTATTGACACGTGATGTATTTACACTAAAAACACCATTCAGTATTAACTGAGGAACAGAAAAAAATACACACATATATATATATATATATATATATATATATTAATTCATTCATTATCTCCTACTTTATCCTCTATTAGGGTCGCGGTGGGGTTCCCCATGCCCATCCAGTGGAGAACGTCTCGGGCGCTGGGCAGATAGACCCAGGACAGGGCGCCAATCCATCGCTGGGTACACAATCACACACTCAAACACACTATATGGGGCAATTTGGAGAACTCAATTAACTTGATCCATGTATTTGGACTGTGGGAGGAAACCGGAGAACCCGGAGGAAAACCCACGCAGACACGGGGAGAACATGGAAACTCCACCCAGATTGGGATTCGAACCAGGAATCCCTAGTGCTGAGAGGCGAACGTGCTAACCACTAAGCCACCGTGTATATATATATATACAGTTGTGATCAAATTTATTCAACCCCCACTGAAATAAAGTGTTTTGGCCAGTTTGACATTGATTTGGATCATTTCAGTCATCTTATTTACAATTATATGAAAGAGGCACTTATAAATTAGACAAATATAACATAATATTTATGATGGAATAACCACAAATGTCTTTACTGTGCTCACATCATTATCAGTTTTATTCAACCCCCTAGTGACATTATTTTTCAGTACTTAGTACAACATCCTTTTCCAGTTATGACAGCTTTCAAGCGTGAAGCATAGCTTGACACAAGTGTCTTGCAGCGACCTATGGGTATCTTAGCCCATTCTTCATGGGCAAAAGCCTCCAGTTCAGTCACATTCTTAGGCTTGCGCACTGCAACTGCCTTCTTTAGGTCCCACCAGAGGTTCTCAATTGGATTTAAGTCTGGTGATTGCGATGGCCACTCTAGAATGTTCCAGCCTTTCATGTTCAACCATGCTCTAGTGGACTTGGATGTGTGCTTCGGATCATTGTCCTGTTGGAAGGTCCAACGTCTCCCAAGCCGCAGGTTTGTGACTGACTCCATCACATTTTCCTCCAAGATCTCCTGGTACTGAAGGGAATTCATGGTACCCTGCACACGTTGAAGCTTTCCTGTACCATTAGAAGCAAAACAGCCCCAAAGCATAATTGACCCCCCGCCATGCTTCACAGTAGGCAAGGTGTTCTTTTGTTCATAAGCCTGGTTCTTCCTCCTCCAAACATAGCGCTGGTCCATTGTCCCAAACAGTTCTAATTTAGTTTCATCTGACCACAGTACACTGTCCCAAAACCTTTGTGGCTTGTCCACATGACTTTTGGCATACTGCAGTCGACTTTTCTTGTTCTTTGGAGTCAGCAAGGGGGTGCGCCTGGGAGTTCTGGCATGGAGGTCTTCGTTATGCAGTGCGCGCCTTATTGTCTGAGCTGAAACTTCAGTGCCCACATCTGACAGGTCTTTTTCAGTTCCTTAGCAGTCACGCGGGGATTTTTCTCCACATTACGCTTCAGGTAGCGCACAGCAGTCGCGGTCAGGATCTTCTTTCTGCCACGACCAGGTAACGTTTCCACTGTGCCCTTTAACTTGAACTTGCGAATGATACTTCCGATAGTGTCTCTTGGAATATTTAACAACTTCGCAATCTTTTTATATCCATTGCCATTCTTGTGAAGAGCAATAACCTCTTCTCTTGTCTTCTGGGACCATTCTCTTGCCTTCACCATGCTTGTAAACACACCAGTAGATGTCTAGAAGGAGCTGAGTATCACAGTCCTTTTAAATCTGCCTAATTGGTGCTTATCATGCTTGATTGCTGCTCGTTGACATCCACAGGTGTTTTCAATACCTGATTGAAAACACTGGAATGAACCTCTGTTCTTATGAGTGGTAGTTGTAAAGGGGTTGAATAATTGTGTCAATGAAGAAATCACAAAAAGGCCATTTAATACTTTATGACAAAAACAATTGATGCTATCTTAGTTGCATTTAGTTCTTTAACAAGTCCTTGTAAGATTTCATTATGAACACAATTACAAATGTGCACTGAATTCCATAAAACCCTTCGCAGCATTGGGGGTTGAATAAATTTGATCACAACTGTATATATATATATATATATATATATATATATATATATATATATATATATATATATATATATATACACACACTAGTATATTTACAAACTATGTATGTGTGTATATATATATATATATATATATATATATATATATATATATATATATATATATATATATACACACACACACACACACACACACACACAGTATATATATATATATATATATATATATATATATATATATATATATATATATATATATATATATATAAACGCATCAAATCAGTCTGTGTAATGTGTCGATACTGTAGGTATAACAATGGCTCGGGTATCGATGTATTCATGTTTAGTTTTATGTAAATAGACACCACTGGGTTCGGATCATTGCACAGAGAAAAAAAAAATGGTTAAAAACTCTCTTTGTGGTTCAGACTGTAAGATTTTTTGCTATAGCACTCTTTTTATATGATGTATCACTATTGTAATCGTGCCCTGTTCTTCACAGACACCAATAGACACTGATAGGTGTCTGTGAAATGTGTCCATGATATCATGTTTGTTAAACTTATGAACATAAATACCCATACTCAACATATAACTAATGAAGAAATAACTACTGGAATGTTAAACTAGTCTGAATGTAATGTAATCTGAATGTAAACTTCACGAGGCAATTTGTGTTATTCATCAAACTGTATAGTTCTAATTTACCATTGGGGTATTTCCAACCGTCACCACAGTCCTCGACTGTCAAAATAATTAAAAATGGCTACAATTTTCCTTATTTAAGCTTGAAACCAGTTGTGGTTGCCCACCAGCAGAGCATATTTACACACTCGTTCACTCTCATGAGGGAATACTTGTAAAGTAAGTAAAAGTACACACAGACATGCATAGAGAGCATCCAGATTTCTTTATCCAGCATTAAAACCCAGCAAGAGTAGACCAGGTCATGTGTTTCCACTATAAGCTTAGGTTTGTTAATGTTTATATGTACTGCAATTAAAGCACTCAGTCAGGAGCTGTGTTTAATCAGGATTAAAGACTATGCAATATGCAAAGTGCCAAACCCACCACAGACGTTTATTCATTTGGCTGCGGGAATCCCCTCGTTCATTCACTGCAACAAACCATTAAGGTTGCATCATTTTTTGGTTCTCATTATGCCTATATTTGGCACTCCACTTTTCCATCCATCCATTATCTTCCGTTTTATCCTCTATTAGGTTCCCCATGCGCATCCAGGGGAGAACGTCTCGGGCCCTGGACAGCTACACCCAGGACAGGGCACCAATCCATCGCTGGACACACACTCACTCACACAGACACACTCTATATGGGGCAATTTGGAGAATGCAATTGACTTGATCCATGTTTTTGGACTGTGGGAGGAAACCGGAGATCCCAGAGAAAACGCGCGCGAACACGGGGAGAACCAGGAATCCCCAGCGCTGAGAGGCGAACGTGCTAACCACTAAACCACCGTACCGCCCGCACTCCAGGTTGAAAATGAATGGGGTCTCCAAAACACACCTCTATCACTTTCTGTCTTAATTTAATATGTTCAGTACTCGAGGTGTTTTGTTCTGTACACATTCACCAGAACATTACTGAGTTCTCTAAATACCATATTAATATTAATATTAGGCGGCACGGTGGCTTAGTGGTTAGCACGTTCACCTCTCAGCGCTAGGGATTCCCGGTTCGAATCCCCATCTGGGTGGAGTTTCCATGTTCTCCCCGTGTCCGCATGGGTTTCCTCCGGGTTCTCCGGTTTCCTCCCACAGTCCAAAAACATGGATCAAGTCAATTGAATTCTCCAAATTGCCCCATATAGAGTGTGTCTGTGTGAGTGAGTGTGTGTCCAGCGATGGATTGGCGCCCTGTCCTGGGTCTATCTGCCCAGCGCCCGAAACATTCTCCCCTGGATGGGCATGGGGAACCCCCCCACGACCCTAATAAAGGATAAAGCGGGAGATAATGAATGAATATTAATATTAATCAGCTAATACTACTGGTAATACTACTAGACATAGGTAAGGCACATCAAAGTAAGGCGTACTCTGTGGGTCATATCACGATGGCTAGTTTGTGGTTTGTCGTCCTACAAGAATAATCACAAGAGTATTGAGAGAGTAATGTAATTATACTGTGCACTGCATTCATGTAGCAGTATTAGACAACCCAGTGATGTATAGAGAAGTGAGTACACAAAAAACTTTGTTTTTGCACAGAATGACATTAATTTTGCTATTAATAATTTCAGCTCTGGAGTGACAAATATGGATAACTAACATTCATTCATTCATTATCTCCCGCTTTATCCTCTATTAGGGTCGCGGTGGGGTTCCCCATGCCCATTCAGGGGAGAACGTCTTGGGCTCTGGGCAGATACACCCAGGACAGGGCGCCAATCCATCACTGGGTACACACTCACTCACACAAACACACTCTATATGGGGCAATTTAGAGAACTCAATTAACTTGATCCATGTTTTTGGACTGTGGGAGGAAACCGGAGAACCCGGAGGAAACCCACGCAGACACGGGGAGAACATGGAAACTCCACCCAGATGGGGATTCGAACCGGGAATCCCTAGTGCTGAGAGGAGAACGTGCTAACCACTAAGCCACCGTGCCGCCCTGGATAACCAACATGATACTGAAAAAAATAAAAATAACCGCACAACTTCAAAACCAATTTCTGTGTATAAGTGAGGGAGAGCTTCAATACCTAAAGGGTTTCTGCTGTAGTGACTGGGTGAGTCTGGAGTGTACACCGGCTGCAGCATGCTGCCCAGTTGATGAGCAATCACCTTGTTAATATCAGAGATGGAGATGTGCTTTATGTTCATCAGCTGGCTGCAGATTTTGTGCACTGTGTCATTCTCGTGCACCAAAAGAGCATCAGACAGTGAGTAGAGGCGAGATAGTGTTAGAACTGAATTGTAGTTCTGCAGAACCACCTGCAGAGGGAAGAGTACAACAAGTTAGAAAGACTGTTTCCCTGAATACACCACATGTACGGTTAAAGAAACTGAATTACCTCTCCTGTTCCATAGGGCCATGTTAGATGATTAATAATAAAGGAGTGAGGATACATGTCACGCAGACATTGAGTGACATAAGTTCCCACTCCAGACCCTGTACCCCCTGCTAAACTCATCATGGCAAAGATTCCCGCCAGACGATCACAACGTTCTACCTCTCGCCTCAGTATATCTTCCATTGCTTCCTTGTGTCGAGGGCCATGAACACAGAACCTACAAACAGATGACACATTTTATTCTTTTAAACATTTTATGATAACATTTAGTAAATGTTCTAACTGTCCTGTAAAATAAAAACAGGTAGTTCCAGTCCTTAAATCTGATTGGCTGAGCCGTGTCAACCTTGACATTATTTACAATAATACAATCCTCTGACGACTTCACACTCATATCAATGCATGACCTACAATACATTATTTTAATATATAAAGTACAGATTTATATAAACAGCGAGCTGATTCCCGGTGAGCGCTAATCCTATTGTGACTGTTTAATGTAAACTGTGCTCCGTAGTTTGACCAGTAAAAGGCAGTGTTTGATTGTTAGAGAAACTGGAATCCTGTTACTCAGTGATCAAGGTTCACTTTAAGAACCAGACTGGATGACCTTGCGGAAGACCAGTTTTTTGACGATTTTGGTTTCGATCAATGCATTTATGAATCAAACCTTGTTTTTTGATTATAGTGTGTTTATAACTGTTTAATAAAATCAATAAGTCACTCAAGGTTGGCCATTATTGGAAAGCTTTTTTTATGGAAAAGCGTTGTAACTGTACTCCACTTTGTGTTGTGCCTTATAACACATTCTTCGTTACTCTTGTGATAATATCTCTACAGAAAAGAAAAGCATTTATTACCTTATATCTTCATTTCATTAATATATTTTAAGTTTAGTGTTTACTTAATGTTTGTTACTCGTATGTTCTATACATACTGCAAAATTCATTGGTTGGTTCTAGGGTTAGGGTTTCATATTTAGATGTGCATATATTTGTATGCATATTTTTGATAATATCCATCCATTATCTTCCGCTTTATCCTCTACTAGGGGGGGTTCCCCATGCCCATCTCGTCTCGGGCACTGGGCAGATACACCCAGTACAGGGCGCCAATCTATCGCTGGGCACACACTCACTCACACAAACACACTCTATATGGGACAATTTGGATAATTAAATTGACTTGATCCATGTTTTTGGACTGTGGGAGGAAACCGGAGAACCCGGAGGAAAACCACGCGGACACGGGGAGAACATGGAAACTTCACCCAGATTCGGATTCAAACCGGGAATCCCTAGCGCTGAGAGGCGAACGTGCTGACCACTAAGCCACCGTGCCACCCATTTTTGATCATTTATTTTTTATAATTTCTATATAATAATTTTATTTGGGACTTAATGTATTTAATACTTAATATTTTGGAATTGATATGATGCCTTTATTGTTTAATGGGTAATTTAAAGATTAACTGAAATATGTTCATTATTTATAATATATATTTATAATATTTGTAGTCTTGAATCTTTTATAAATATACACACATAACACTTACCCATTTGCCCAGTTGTTTCCAGAACCTTGTTTCTGACTGAACTGTGATTTCTGGCTGTATGTCCATTGTCCTGATTTTGTTGCTTTAGTTACAGCGTGAGTAATTACTTTGGGCTCCATGTCTATGAGAACAGAACGTGCCACCAGCACTATAGAGGGCAAAAGGTATAAATATAATATTAAATTATTATTAAAATATTAGTTCATACACTTAATGTACATAGCAGATATAACTTCTGAAGAAACCTGAAAACATTGTTAGCAATTCAATAATACAATAACCTCTTATATTAATCTATAGCCATACTCAGGGACACCAATGGAAATCACAGTGATCTCAGATAAATTAATACAGTGATTCGTTTTGCCTATTGTTATTATATACAGAAGAATTTGTCCTTCACAAATTGTACAGGGTGGTTAAGTGATTTGCACGTTCGCCTCTCAGCGCTCGGGATCCAGGTTCCAATCCCAATCTGAGTGGAGGCTCCTTATTGTACCTGTGTCTTTGTGGGTTTCTTCTGGGTTCTCGAGGTAAACGGAATGCCCCAAATTATCCCATATAGTCTGTGAGTGTGCCCAGCGATAGGTTGGCACCTTGTGTATCTGCCCAGCGCCCAGAACGTTCTCCCTGAGATGGGCACTAATCTAGTAGAGGATTAAGTGGAAGATCCATCCATCCATCATCTTCTGCTTTATCCTCTGCTATGGTCGCGCATCCAGGGGAGAACGTTTTGGGCGCTGGGCAGATACACCCAGGATAGGACACCAATCTATCTCTGGGCACACTCACACACACAAACAAATGTATGTGGGGCAATTTGGAGAATTCAATTGACCTGGATCCATGTTTTTGGACTGTGGGAGGAAACCGGAGAACCCGGCAGAAATCCACCGAGGAATCCCTAGTGAAGAGAGGCGAACGTGCTAACCACTAAACCACCGTGCCGCCCTAAGCGGAAGATAATTCCATCCATCCATCCATTATCTTCCGTTTTATGCTATATTTGGGTCGCGGTGGGGTTCCCCATGCCCATTCAGGGGAGAACGTTTCAGGCGCTGGGCAGATAGACCCAGGACAGGGCATCAATCCATTGCTGGGCACACACTCACACAGACACGCACACATACACAATCTATATGAGGCAATTTGGAGAACTCAATTGACCTTGATCCATATTTTTGAACTGTGGGAGGAAACCGGAGAACCCGGAGGAAACCCACGCGGAGAACATGGAAACTCCACCCAGATTGGGATTCGAACCGGGAATCCCCAGCACTGAGTGGCGAACATGCTAACCACTAAGCCACCGTGCCGCCCTAAGTGGAAGATAATTAACAAATGAAAAGTCAATTAGAAGGCATAATGTAGATTCACAGCTGACCCTTCAACAGAGAAACTTTATAATATCTTAAACTTATTAACGGATTACGTTTTACGACTGGGGTGGCACGGTGGCTTAGTGGTTAGCACGTTCGCCTCTCGGCACTAGGGATTCCCGGTTCAAATCTCCATCTGGGTTCTCCCCGTGTCTGCGTGGGTTTCCTCTGGGTTCTCCGGTTTCCTCCCACAGTCCAAAAACATGGATCAGGTCGATTGGGTTCTCCAAACTGCCCCATATAGAGTGTGTTTGTGTGAGTGAGTGTGTGCCCAGAGATAGATTGGCGCCCTGTCCTGGGTCTATCTGCCCAGCGCCCGAAACGTTCTCCCCTGGATGAGCATGGGGAACCCCACCGCGACCCTAATATAGGATAAAGCGGAAGCTAATGGATGGATGGAAGTTTTACGACTGGGGCGTCACGGTGGCTTGGTGGTTAGCACGTTCGCCTCTCGGCACTAAGGATTCCCGGTTCGAATCCCCATCTGGGTGGAGCTTCCATGTTCTCCCCGTGTCTGCGTGGGTTTCCTCCGGGTTCTCCGGTTTCCTCCCACAGTCCAAAAACATGGATCAGGTCGATTGGGTTCTCCAAATTGCCCCATATAGAGTGTGTTTGTGTGAGTGAGTGTGAGCCCAGAGATAGATTGGCGCCCTGTCCTGGGTCTATCTGCCCAGCGCCCGAAACGTTCTCCCCTGGATGGGCATGGGGAACCCCCCTGCGAACCTAATATAGGATAAAGCTTAAGAGAATGAATGAATGAATGAATGAATGAACTTTAACGACTATACAACTGCTGATTCTGACAGATTTGTACCTCCGTCCGCTTGCTGGTAGAAAAACCTGTCGTGGCTGCAGCGGCTGTAGGATTTTGGAGCTGCTGCCGCGTCTTCATACAGAGCGGAGAAGAGCTCCGGTCCGAGCTGATTCCCGCACTGCCCCAGCTGCACGGTCACCACCGACATGCTAATGTCCACCTACAAACCTCAGGGAGAAAAGACCAGCACAGACGCGGTGTTCCTCTGTATCGCGCCGCAGACGAGCCTCTGTCCTCATGGCGTTACACTGTTGTAGTTACAGAGCTGCTGATGGAGCAACAACCCCAACTGCCTCCGCTTAGCTTAGCTTAGCATAGGTTATCTCACAGGTGGCGTCAACTTTATTCTACAACAAACTCCTCACACGTTTCGATCAGCGTTAAAATATCAAACCAACTGACAACAATGCGGCTGTTACTGTAAATCCAATATATTATACATAAAACACACTTTAACTCCTTTATTCTGCACGTCTACACTGAACTGTTCTGTGCACGGTGTAACCCACAAACAGCAATATACAACAAAACACCCAATTCTTATTAAAAGTCCCGTACTAAAAGTTATTTTTAAATAATCTTATGACTAGTAAAATGCAACTAATGTATTAAAAGTGCTGGTTTATTCCACTCATATTAATCATATTACTTACTGTATTACATTATTTAGATTATTAATACTTAGCAGGCACGTGCACATTTTTGGAGCCAGGTGCTCAAACCCCAGAAAATATTATTTAATATTACTTATAAAATATTACAAACAAATTATAATATTTATATATTATAAAACGTATATATTTATTTTTGGTAACACAATCAATACACATATTGTATACAGTAAAATACAATACACATATAATCTAATAACATCAATTATCATATTGCATAAATTAATGAATAACAGGCAAAAACAAGACCATATTGGGTTTTTGAGCTTTTGAATAACCAAACAATATATTAAATAATCGTCAAAAGTCAAAAACTTATTAACCTAAGTAAATGCCCGTCAGATATTTATAAAATGGAGAAAAATTAATGACAGATAAGGGAACTTTTTTTTTTCCTATTGATGAATGAAAAAAGAATTGAATTTCAGCAGAAAAGACACTTTTCTCATCCAGGGAACAAGTACAGGTGCTTGAGCACCACTGAAGGTCTATATGTCCACGTGCCTAAAATCCAGTTTATAATAAAGCAATAGAGAACCAAAGAGCGTGCATTATTAAAAATTTATTACGGGAAAGAGGTGTTGTTAGGCCCATGAGCTGGATGAACAGTTGCAGTGCCAGATGGGGATAGTGATGGGAACCAGAGTTGGGGTTCACAGCCCTATGTCCTTTAAGGCTGATATAGATCATTTTAAATGATCTATTTCAGACATTTACTACTATTCATGGAAATACAGAGAAATATAACTGATGGCACTATACTGTTATTTAACACATGTTCACTTTAAAAACAGGACTGGATTAGATCGCTGACAAGACAAGTTTATTATTAATTTTGTTTTAAATAAATTGTACCGTTTTTTTATTTTTTTTATTTAGTGATTTATAACCGTTTTATAAAACAATAATATATTTCAGTTCAATAGAAATCACTCCACTATAGTGATTTACTTGCAATTTTTTTAAATCTTGTTTTTTACTGTTGAAGCTGCTGGAGATGAACATGCGTGTAGTACATTATACATACAATATACAATACATTATTTTAAATAATTAAATACAGATTAATATAAACAGCGAGTCCATTCCGATGAGCATTAAACCTGTTGAGATTGTTTAATATAAACTGTGTTTTGAAATTTGGCCACTAGTTGACATTGTTATTTGATTGTTAGAGAAAATCATATCCTTTTACTCAGCAATCAGTGTTCATTTAAAAACTATTTTGCTCTTGAAAAAACATTTATGAATCAAAATTTTTTTCTATTATAGTGTGTTTGTAACCATTTTATAAAAGCAATAAGGTACTCGAGGCGAGGCGTAGCGGGGGGGCGGGAGAAAGTTTCGGGCGGCAGATACATCCAGGACAGACCGCCAATCTATCGCAGGGCACACACTCACTCACACAGACACACAGACACACACACACACACACACACACAAACACACTCTATATGGGGCAATTTGGAGTATTAAATTGAACTTGATCCATGTTTTTTGGACTATGTGGCCATGGTAGCTCAGTGGTTAGGGCATTGGGCTATCAATCTGAAGGTTGGTGGTTCAAATCCCAGCTCCACTGAAGTTGCCAGTGTGGGTCCTTGAGCAAGAACCTTAACCCTCATTGCTCCATGGATGTTGTGATTAACCCTGTGCTCACCTTATAACCCTGTGCTCACCCTGTGCTCACCTTATATGTGCCCACCCAGATCCATCGGGACTCTCTAGCGCTGAGAGGCAAAAGTGTTAAACACTAAGCCACCGTGCGGCCTAAGCAAAATAATATTGTAAAATGATAACATCTAAGGGCGGCACGGTGGCTTAGTGGTTAGCACGTTCGCCTCTCAGCGCTAGGGATTCCCGGTTCGAATCCCCATCTGGGTGGAGTTTCCATGTTCTCCCCGTGTCCGCGTGGGTTTCCTCCGGGTTCTCCGGTTTCCTCCCACAGTCCAAAAACATGGATCAAGTCAATTGAATTCTCAAAATTGCCCCATATAGTGTGTGTCTGTGTGAGTGAGTGTGTGCCCAGCGATGGATTGGCGGCCCATCCTGGGTGTATCTGCCCAGCGCCCGAAACGTTCTCCCCTGGATGGGCATGGGGAACCCCACCGCGACCCTAATAGAGGATAAAGTGGGGGATAATGAATGAATGGATAACATCTAAAAAAAATGCATAGGAAAAAAAATTTGGACTTATGCTGGTTGGTTTAATAGCCCTCTAAAGACTTCTTTGTGAGTCAAAATAAAAGTTATTAGACATAAATTATGTAGGTTTCTCAATGCTTTAGTCTGTCCATTGTACTGTGTGTTGAATTAGTGTTTTGACCGAAAATAGGAACGGACACTTTTCGTGACACAGTCACTACACATCCGAATCTGATCGTAGTGGGCGTGGCCTGTCGCAGGCGGAGCCGCGTTCAACAAGAATGCCATTCCTGCCGTATGGAGGCGTGCGTCACGCGCTGAGCGGTACACCACGCATGCGCCACCGTAACTGGTCATGGCGACGGTCCGTTCGCGTCCATGAGGCGGGAAGCGCAACCTCTCTCTTCGAGTGGCTCACCAAGGCGAAAATAACAATGGCCGGAGTCTTCGATATTGACCTAGACCAACCGGAGGAAAATGTTTCCGACGACGAGCTTGAGGAGGTGCTTGCCGTTTTATCCGCTAACGCATGTCAGTTGCACGCCTGCCAGGTGGCTGCTTAGCTCGCAGGCTAAAGGCAGGCCTGCTGGGCTTAAATGCCGCGAGTCAGCTAGCTTAGGCCGCGGCTGTGTTTGTCACCGGAAAGTGTTTTTTCCACCCGAGTTTTGAGAAACCCCGCCTGTTGTTGTACAGTTGGCTCTTCGGTCGGTATAACGGGGGTAATTGGCATCAAGCGGTATCCAGTAGCCAATGATATCACAGGAGGTGGGTTTATCGATGAATACGGGTGGGATGCAAACACACTGCTAATCGAAATACAGCGAGGGTTAAAACAGCTGGGAAGTCGCCTTCAGAGAGTTTAAGTTTGATTGTTACAAAGCGCTTTCTGTGTGATTAACTCCTACTGTTGGCACATTCATGAACCGTTGTCTTCTTAACGGAGGTTCCCATTAAATTAATAGTTAATTGCCAGTGACTCTGTGTGTGCATACTAATTATAGTTGAGCCTTATAGGGTCGCCAGGTTCACCTTACCGCTACTTGTAAAGCGACTTATTTGAATAAGGTTGTAGCGCCAGCAGCTCACCAGTAGACAAGTAACACACTATGTGTCGTGTGGGCTTGTCGTACACTGTACCGATTATTTAAAGAATGTGTTCATTCATTTGTACATCTTCTCGTAGACGTGACCGCATGCTGCTGCCTAGAATCCACAATTTAAAGGGTCTTTACCTCACTTTATTGATAATGATGTAAAAGGAAGTTGTTAGTAATGTGTGTCAGGTATATGTAAAAGTTTAAATAAACTGCAGCCAGAAGTAATATTTACAATGGAATTCAAATAAGCAACAACATTAGTTGATTTCTTGTGGATATTTCATGGCTGAGATAAGCTGTTAGCTTGATATGTTTTGCCTGATATTTACTTGACCTTAAAACACATTTATTTATTGTTAACAGTCTCAGCTTTATCTACATATGGTTGTGATCCGTTTGTTCCAAACCTAAGGTCCAAATCGGGTAAGCAAATTAGAAAAACAAAGTATGTAATTTAAGGGGAAAACTATTTTAAAATTTTTATTCTTTTTAAATCCTCTACTGGTCGTAGTTGTGAACATTTACACATTGTCATTGTATATTTTTCTGACAGTATTTTTTAAAGAGCTGTTTCTATAAAAGTGACTTGTTAGTTTAGACCTCACAGTCTGAGGTTGAAAAGTGTTGACGTTCAGTCAAGTATAATGTAGGTGAATGAAACAGAGCTGTGCTGTGCAGCATGCATTGTTTTACCTTGCTGTCTATTATAAATGGAGCTGAATGGTGTTAACTTGTGTGATTTGGTAAAAATGTCATCTTGGCTTAACATGGTCATGGTTTACTGAAGTTTGTTTAATTTTTAGTCTGAGCTCTGTATTGGTATGTTAATATGTTGCTAATAAATGGACTGAGCTGCCAGGAAATTATTTGTACTCGCTAAACTGAATTAATGATTAAATAAACAAATCTTAATCTGTAGTAGTTTGTTACTGTTGAGCAAATGGCTCTTGGTAAATTGTGTGAGAGCAATCCAACACTTGAGGCTATGTGTTATCATAAATGACATCACAGCTGTGATAATCACAGTCGTGATGTCATTCATGGTAACACACTAATTGACGAGTTCTTTTGCCTAAATTTAGCAAATATCATTTAACGTACTTTGAACTTGTGTTCATTCAGTTTAAACAGGGCTAATGATGATGATGACGATACTTTGTAATCACACAATTTTAGTCAGTATCTATCAATATTCACAATATTTCACCTGGCTGGAAAAAGTGCGTAAGCAAGCTAGTGACCTGAGTTAAATCCACAATATGCTGAGAAAAGCAGGTGTCACAATAAATATAAAATATTCATACACTGCAAAACTCCAAACACATGAACTTTGATGAGGCTTAAATCAGAAAGACAGCATGCATGGAGGGAAGCCTGTCATTGTATCTGTGATAATGACCAAAGTAGTAATTACATTGTGTTGCAGTTACACCGAAGTAGACATTTATCATTATAACATATTTAAACAATAAAAATAGCTGTTGCTCACATGTCAAGCAGTTGTAGGTGCAACTGGAGCCGCACACTTTAAGTGTCACTAGCTTCTTAACTGTAACTTTATCACTGCTCAGCCATGTGAAGGATTCCAGACATACTCGTTTAGTTCTCGCAAAAGCATGCACAGACAGGCAGGTAAGCCATCCAGTCTTTTAACATGTACTGGAATGATTGGATGTAGCTGTGTTTAATTAGTTACAAATATGTTTTTTAAGCATCTATCTTAATTCATCTTAAAATAATGATGCAATGAGTCTATAAAGTGGCATGCATGTATAAAATTACTATTTCCGTAATGCAAGTAATGTTTCATGACAAGCAAATCTAATGGTTTTTGTTCATTTTGATGCTACACTTTCTGATACACATGCATAGCATTCTTCCATGCTTGTTACATACAGAGAAAAACATCTGATTGGCTGTATTCAGCACAAGATCCATATTTAGATCATTATCATGAAGTCCAGACTGGACAGTCAAACATTATTTACAAAGATGAAAACAATGGGTTACTAAATTGAGTAATTAGAGAAATGCAGGAACTCACATTTAGCATCTCAAGCTTTAGCATCTCAAGCATTTTTGAGCAATAAAATGTAATCTAAAAATTTATTTCTGTAGGCTCAAATCAATGACCTCATGGATCAACGCAGTGGCTTTGAATTGTAAGTATTTTTGATATATATATATATTTTTATATTTATATATCCTTTGAAAGATAAATATCATAAACCACCAGTAATGGTTTGTTTAAAGCTCACAACATGGCTTCAAGACTGTAAGCCCAATTTATAACAAGCTTTGAATCTTACCTTATACTGCTGTTTTTTTCTTCTTGGAACTCAATGACAGAATAACTAAACAAAAATCTTCAAATAGTTTAGAGAGTTGTGAATACTTTTAGTCAACAATTAAAAATTTATTCCGGCCTATTTTCCTTAAATGAACAAGTTTCCAGCAATTTTAATCTTCACTTTTCAACTCTGGCTGCATTTTTCTCTCTCATCTGAGAATACAGCACCATGTAGCATTGTAGAGATTATAAATGTTTTAAAAGCTGTCACCAAAAGCAATAATGCATTAATAATGTGTGTATAGATGAATTGGCACATGCGCATGTTCAGTATGATGTATTATTTTAGTTATGACTGAGTTATAACTACCAAAACACAGCATTATGTGCTCTTATTGGTATGATAATTAAAGATAAAACATCAACATGAAACTAATTAAATGTTGGTTAACTACAATATTTTGAACACTTGTTTCCTTAAACAGCTACAGACAATTGTAAAATAATTGCATAAACTCCTATAATGCAGACGTTTTGGCATGATGCAAATATTTATGTATGTATAAACTTCACTTTTAAGTTTAAATTATGTTAAGGGACACTACATATTTAATGGCAGCAAGGACAGAGACTAATTATAATTGAAAAGAATTGCTGAGGGTTTAAACTTTATCTTTTTAGGAGTTTAGTAAAATAATAAAATGATTGAAAACATGTAGTTCACGCAATTATATTACTGCAGTATAGATATGCAATGCTCTGGGTGTAATAATTCCTACTGTATTAATGCTGTCATTAAATTATGATGAATCCTATTAATCAATCTTTGAAAATTTAGTTAACATGATATATTTAACCGTGTAAAAGCATTTATGAGGTATTTATCTTTTTAGTAATATGGATGACTGTGAGAAGATAGAGATTTCTGAGGACAATGTAAACCAAGGCACGGAGAGCATACGTCCTGAGTGCTTTGAGCTGCTGAGGGTTCTTGGTAAAGGTGGCTATGGAAAGGTGCATATCAATAACCATTTTATAATCTATAGTCGTAAGTTAATAGTAATGTAAATATGGCATTTTTTTTCTTTCAATTAAAAAAAAAATATATATATTTTGTCTTTTTTTTTTTTTTTTTACTAAATAGGTGTTCCAAGTTCGTAAGGTGACTGGTGGTGGGTCAGGAAAAATATTTGCAATGAAAGTCTTGAAAAAGGTTTGCTTTAAAACATGAGAAAATATTTCAAATAAATATAACTAAGCTGTTTTTCTTAAAATCTGGTGGAAAGTTTATTTCTTAGCGGTTTTATTTTTTTATGTTATGTTCTAGGCAATGATTGTCCGCAATGCAAAGGACACAGCCCACACCAAAGCCGAGCGCAACATTTTGGAAGAAGTAAAGCATCCTTTTATAGTGGATCTCATTTATGCCTTTCAAACTGGTGGCAAGCTTTATCTCATCCTTGAATATTTAAGTGGTCAGTAATTAAGCTCATTTTTCTAGCAAGTTGTTTTGTTTTTCAATTCTTTTGGTCAGTGTCCTATGAGACTGAACTTTCTGGGTCTTAAATGACTTTTCCTGTGGCCTACCCTCGTTACACACCTTAAATTAGGAAAATGCAAAAAGCTCTTCTGAGGCTGTAATTATTATTATTAAGGCACATAGTCATGTTTTTTTTTACCACAGCATGTTTTATATCAGCCATAAAACTCTAAAAAAAAAACTTTTGTCTCCTGACCTGGTGCTCATTTTGCTGTTTGTAAATGCAAACTGCTGAAAAGCCAAAATTAGTTTGACATGGTAAGGTTATTTAATAAAAACATTCATGCAAATGTGTCAACAAGGAAAAATGACTAAACATGGCATGCAGTAATCAAAACCTCACCCAAATTTATCACAAGCTGCACAATGCCTTACTCTGACTATAACCAGAAAATAAATAACTCTTTTATTGTGAGGTAAATAGTTATAAATAGTGGACCATAATAAATTTGGACAAAAACATACTAATGGCACTCAGCATGCCAAACTGATACAGGTGGTTTTGTTTTGTGGTGATTTATCTCTAAATGGAAATGTTTCTGGATCATTTTAATATTGATGTTTGTTTAGTAAGGTGTAATAAAGTCTTGAGGCTTTCAATGTTGCTACATTATTACTTCGTAGTGCTTAAAACACTTCAGTACAGATGGACAGCTATTAAGAACTAAGAGTAAGAGGTGATATAATCAGGTAATATGAAAATAAAGAGGAAAAAAATTACAAGAGGGCAAGGCAGACTGGGAAACACTTCTGAACTTCGGATATAAATTTGTAAACTGAAATACTCAAAGGAACTTCTTGTTCCTTTGTTTCATCCTAAACAGTTTTAGTGTGTTACCGTTTGATTTACATTTATACTTGGAATGTCTTTAGGCAGAATATATTAATTTACAAATTAAATAAATAAATAAATATATATATATATATATATATATATATATATATATATATATATATATATATATATATATATATATATATTTTTTTTTTTTACAACTGAAACCTGCAAAACTAGTCAGTTTAACTGCATTAGCAACACAGTGCTAAATTTTTTCATTTTTCCTTTATTAATGGTCCTTTTAAACCATACTGGGCATTTGGACCTAATTATTTAGATCTGTTTTATCTGTTTGCTATGAAGGAAAGCAAGAAATGTATGGTTTTGTTCCAGTGCTAAACACATCATGAAATTAAATACTTATTACATGTAAAATAACATTGAAAGGCAAAACAAAACAAACCTTAATATATAATGAACACTTTCCTTTTTTTTGCAGGTGGGGAACTTTTTATGCAGTTGGAAAGAGAAGGCATTTTCATGGAAGACACTGCCTGGTAAGAAAATATTTTTCTGATTGCAACAATTTTGTAGGTTTTTTTTTAAATGTACCACATATGCCAAATTAAAACAGCAATCATCAATGCTTCTGCAATATTATACTAAGGCCTTCAATTACAGAAAGTTCAGATGAGCTCTTGACTGGCCAATATGAAATAAGAACATCAGAATGATCCTGGAGGCTTTTTACTTGCAGCTTTTACTTGGCAGAAATTTCTATGGCTCTTGGCCACCTGCACCAGAAGGGCATCATTTACAGGGATCTTAAACCTGAAAACATCATGCTCAATAGCCAAGGTAAGACTTGTACATGCTGAACAAGAATGTTTATAATTTGTATAATGCATTAATTGCAAATTTTATTATCACATTTTTAAATAAGACCCAAACATGAGTGCAAATAGTATGGAATCTCTGACTTAGTACTCAACTTTTATATACCTGTGACGATAAGTGTGACATTTCTTAATATACTGGTTAAAATCAATCACAATAATTTTGTTTAAATAGTATTTATAATGTGTTAAGCTTTAAAGTATTTGTGCACATTTAAGTAGCCAAAATATGAACATTTCCCCATAACTGTCACAAACCCTGAGTTTCATGGCCTTTGTTATCAGCAACCAACAAATACAGTCTGACCTTTATTAAATCTGAACTGTGCCCCGTATATCACGCGCTACATTATGATAAGTCAGATCTGCAGCAATGTAACTTTTGAACTGCCATCTTATTAAACAAAGGCAATGTCGACTGGAAATGAATTGGTCATATGTTATAAAGGTTCCATTTGTATAATATCAATTAATATATGAATAACAATTATGTGTTAGGTTTGTTTGGGCAACAGCATATTAAAGTTACTGATCACAGTGCATTTTAAACACTTAGCATACTACTTTTTTTTTTATTTATTTATTTGTTTATTTTTTTTTACATGTAAAGGCCATGTGAAACTGACTGACTTTGGACTGTGTAAGGAATCTATTCATGATGGGACGGTCACGCACACATTCTGCGGCACTATTGAGTACATGTAAGTACTTCCTTGTTTCTGTTTGATCTGGTTGATACAGCAGCATTCAAATCCAGCCAGCTTTTAATACATGATTTAAGTTATGATTCAAACAAATGTATGTCAATATCTTCTATTAGGGCTCCAGAGATTCTGACAAGAAGTGGACACAATCGGGCTGTTGATTGGTGGAGTCTTGGAGCCTTGATGTATGACATGCTTACAGGAGCAGTAAGTGCATGTTTGTTTATATCAATTCACAGAGAGGAAATAATGGTTTACTCAGTTCCAAATATGAGGCAAAAAAATGCAGTGAATTTGTGGTGTATAAACTTTACATACTTTATACCTGTGTGGTCTAATCAGAGATTAAAATGGTCCTATATTCAAAGTTGCTTTTGATTTTGCTGTGTTGCCTGTGTAGCCACCTTTTACTGGGGAAAATCGGAAGAAAACTATCGACAAAATACTTAAATGCAAGCTGAACCTCCCACCCTACCTCACACAAGAAGCCAGGGACCTGCTTAAAAGGGTAGGCAGAGCTGCTGTTACTCATATGTTATGAATGAATTATTTATGACTTTTATTTATTAATAAAAATTCTTTGTCTCCCTTTTTAATTATGCCCAAGCTGCTGAAAAGAAGTGCCTCATCTCGACTAGGTGCCGGACCTGGGGATGCAGCAGAAGTGCAGGTCTGTACACAATTTTTAGAAATAGGAAATTATTATATCTGAATTCTGCATAGAGTAATTATGTACTTCAGGTTTACTCAATTGTAACATTAGATCCACAACAAGCATTCATCTGTACACAGACTAAGAATGATCAATTCCTTAAGGAAACAAGGCATGTCATGTATTTCTGTTTTTTCTGCTTTTCTTTATTAGAAACATTTGTTCTTTCGACAAATTGTCTGGGAAGACCTTCTGGCACGAAAAGTCGAGCCACCGTTTAAGCCCTTTCTCGTGAGTCTGCTCTAGTGCACTAAATTATGTTCTTTTCTTATTTGCCTGGCTGTTATATGAAATTAAGTTTCATAAACTGTTTGACTTCCATAGCAATCTGCTGAGGACGTGAGTCAATTTGACTCCAAGTTCACTAGCCAGACTCCTGTAGATAGTCCAGATGATTCCACTCTCAGTGAAAGTGCTAATCAGGTTTTCCTGGTAAAGTTGTTTCATATACTTGTATTTATATCCTGAAATTATTAAGTTTTTTCATAACACAGTTGTTTTTTCTGAAATATTTCAGGGCTTTACCTATGTAGCTCCATCTGTTTTGGAAAATGTTAAAGAGAAATTCTCATTTGAACCAAAAATCCGATCACCACGGCGCTTTTTAGGAAGCCCGAGAACACCTGTGAGGTAATTGTTTGAATGTTCTATATGTTGCATGCATAATCATATTTTAAGAATAAATTATGACAAAATAATAATGTACCATATTGACTTTTAGCTAGTTTGTTTGATGGACACATTTATACATGGGTGAATATTCACAAACATAGTAACAATTTCATAGTAACCAATACCAAAAAAGTCACTGTTGAATGTAAATAAAAACAGAATGCAACACATTGCAAATATCATAAACCTATAATTTATTACAAATGGAACATAAACACATTAGATATTCAAACTGAGACATTTTATTATTTTATGAAAAATATTGGCTCATTGTAAATTTGATGGCAACAACACATTTCTAAAAAGTTGGAATAGGAGCGGTGGATTTTGTAAATATTGTTTACATATGACTTTGTCTTTGTGCTGTACAGCTTTAGCTTGAATTTATGGATTGCATGGCAAATTGTGTTCACAGACATCTGAGCTCCTGTAGTGACGTCCATTAGGAGTACCACCTCAAATATCAAAAATATCTTTTTATTTATTATTTTAATTTTTTTAAACATTTTTAGATGATAATATGGACTGTAAATAATGGGATTTTTGAGTCTTTGTAATTTGTACAATTTTAGATACAATATGTTGGCCATATTTACATCAAATCAGCTGTGCCTTTCTAATACTTGGTGCCTCCCTATTTATTATTATTCAGCAAAATCACAGCTTTGATCTATTTGAGTATCTACTGTATATTTTTGTAATATGCCCATAAAATAGGCTAACAATTTTCAACATAGAAGTCTTTGTCATTGAGGGTCTACATACATGCACGTTACAATGCAGTATATAGGGTGTTTGAGATAGCAGTGCCTCAGCAGTTCTGACAGCATGTTACATTTGCTTGGGGTAGTCGTCAATTTGCAGCATGTGCTATGCTTAGGAAGTCACTTGTTTCAGTTCGGCCTCAGTTTCATTTTCAGACAATAAGTGGCATTTTGTGACTTCTGTTTTATTATGCAGGATATTGGCTGAAGTGTTTTTTTAATGCAATTGAATAATTTTTAAATGTAAATGTCTTTTTTGTTTTATTTAACGTTTGTTGGATGATTACCAGCATTTTTTTCCCTTTTAGACCCAAGTATGTACCATTTTAAAATATCATCACCCCTAATGCCGACTACTTATGTATCTACACTTTTCATCATAGTACTTGAATATTATTATACATTTAATTAATAATTTGTATTCCTTTTAGTCCAGTGAAGTTTGCTGGTGACTGCTGGCCCCGAGGTCCTCATATGCCCAGTTCATCCACTCTGCAGTCTCCGCCTGAAAATGCAATGGAGGTCTCCACAGCCGAACAGATGGAAATCTCGGCCAGCGCCGATGTCACTGCTCCTCTTCCTATCAGGCAACCTGGTGGTTCCACCATGGGAGTGTTTAAACAGCAGACATATCCAGTGATTGCAAAGCGGCCAGAGCATCTACGCATGAACCTATGACCATAACCTTATAACCTAGAGATTTACTTCAGTTTGCTCTTTTTCCTTTTATACAAATAACTAGGGAGAAAACAAAAATCCTTCATCACAGAGCCTAGGCGATCATTCACTGGTCTGATGAGCATGTGTGCTTCACTGAGTTTGAGAAAGGACTTTAGTTCCACACATCCCTAAACCTCAGTCTTCATTGTTTTCACATGCTTTGTTTCAGCATTAACAGATGGATTATATGGATGATTTTTTTTCAAAGTGATTGTAGCGGTAAAGGAATATGAAACACATGAACAATGAACTAACACTACCTGGGCAGTGTGCAGCGGTGCTCCTGCAAGATGGTGGATTGGCTTCTGTGGGATTTGTGTTTTTACAATATTGCTTGGTAAGCTGTAATGGTTTTCAGTCTTGAAATGAAAGCATCGTTCATTTGAACATAGAAATGAACTTTGTGGGGCCTTTACCAGGCAGAAGCTGAAAAGATGGCCTATTAGTCTTATTCTTTCTAAACAGATTATATGTCCCACACAGATGTATCACAACAGATGGGTCACAACACTATAGCTTCAATGAAAACTATTTTACACTTGACTTTTTTTTTCTTGGGTTAAATGTGTCTTAAATTGAATTGTTTCCTCGTTTTCAAGTTCAGTAGATTACATTTAAACTGTGGAAAAGAATTGACAGAGGGGTGCGAGTTGGGCAATTTATTTTCTCTTTTACTTGAGAATTTAAATGTGCATTTTCCTTTGACTGATTTATTTTAAGCAGTCAAACAAGTCCCATGTAAATTAGCAAGTTCATTGAGAATACTTGCTTCATTTAATAGAATGCTAAATTATGAGTTGAAAAATCCAGAAGCCTGAATACACTACTGGTAAAAAAAAAGTGGTGATTTAAAATACAGATGTAACATCCCATCCTTTTGGTGTCTCTATCCCAAGTGCTATAAAAATAATGGTTTGTATTATGTTGCAAAGTGGACTCAGTCATATCATCTGGATCAAAATCAAGATTTTTATTACCATGTGACAATTGCATGAATGTTGGTAACAACTCTTAGTTGTTTAATCTTGTTGCATTTGACAATTGAAACGCCTTAACTGCAGAGTGATTTAACAGAACATATAAACACACTGGTTACAAACCAGGAGATTCATTATCAGTGTTAGTCTAATTATCTTTATATGTTTACATTCAGTAATATATTTTCCAGAACATAAATAGTTTGTTTTCCAGTTCTCATTGTCTAAATAATATGTATGGACAACTTTATTGGGATACCTACAATACACCTACATGAACTATTATTATAGTCTTTTCTAACTTGGTGTTCCATCTTTTCAGCTTCTAAAGCTTTGAGTCTTATTGAAAGGATTTGTACATTTTAGAGTAAGTATGAGATCTTTTGCCTATTCATCCACAAAAACATACTGAACAAAAAAGCAACGTTGCCAAAACGTTTCTACAAAATTGAAAGCATAGCTTTCTAAAATTTATATAACTGAAAAGGGACTCGAACATCTAAGGTGTGTCCCAATAATGTTATTCATAAAACATATGTCCCAATACACACAAACCAGTTAATCTTTAGCACATTCAAAGCAATATGAATAACCAGTTAACAAACTGAATTATTCATTTTCATATTAAAATTGCCATGGTATGAATACTGGAGCACATCATAAGAATTTATATTTGCTCCACTGATGCAATCTAAAACCAGTAAAGCTGAAATTAAATATAGTGACCTTATTTTACATGCTCGAATAGCTCCTCTTGTTAAATTTAATGTAATTCAATGTTTATCACAGTTTATAACTGATTTATGAAGCCATCAGGCTTCAAACTTTCATATAATTGCTGCTGTTTCATAGTAATCATTTGTCTGACTGTTCTTTTATACATTTCCATATTAAAACTGGAGTGACTGAACTTGAATACACACAGAACAAAACTATCTCACTTTGTATTCTGTAGTTAGTGATAGGAGACTTATAAACATCCCCTGGTGTAACACTGAAAGCTGCTATGCAATTAAAAACTTAAATATTATAGAAACCTTCCTGGTAAATCCCCATTGTATGATATATTGATATGAAAATGTTATTGTTGCTAAAGTAATGAAACCTTTGGACCAGTCGTTTGTCTGAAAATAGCAGCTTTAACATAACCTTAAGGCACTAATGCTTATACCGAAATAGTATTGGTATGATTGGTATGTGAGTCAAAATATGATAATTTTGCATAGGAAACAAGTAAATTAGTTGCCATAACTGTAGTGGCAGTTATAGTTTCCATAGTGGAAATTTACACAAGGGCCTTTAAAGACAAGAATGCTTAATGAACTGTGGTTGAATCAGATTAAAAACAACAGATCTCAATGTTTTTTAATATTTGTATTTTAAGCTCTGTCACTAAGGGTTATTTCTAATGCATGAACCATGTAATGGACGAATATCCAGAATGGCTGATGATGAAAGAAAGATTGTGCAGTGCCTGCGGAGCACCCAGACTCTTGGTGATGAAATCAATCTATTTCTTGCTGAGCATTATGTGTAACTTTTTCACTGTATAAAACAATGCATACACTCGTTCATCGATTGTTTTAAATACAGACCTATGATTCAAGCATATGTCCTCTTATTCTTGATTTTAGCATATTTAAATATGGATTGTGTGTCGTGTATTTGTTTTTGCTGTTTTAATAGTGTAAAGAAACGAGAGCTTGTTTTACTGACGCTCTGTAATTTGCTTTTTTGCCAAAAATGACTACAAATGTATGAAATGCAATAGCAATTTGATTCATGGGCGGCACGGTGGCTTAGTTGTTAGCACGTTCGCCTCTCAGCGCTAGGGATTCCCGGTTCGAATCCCCATCTGGGTGGAGTTTCCATGTTCTCCCCGTGTCCGAGTGGGTTTCCTCCGGGTTCTCCGGTTTCCTCCCACAGTCCAAAAACATGGATCAAGTTAATTGAGTTCTCTAAATTGCCCCATATAGAGTGTGTCTGTGTGAGTGAGTGTGTGCCCAGCGATGGATTGGCGCCCTGTCCTGGGTGTATCTACCCAGAGCCCGAAACGTTCTCCCCTGGATGGGCATGGGGAACCCCACCGCGACCCTAATAGAGGATAAAGCGGAAGATAATGAATGAATGAACGAATGAATGAATTTGATTCATTCAAGTTTTAGAACCGAGTCTTTTCAAGAGAGTCGTTCATAATAATGATTCGTGCATCCAAACAGTGCGTCTCAGGCGGGCGGACTGTTCGATGTTTTCCACATATTCGCATGAATGCGTCATTTTAAGCAGGTAATCTTCATTTTATCCTCAACATGCTTAACGATACACATCAAGCTAACGGTGCTTATGTGCTTAGAATCATTCACGGTTGACAAATTGTTTCCAGTAAATAGTTTAATATGTGCATTTTATTTGCTAATAAATCAGAATTATTGGTGTGTTCTCTAGCATATAGCAGTAGATATGTTGGTAGGCGCGTTCTGTTGTGCAACGTACTGTGATTCCGTTTCTTTATCATTCTGTTTTTAGCCTGCTAGCTCCCGTTAGGGTCGCGTCTCAAACCAACGATAGCGGTTTAGGTGACGTCACTCGGCAGGTAGCACGTTGTTGGAACACGGCATGGGTTTTAGCTCGCTAGTCACGAGCGTTTATCAAGATAACAATACGAAGGGTTTTATAAAGTTTAAATCACGCTTGCTAGCTACATGACGCCATGCTGTCTATTAAAAATAGAAATCAGGGCACAAAAAGCAAATAAATCGACTTAATGAACAGGTGTCATTGACGCTACTAACAATTTTACCATGTTTCGTGGTAATGAAGCCGCTGCCGAACTGGTAGTGTTAGGCTGATACATGTGGATCAGATACAGAAATGTTGCTCCCGGTTCCCCATGTCCATCCAGGGGAGAACGTTTCGGGCGCTGGGCAGATAGACCCAGAACAGGGCGCCAATCTATGGCTGGGCACACACTCACACACACAGACAGACACACTCTATATGGGGAAATTTGGAGAACTCAATTGACTTGATCCATGTTTTTGGACTGTGGGAGGAAACCGGAGAACCCGGAGGAAACCCACGGGGAGAACATGGAAACTCCACCCAGATAGGGATTCGAACCGGGAATCCCTAGTGCTGAGAGGCGAACGTGCTAACCACTAAGTCACTAAGAAAAGTATATTCATTCATTCATTCATTATCTTCTGCTTTATCCTCTATCAGGGTCGTGGTGGGGTTCCCCATGCCCATCCAGGGGAGAACGTTTCGGGCGCTGGGCAGATAGACCCAGGACAGGGCGCCAACCCATCGCTGGGCACACACTCACTCACACAGACACACTCTATATGGGGCAATTTGGAGAACTCAATTGACTTGATCCATGTTTTTGGACTGTGGGAGGAAACCGGAGAACCCGGAGGAAACCCACGGGGAGAACATGGAAACTCCACCCAGATGGGGATTCGAACCGGGAATCCCTAGTGCTGAGAGGCGAACATGCTAACCACTAAGCCACCGTGCCGCCCTGAAAAGTATATTTCCAAGCTAAATTCATAAGGTTGGCCTTCCTCTCCTCCTTTTGCCTGGTGGTTCATCCTCAGCATCCTTTCAACATAAACGTTGTCCCACTTCTGTTCATGCCCAAACCACCACAAAATTGCCTCCCCAACCTTATCTCCGATACGACCTATCCCTTTCACCCCTATATTAAACTCATAGCTTTCTTAAGCCATAACTTACGACATTGCAGACCTTTTTACTGTCTTTGACAGTAAAGAGAGACTTTGTCTCTTCCTGGTATAACATTGTAAACTTTCCTTTTCACCTTGGCAGATACTCTGCTGTCACAGATAACTACTGCAAAACTACACCCTCCACTCCACCCAGCTTGCATTCTCTGTTGCACTGCTCTACCACATTCTTCTTCAGTACTTTCCTCATTCAACCACAAATATTTAAACTCATCCGTTTTTTTATATTTTGTTTTTTGCACGTCAACTCTTTACAACTCTTCCTTTCTGACACCTTCACGTTCATCCACACACATATACTCGGTTAACTAAGTTACCCCTGCTAATCTACTCACCATTGCATTTCTCCATCCCTCCAGACTGATGAACCTGCTCCCTACTTTCACCACCAATTGCAATTTCCTCTGCAAGCATCATATTCCATGGAAACTCCTGCCTAACTTTGTCTATCACCCTGTCTGTGACCATCGCACAGAAGAATATGCTCAGAGTTAATGCTGTCTCACCTCCATTTTAAATGGAATAGTCAAATTAAATTTTTTTTATTTCATCACTGTCACACTGTCCTTATAAATGTCCTGCACCAACTGAATATATTTGTCTGCCACTCCTAATTTCATACTGTGTCACAACACCTCTCTTGGGACCCTATCAGAAGCTTTCTATAGATTTGCAGAAGCACATAGCGGTTTCTTTTGTCCTACCCTAAATTTTTCCATCAACATTCTTAAAGTGAATATTGGTGGTGGATTTTACAAAAACCTTTCTAGCAGCTTAAAGGCAACACGGCTATTGCATTTGTTGCTGAAAACATTATTGTAAAACCAAGAATCTTATACATTCATTCATTATCTCCCGCTTTATCCTCTATTAGGGTCGCGGTGGGGTTCCCCATGCCCATCCAGGGGAGAACTTCTCGGGCGCTGGGCAGATACACCCAGGACAGGGCGCCAATCCATCGCTGGGCACACACTCACTCACACACTCTATATGGGGCAATTTTGAGAATTCAATTGACTTGATCCATGTTTTTGGACTGTGGGAGGAAACCGGAGAACCCGGAGGAAACCCACGCAGACACGGGGAGAACATGGAAACTCCACCCAGATTGGGATTCGAACCGGGAATCCCTAGCGCTGAGAGGCGAACGTGCTAACCACTAAGCCACTGTGCCGCCCATAAGAATCTTATACAGCCAGCTTTAATCTATTTCCAATTTCAAAAAACAGCTTTTTGGAAAGGATATGTATAAGTAGTCAAACAAACTACACACACAAATACAAAGTAGTATACAAACTAGTATAGTTACAGTATAATAGTTATATGGTTAAAGTCTTGCTATCAAGCTATGCCAGTTGACATATTTTTGTTTGTCTGTTCCACAGAACTCTGCAATGGCTCAGCCAGATCGCATCTGCACATCTCTTTTGGCAATGTTTGAATTCATGGCGCAAAGAAAGCTTTTTGGATTTTGTGTTCTCATGACCTGGATGATCCTCTTTCATTTACTGGTCAATGTTTGGCTCCTTTGCGTGTTTACCAGTCTTTTAGTCGTTTTAGGTGGCTGGCTTGGTTCTCAGGCTGCCCTTGACTCAGAAAGTGTAATTCACCTTGAGCGTTTTGTGATGCTGGATGAGATACTGCCCTCTGCTGACAGTGAAATTCAGCTGGATCATGAGATTCAGAGTACTGTTCAGAAAATCATCCGAGACTTTGTCTCTTCCTGGTATAACACTGTATCCTCAGAGTCTGAGTTTGAGGAGGAGGTACACAGTGCAATGATCTCAATGGCAATAGAGCTCAAGCAAAGAGTAAGGAAAGTGGACAGGAAAGCCTTTACTCTAAGAATATTAGAGCTGTGTGGCTGCCATCTCCAGTGCTTCTTAAAAGCCAAAGAAGTAACGGCTCAAACAGCAGATATGCACAAAAAAAAGACCCATAATGAGAATCTCTGGGAAGTATATAGCACATTTTGCACTCCTCACCAAGCCCTACAAAGTTCTGCTATGGAAGTGAATTATGCACGTGGACTTGTAGATTTGCTCTTACATGTTCTTGTCCCTTCACCTCACATTGAAACCCGAACAGGGAGATTTGTGGTTTGTGAACTTATTACGTGCAACGTTCTTCTGCCTTTAATTTCTAAACTGACTGATCCAGACTGGTTGAACATGTTGATTGTGGCTGTGTTCAATAAAACCAGTAAGGCAGATTCTAGACTTCTGGAGCCAGACAGTGTTCCATCTGCACCTATTGGAAGTTTAAGTAAAGAACATTCACAGCTGGATACGGAAGTCCCTTCTAATTTAGTTTCAAATGTCAACGCTGATGCCGCAACTGTAAATGATACATTTACACCTGATTTGGCCAGCCATGGTGCTGTTGACTTGGCAGATGCTAACTGTCCACAGAATCATGATGAGGATGAACCCAATCACCTCAAACAGTTTTCTACTTTTCATTCAGATTTTAATTCAAGGGATTTGATAAAACTCGCAAAATCCAACCCTTTCTATCAGGAGACCGACTCAGATTTGGAGTCTCCACTAAATGATTTTAGAAGAAACTCACTGGAATCACTGGTTCTATTAAGCACTGAAGAAGCACCATCCGAGCAGCTCACTGAGAGCTCAACAGTGGTGAACGAGATGCTACATCCTGAGGATGACATGACAGTCTGTTGTAATGCACCCACTGTCGTGGTCTCAGAGATACAGGAATCAGCTTGCGATTCTGCTGATGGGGTGGATGAACTGTCATCGAGCTTCTGCACACTTCAAGAAATGGAAAAGTGTGCCCTAGGAACAGAAATGGACATGAGTGGAATGTTGCAGTCAGGGTTTGGAAATTCCAATGAGCTGACATTAACAGAACCTCTGCAGGCCTCATCACCTTCAGCCGGATCAGTGCCAATGTCCTCATTTTCGTTCGAACCCCTCAGCAGCCCCGATGGTCCAGTTGTCATTCAGAACCTGCGCATTACAGGCACAGTCACGGCTAAAGAACACAGAGGAACAGGTTCACATCCCTACACACTTTACACTGTGAAGGTAAGCTCTCATCCACAATATATATTTTTTAAACACAATGTCACATTAGCGGGATTAGTTCATTATTTTTAAAGTTTGAAGTATAAAGGCATAATGACACAACTTATTAAATACACATAAGCATATAATAATAATAATAATATAACAAAGCAATGATGTTACATTAAATGCAGTTTTTGTGCAAAGTAAAAAGGGAATTCTGAAATATTCTGAAGTACAGACTTGTATGAAGACTCTTGCTTTAAAATGGAATTAGCTTTTTGAATTTAGGGTTTTTTGACCCTTAAGATAAGGAGTGTCTACAGAATATTAAGATTTCACAAGGGTTAAAAAACATGGGATGCAGTGGCACACCACATGTCCACGTACACCACAATATAGTTTGATTCCACAAATACATTTGATTCCATAAATATTTAAAGAAGCACATGTTTATTATGTAGGATTCATCTGAATGAACTAAATTTAATGAAACAAGTTAAATGGAGCCCGAGACGTTCTCCCCTGGATGGGCATGGGGAACCACACCGCGACCCTAATAGAGGATAAAGAGGAAGATGATGAATGAGTGAATGAAAAGTTAAATGGAACGTAAAATTTGGTCTGTACAAAAGTAATGGCACAGGCAACATTTTATTTTTTACTTGCTTTTATTTGAACAACAGTATTTTGTATGCTGTATAACAACTTCTGTGTACTGTAATTAGTTGAGCTTGAAAATAAATTATTGAAGAAAAATGGTATGTTTCCAGCATAAAACTGTATTGCTGATTGGCTCATTGCTTTCTTTCTGATTGCTCTGCAGTATGAAACGGCTGTGGATTCAGAGAATCCAGGCACACTGCAGCCGGTGGCTTATCACACGGTCAATCGCCGCTACAGTGAGTTTCTCAATCTGCAGACTCGTTTAGAGGAGAAGTCTGAATTACGCAAAATTATAAAACGTAAGTCTTTCTTTTCAATTGTTTTCCATCATTAGGGAAATGTATAATTTGAAAAATAATAATATGTACCATATTTTTATTGTAAAATGTTAAGAAATTTGGTAATTAAATTTAATCAAATACTTATTATAATAGTTAATGTTTTGTGTTAAATATCAGTAAAGTTAAAAATGGGGTCCATTGAAGTTTTGAGCACTCTATTGTTTATTATAAGAATTGGAATATTATTGCAGATGTTAAGGGTCCTAAAAAGATCTTTCCTGACCTGCCCTTTGGGAACATGGACAGTGACAAAGTTGAGGCCAGAAAAGGTTTACTGGAAACATTCTTGAAGGTAAGAGGTTTCTTCATTATTTTTATGACGTTCATACATACGTTCATACATAAGCAAGGATGTCACCAAGAAATCTATGTTGAATTATGACCACCATTTTTCAGCTATCTTTTACTTTTTATTCTACTGTGGATTGTAAAAGCAAAATGTTTTATTAAATAGACCGCATCCTGGCCACTAGAGGGCCATAAAAATAAACAAATTAAGGATTATGTTTTTTAAAAATATACAAACTTTAAACATATTTAATCTAAACTCTTTAGTTTTTCTTTTAAATTATTCTTAACACATTGTTTTAATATTTTGCTCAACTGGCAAAAAATGTAACAATAAAATTATGAAAATAAATCAAAGTTAATAAAAAGAAATGTTTTTTTTTTTTTTTGGGAACATCAATCTTAGTTGACACTTTTATGACTTTTGATACTGAGAACTTTATGGAATTGTTATTAAGTGTTGATTTTTTTTTTAAAGACTCCTAAAGATAACAGAAATTTCCATGTTGTAGCAACTTTGTGCCGTACCTGAAACTGCCAATAGTGAGGAAATGCAGGAGTTTCTTGCTCTCAACACTGATGCAAGAATTGCTTTTGTCAAGAAGCCATTCGTCCCATCACGGATAGACAAGGTAAAAATCTATCTGTGTATTTTTATTATGGGCATTTTAAAACTTATATAAATGTTGTTTTGTGATATGAAAGTTAACGTTCCTGTAAAATGTATGTATGGGGTCTACTATTACCAACTTCAGAGAAGTGGACATTCTACAATATACATAATAACATAAGACAGTGGTTCTTAAAGATGGGTGAAGGAGGGTTTTTTTTGCATTGAATTGTGCTTTTTGAAAAAAATTAATTTCAATTAAAGGGTTAATTTATTATAAAGTTATATGCATGGTGATTATTATGATTATTAAATTGCATTCCAATGTTTGAATCTTTTTTTATTATTATTATTAAATAATTGAGTTTCATGAAAATTGGCAGATTGTTGTGAACGCTATAGTCGACACACTGAAGACTGCCTTCCCCCGTTCAGAGCCTCAAAGCCCAACAGAAGAGCTAGATGCTGAACCTGATGGCAAATTGAGCTCTGACAGAAAATCCAAGTAATTAGACTGCAGGCTGTATATTTATAAGTATTTATTGTTAAATTGATCTTAGCAGCTGATGTTTGCTTTTGTTTCTAGATCCAAGATGCGATTCGCCAGTAAAAATGCTCCATTGTTTGTTCCTGAAATGAAACCCAAAGTGATCTATTGCTTTGATGAGAGTAGCACAGTAAGAGAAGTATTATTCATCATGAAGCATTGGGTGCTGCACTGGTTAACAATGTTTTGAAACGTAAAGCTATTTCTGTTTATAGGTCTTTAATGGCTTCACCTGGAATGGACTTCTGAACTTCATTGTGGAAGAGGAGAATCTTGTGAATAAGGCTGCACTTGGGGATTCAGAAGCAGAACGGCAGTCCAGTTTTGTTGTCAAGTCAAATACAGAGGCCTGCACATGTACTAAAAGTAATTTAGAAAATGCTCAAAACCAGGGTATATTTTCACTTTTTGTCTGTTTATTTATTCCATCCATCCATTATCTTCTGCTTTATCCTCCATTAGGGTGGGGGCCCATCCAGGGGAGAATGTCTCGGGCGCTGGGCAGATACACCCAGGACAGGGCGCCAATCTATCGCTGTGCTCACGCTCACTCACACAGGCACACTCTATATGCGGTAATTTGGAGAACTCAGTTTACTTGATCCATGTTTTTGGACTGTGGGAGGAAACCGGAGAACCTGGCGGAAACCCACACGGACACGGGGAGAACATGGAAACTCCACCCAGATGGGGATTCGAACCGGGGATCCCTAGCCGAGAGGCGACCGTGCTAACCACCAAGCCACCGTGCCACCCTGTTTATTTATTTATATTTTGTAAATGTTTTACTGATATGTGCTTATTGCAAACTTTAAAGAACTGGCAGGTGCAGTTAGCAGGTCTGACTGAAATAAGATAACTCAGACCCCTTTTCTAGAAGTTTACAATTTTTTTTACCCAATTTCCCCATGCCCATGTTTGCCCCTGATCTATCTATGTTTTAATCTATGTTTTTGGACTGTGGGAGGAAAACCTGGGGAAAAAAAACTCATGCAGACACGAGAAGACCAGGGCTGAGATGCGAAAGTGCTAACCATCAAGCCATCGTGCCACACACAATTGCTGATATTTGCATTTCTAAACATCTGATTTTAATGATTAAGGAGTGTTCATGGATAAAATATAAATCTTTGTTTTGTAGGAGAGACCTGTCTTGCTGACACAGCTTTGAATGTCTTGTGCTTACTGATGAAAGACCAGTGGAGCTGGCTGTGCACTGAGAATGTACAGAGGATCATCAGACTGTTATTTGGGACTCTAATAGAGCGGTATGCATCAATTTTTCCATAGCATTTCCATAGCAGTCTAACAGTAGCATTTATTGTTTGTGTGTGTGTGTGTGCAGGTATTTAACTGTTATTTGGTGGCAATTGAGTTGTACTGATGTACTGGTATAGGTGAATCAAAAATAGCAATGCTGAATTAAGAATTATTAAATGATTTAAATTTGAAAAGTGATAGTGTTCTATTTTGATTATTGTGCTTACTTACAGAGGAATATGCCTGACACATTTAACACATCCGTGCTCTCACTACTATGAAAATAGTTCATGTGATTTCCATCCATCCATCCTTTATCTTCCACTTTATCCTATATTAGGGTCGCAGGGGGTTCCTCATGCCCATCCAGGGGAGAACGTTTTGGGCGCTGGGCAGATACACCTAGGACAGGGCGCTAATTTATCGCTGGGCACACACTCACTCACACATACACACACTATATGGGGCAATTTGGAGAACTCAATTGACTTGATCCATGTTTTTGGACTGGGGGGAAACCGGAGAACCTAGAGGAAACCCACGCAGACACGGGGAGAACATGGAAAATCTACCCAGATGGGGATTCGAACCGGGAATCCCTAGTGCTGAGAGGCGAACATGCTAACCACTAAGCCACCGTGGAATTTTTTTTCCCCCCATTATTAATTATTTTATTTTGAGCAGCCATATAATAGTGTATTACTGAGTCTTTAGGATAATCAGATGTTCACTGTCCTTTACACTCAATAGCTGTCACTTGATAACCTTTAAGAAAACATTTTTATTATTGTTACAATATCATGGCTGAATTTACATTATGAACTCTTAAGTTTTCAAGCAGAAGTCCACTTTTTGAAAGTCATTTTAAATATATAAAACTGGCAATAATAGAAACATAGTATTCTAAAACAATAAATAAAAATCATAAAAATTCCTTGAGATAAGTAGACCCTACTAGATTTGGATTGTAATTTAAACGGTCCTTTTGGCAACATGTTCTGAGAGCATATGAATGTGAGTGTTAAATAGAGAGAGTTGTGGGGTGATTTGATTTGTGGGGTGACTGGGGAGCTTGTTCAGAAACATCGGCATTATGGACCTGGGTTAAGATGTGGCTCTGACTGTTCTTTCAGAAGTATGAGCCAGAATACACAACCATATGCACAAAAATAGTTTCATCATGACCACCATTTTCCTATTCTAAACTGTTTAAAAAAAATGAAAAGAATTTTGTAAACACGGTGGATCTAGAGAGGTTATACTCTAGCGTAATGTCAAGCTAATTAACCAGCTATGTTATGTACCAGTGCATAAAAATCAAGTCTCTGGTGTTTTTATAATATTTCTTTCCATATAATATACTGTTTGAAGTAACAGTGGGCCCAAGATACATGGATGCATGGTTAATTAGTTTGTAGTTGAAACCTTTTAAAATAGGCTTAATTATTTACTTAGGCTAAATTAGGTTTTTCTTTCCACTGAAGTGAGTAGGTAATTTTTTACAATCAGGTTGCATACAAGAGCCGTTACATAACTCTATGCTGATTGGTCTATTTTGGTATACTTCACTAAACATGTATTGCTGGTTAATGGCTTGCTTACATTTTTTCAGTCTCTTGTAAATGAGTTTTAGATAGATTGCATTACATACTATAGATAAAGATTAATATGGACAAGTCTAGTTTAACAATTTCTTGATTTTTGCTTTTGTGACAGGAGTATTAATTGAGCTAAAATCAGCATAAAACAGGCAGGTTTTAATGCTCACACGGTTAAGCAATTGATTTTTACGGAATATTTATTGAATTGTAATGCAATATTATTACTTATCGGGTGGCATGATGGCTTAGTGGTTAGCATGTTCGCCTCTCAGCGCTGGGGATCCAGGTTTAAATCTCCATCTGGGTGGAGTTTCCATGTTCTCCCAATGTCTGTGTGGGTTTCCTCCAGGTTCTTCGGTTTCTTCACACTGTCCAAAATACATTCAAGATAAGTTGAATGCTCTAAATTACCCCATCTATAGTGTGTGCCTGTGTGTTTGTGTGCCCAGCAATAGATTGGTGCACGGTCCTGGGTGTATCTGCCCAGCGCCCGAAAAGTTCTCCCCTGGTCCCCACACGACCATAATAGAGGATTAAGCGGAAGATAATGAATGAATAAATTAATATTATCAGTGATTTATGGGATCTGTAACAGTTGGCTTTTATTTTTGCTCATTCAAATATTATGTAGTGGTACAAGGTTTGCATGTTCTCCAGTGTCTGTATGGGTTATCTTGAAGAGAACTGCTTTGAAATTGCCATGAATTCTAGTATTTGTAAGAGTTTGTTTGTCTCATGATAACCCGGAGACCTGTCCAGGTTTTTTTTTCTTTATTTCTGCCCTCTAAGTACTGGAGTAGGTCCCTGTTTTTCATTTGTTGCATCACAAATTGATGATTAATTATTGTCAAAAGGTCAAAAGTTAACCAAATTTGCTGTGTGGTTTAAGTTGACAGTGCTGCATTTAATCATTGTGAGATACCTTTGTGAGACCTGTGTTAGAATCCCGCAGTCAGTTTTCCCACTGTTCAAAGTTGACTCTTCTTAAATTATATTTATTAATCTATTTTCCCCTTGTAGCTACTACTTCTGTTTCAAAAGAGAAAATAACATTTATTTTACTTGTTTTGACTGAAGACTTATCTCACAGATATTTGCAGTAGGTTCCTGAGAAGCATATAATTAGCATGCTTTTATAACGTTTGACTTACTTTCACTTATGCTTCTCAGAAATAACCACTAGCATACACTTTCTAAAAAAAAAAAAACATCTCGGTTTTATGTTTATAGCTACATAGAGCATTTTTAAGTATCTTTTGGAAGTCCATTGGATGCATTCAAAAGAACTATCATGAGTTATAGAAGAATTGGAATGCTGGAATTATTCATCCCTAAAGATATTCTGTCAGACACATTATACAATATAATCCTCAAGTTACAGTAGTTGAGGTTATTGCACTTCACAGCAACTTTGATGGAATCTCATTTGAATTAGTTGCACATGTCTAAATTAGGGTTTGAAATATAAATAAGTATGTAAAAATGTAATCTTATGAATTATTTAATTATGTTAACTATATTATGTATTTGGAGAATTGTGTGCTTGATTAACATGCATGGTAAACAATTGTAGTCATCCAAGTTTGTAAAAACATTTTTTTCTGTTCCTGCATGACTGTATTCTTTTTGAACAAAACAAGCCTGCAATTTTACTCTACAGTACCTGTACCTTGACTTGTATAAGGCCATAAATATTTGAAGAAATGAAAAAAAAACCACCTGAACCACATATTTGGTTATTATATATTTTAATAAGAATAAAAAACAAAACCCTTATAATACACTAGAATAAGTGTTTATTCTATTAAAGTATTAGAAATGATCTACTTAATTAATCTCTAGATCATGTTTTATCTAGACTTTTTGTAATTAGGTGTTCAGTTTCTGGGTTATTGTAAGGCATGTCTGATTTTGATTTACAGAACCACATGATGGCAGCATTTGCTGTCAAATGTAGATAAATATATAGGATTTAACAGAAACACCCTTAAAACTCTGTTAAATAAGATGTTTCAAATGTTTCATAATGAATATTTAAAAAGTTATTTATAAAACTATTTTATCAGTTTTTTACTTTAACTAACCCCATAACTAATAGCTGGTGTATTGATGTTTGAAAAAACTTTAGTTCGTATTTAGCTGATTACTATTTTTTGCATAAAGGCACAAAGAATGGTTAATTTATAGTCTGTTTAGTACATTATTAAAAGTGGAAAACAGCATGGACACCATGTCTATATTTAAACATCCTTTCTAATTCAAATTAGAAGGGTATTGATCTGGAAAGGTACAGTATCAAGTAAACAATGGCTACTTTTTAAATATTTATAGGTATCACATTAAGATGCTAAAGCCAGAATTGACCGAGATGGAACTCAAATCATCTTCCAACAGGAAAACAGTGCATTATCAATGGTAAAATAATTAAAATAAATAATTAGTCTTAGTGAATGTCTTAACAAACTCTTTAACACATGATCTAGAAATCATTTATTATTACAGTGACAGTAAAGTGGTTTACCCAAACTAACTCCTTGTAATGTTTGCTATAACATTTCAAGGAGGATATTCAAACACCCACAGTAATGGTAAGCTGCTTTCAAATGCTAATGAGTAATTGAAAGTGACACTCAGCTTCATTTATCTTTTGCCCCTGACGATACCACAATCTCAAATCGAATATCTGCCTGCTTCACAGACATATCTGTTTGGATGAAGGCCCGTCATCTCAAATTAAATTTAGCAAAAACAGAGCTTCTCATAATCCCAGCTAAACCCTCAATCCATCATGACCTGACCTTCCAAATTGGTGTTTGTGAAGAGATAAAAGAAGAAGAAAGAAGAGATTGTGAGGACGCGAGAGTCTAGGGTTAGGGTATTTTATACCCTATTTTTTATGTATAAGCATCTCCTGGTCTTTATTCACTGTAGAATCAGGAACAAACATGAGAAAAGACGGAATACAAAAAAGATGAACATTTATGCTGAGATTCTATAGTTTCTTTCTCCGTTTATTTTACACCTTTAGCTCTACACTGTTCCAACAAATCTGTTTGTGCATACACCTCTTAATTATTATATTGGAATGTTATTTATTAATTATGTTGTTTAACATATAATAATTAATATATAATTAATAATATTAAGTATTATGTAATTATTATTATTATACTTAATTATTATGTTGGGATGGCAGGTTAATGTAGGAACAGCTTGGGAAACAAACTCTTCTGTACCAGCATGATTAGTTCTGGGGTATAATAGGGTATGAAGTTTAGCGTGAAAGAACTTGACTATCCGATGACTTCAACCTCATGGAGCACCTTTGTGATAAACTAGAATAATATATTTTTTTAAAAAGTCTAAGAGAAGAGGAAACTGATCTGAAATGTAGCAATGATGATGGCATTTTTTAAATTAAATTACCTCAGGATGGAAGCATAAAATCGACTAAATATATGGAGCTGTTAGATACGTTAATAGACTTGCTTAATAACTGACAAAAAGGTTTCTTAATTTTTCAAATGAAATCAATGCTTTTTAACAATAGTACCACATTTATCCTCACCTCAACCTTGCAAATTAAGCCCTTTTTATATTCAATGTGCTTCTGAAAAGGTCTCAGTATAAAGCTTTAAAAATGTGAGAATGAGCTAAAGCATGCGAGATGATTTTAACGACTTTAACAATTCCTTTGAGTACAGTTCTGAGCTCTATTAAGTAGTGGAAAGTCTATGGCCCTCTTTCCAAATTGGATAACAGAGTTTTGTGGTTATGGATCCAGGATTCTATCATGAGTTTAAAACCAAGAAAGTAGAGCCTTTGAGGCGGAGGAAGTATGTGCTCTACAATTTTACAGGCTTTACCCAAAACCAACCTGTATAGGGTTGAATGATACAAATTTTCTACTTGTGCCAAACATAATGGTGGAGATTGCATTTCTGTAAATAGAGGATGTAAAACAGCTGTATATTACTTCTGTACATGTGGTATATTGACTTATTTTTTTTTACAATGAAGCTATTTAACCAGCTGAATGCAAACCAGGACTAATTTTGCTGGCATAAACAGCTTGAGGAATTAGACATACAACTGTTACTAAGTTGTACTCAGGGCTCAGATGTGTTTTTTATGGAAAGTAAGAATACAGGGGAAAAAATCTGCCTGTCTGACTCTAAATAAAGAGTCAGTGCAATGGTCACCCACTTTAAAATATCTTTTTTTTAGTAAGAATTAAAGTGTTGATTAGACATGGTTCTATATGGAATATAGTCACCATGTTATTTGTTATGGAGTGTCAGAATAGATTAAGGCTGCACATAATATTTACATGTTTTTTCCCTTGATCATTTTCTCCCTGTGTTATACCTTTTCCACATACAAAAGCAGTGTATTGAAAAAAAAAAGTACAATACAGGGAGAATTTATCCATATATTTAGATTTTTAGCACAGGCTTCCACATTAAAGCTATTTATTATGCCAGGGTGTACAGGGGGGTACACAGTGCCATTTTGATTCTGTGGCAAGAGTTTCTGTTCCAGCTAAGACATGGTGAGTTTGGTGAGTTTGTTTTGAGGTAATAGCTGTAGTCAGCACAGTACATTGTCATTTTACAAAATATTTTAGAACATTACCCCTGGAGCAATAGTACAAATGTCACAAAGTATACACTGCATTCTTACATTTGCCATAGAAATCGAGAGGGGCACCTGCACTGTTACCTCCCATTACTTAATGTTTAGTGTTTATTGTCTGTTGCTCTGTTTCATTCCATTACGTGAATGTTGAATTGTACTGTATATTGTCTCATATTTATTGTAATTCTGGTTTTGCACAAGCTAGTCGCACACATAAAAATACCTGAAAACCTTTTAGTTGCCATTTCAGTTTCTATGAATCAGACTTTTATAACTCACCAACAATTTTTTTTCTTTTTGTTTTGTAAATATTTGTGATATTGCACTAATCAAACAAGTATTTCAAATTAGTGGAGTTAGCCTTTAAACGTTATTTATAGCAGTAAAATTTAAGTTAATGTATTTTAATTTTCATAAAGTGCAAATTGCCAGATGTGTTAATGGTGTTTCTGTGTGTTTGTAGCTGGCTGGAGGTGGGAGTTGCAAATTTAACATGCATGCAGTACTGGATTACATATCTGAAGGTCCTGCAGGAGGCTGTGTGGCCTGGAGGGAGACTGCCTGCACAGCCAAAGTCTCCACGAACACAGCAACAAAAAGATGACACTAAAAAGCAGTCACTGCAGTGTTTGATGAAGTTGCTGCCAAGTAGAGTTCTTTTCTTTTCATTTTACCTTATATTTATGCACTAAACACTACCCACTTTATTGTAATTCAATTATGAATAATAAAATCACTCTTTCTGTTGTGTTTATAGATCTAGTCTCTGATATGTTGGGTACTGAAAAGTATAAGCTCTCCTGGGAGACTGTGCTGGACTCTCTTCATGATTCTGCTGTAAACAGGTTTGCACACACACACACACACACACACACACACACACACACACACACACACACACACACACACACAGAGTTGTTCTAATGTGAGTGAATGTGTCTGCTCATTTGGTGGATGCTCCTTTTAATTTAATATTTTTATAAGATCACATGTTTAACTGCAAAATGTAAAACCTTTTAAAACAGTTTAACTTAACATTTTTAGTTTTACTTTCCCTCTGTCTCAATTTCTTTTTGCGGTGTAGGTGGAATTTAAAAAAAATATTAAATATATATAATATATATTAAAAATAGATCCGAATTTGTTAATAAAAACAGTTGAAACCTTTTCTATACATTTTTGTCGATAAAATGGCGATCCAATTATGGATTTAAATTTTTATTGCTCTGAACTCTGTTAATGAAATAGACTATATTAAATCTGTCCTTATTTTTTAAACAGACAAAAAAAATACAAACACATTGTATTACTACATTACTACATTTAATGCAGTTTAATTTTGCGGTCAGCTGCTTTGAGATATTTTTATGTGTTCTGTAGAATTAAAAACTGAACATCTGAATATTAATTCAAGTGCATTTTGGCATGTTGTTTCTGTTTATTATTATTATTTATTTAAATTTTATAATATATTATTATTGTACTCTATTGCTCAGCTGAAATACATATGTTTTGAGTGTGGCATCAGCTTGATCAAACACACTAAATTTTGAAAAAAGTAAAATAAAATCTTGGATAGTGTTTGAATTTCATGATGCAATACACACTTAATGGTCAGTGCCAAATGCAGCAAATTAATAAAAAAAACTTTTGTAAACTAATCTTAGTTGAACTGTAGGAACTTTTCTCTTAAAATGCCTCATTTCATTTTTCTGTAAACTGAGCAATTAATGTACTTCTGCTTTTGGCCTAACTTTACTCTGTGTGTTAGTTTCTCTGTGGAGCATATACTTGCGTTATATTTTGATGATTGATACGTGATGCCAACACTGCCGGACCTTGCACCCTGTTTCTGCAGTTCAATTTAAATAGATGGATAAACAAACTTTCCACAAGGGGAAATTTTAAATTGAACTGCAAGTGCATTAATGCTTCTCTGTAATCTTAATTTTTTTAGCTGCGCTGTGTCATTAACTTTTCTCTCTCATCCATGTCCAAAGAGGTTAGATACAGAGATAGGGGCTGTAAACTTCTTGATGTTGCATGCAGTCGGCAAAGGGAAATTTAAACCTCTGAGTTTGGCTATTGATCATGGGTTTTTTTTTTTGTTTTTTTTGTCCCTTCTAAATCATCAGACCATTTTCCACTTCTCCCGGCTCTATGTGGTGCACACCAACACAGGACAAATGTTAATTCAGGCTCAAGTCTGCCATTAAAGTGTTAATTTATTTTGCATGTATCAATTATTGATTATGAAATACACATTAAAAACATTAGATTTTTAAAATCTCATTATCTCTTTTATTTAAAATAGTGCCAACATTATTGTCTAGGTTATTTTTGATCAAGCTTTTTTTAATTGAATTCCTACAAATATAAATAAGTAAATGATCACGATGTACTATAACCCACATTGCTACATAGGTGCTGAGTCATGGATGTTCTCTGTCCTAAACCATCAAGTTGGGATATTTGTACAAATAACAAACTGGATTGTTTTCATGACTGTGCCATGATTTCTAAAGAAATGTTATAAAAAAGTTTGATCTGTCTTCGGATTCCGGACACCGGAGTTTTTCCATCTTTGATGGCTTTGTATAAATCTTCTTCTTGATCTCAGTTAAGCTCATACATTAAATTCTCCTATAGTACAGGATGTTTTTATTTATTTATTTTTTATTTTTTTAAACAATGCGGTCCGATTGTCCAAATATCAAAGCCATTCAATATTGGTCTTTCGTTATGTGCATTGTGTAACCAAAAGCTTGTCCGAAATATGTTCTTTAAATGCAAATATGATTTAAAAAAAAAAATTATATTACTGTATTTTATTAAGCCTCATGAAAACAAAACTCTAACTCATATCTGTTATTATGCATAGGCATCTGGTGTATTGTTTATGGGACCTGCTCATCGAGTTTCTCATCCCAGAGCTGTCTGATGCGGACTTCCAAAAATCATTACTTCAGAGCCTTTCCAAAAATGCAGAAAAATTGCCACCATAAGATCTCTGCAAGACATGCACCTGTTTGTACACTTCTGTTTGCCTCTCTTATCAGATTGTGATAATTGTACAGGTATTGGCAAGTGAACGAAAGAAACTAGATTTGCAGATGTGTTGCCCTGGCTCCTGGCTCCACGCAATATATGCATCTGGCTTAGCTCTGATTACTAACCACCTGTTTTAAATCTTATTGAGCTTTGTCTGATTTCCAAAATATTTTTTACCCAGTTTCGACTGCGGGCAAACCCTTTACACATGGGCTTCGCATGAGCACAGAACTTTCAATATTAACTTAAAATCTAGTTTACCATTGTTGAATTATGTGCCTTGTTATGTGTTATGTGGAACACAATGAAGCCATTGTTATGTGTGAAAATTTTATGAATGATCTTTATTAATTAATTTATTACGATTATGCCCTAAAATACCTTACAGAATGGACCAGTTATATTTGATTTAAAAATATTTTAAACAGTTCATTATATTCAGTTCCATTATCTTTACCAATGAGATTTGGATTTAATTAGATACAAACAAGAACAATGAGGAATTCTTTATATAAAAAAATATGATGACAAATTCTGTAGATTTTTTTTTATCTATATAAAATATACAATATTTATGTTAACAAACAGATTTGTTTATATGTGACAAACAAATATGTGACCTTAATATAATATTAAATCAAGTTACTACAGTGAATAGAGATTGTTAATTATAAATCTACTATCTCGAAATAGGTACATAGACAAATGCTAAAGGTCATTTGGATATTTAAAAAATGCACTTATTTCACAAGTATTTGTAGGCTGGCATCAGTTAAGTTCAAACTATATTATTATTAACACTGATATATGCACAGAATTTCGAGTCATTAACATGACCCCTCACAAGACTTAAAATCCAAAACATGACACTTTCATTAATTATCTCAGCAGTTTATCCTAGGTATCATCCCTCACCCACATTGCAAAGAGCTGAACAAAATATTACAGACAGGTCAAGTCCATAACAGGAACTTCTTGCTCTGAGGTGAAAGAGAAAATCACCGCATTACCATGGTGACATTATTATAAAGAGGTTATGTATGTCTTAAGTACAAAAAAAATTACTGCAGAATTTCTGTGAGACCATAGTTTTGGTAAAGTGATGAAGACCAAAATTGCCTTGATTGCTTAGTTTGAGATAAGAATTACAATGAATGTTATATATGGGGGGGAAATATACATTTCTATTGTTTCATTATTTTAATTATTATAGTGTGAACTTTTCACTGTATTTATTTGAAAAACAACGACAACAAAAAACAATGTTTTCTCTTTGTGATATTTTGCCATAAAGATCTGAGCATTACTCTCTGCCAGTGCCATTCCTTCAATGTTATTTTTTGTTTGTAAGTTTTTGTTTTGGTGTCATTTACTTCATGTGAAACTGTTTTGTGGTTTTGCACGGTCAGTTAAATAATCTATGATATGGAATGGTGTTCATCTCCACAAACAAAAACTTTTAACAACTCTAATTAAAATAGTTTTATAGTAGTATCTCTAAATGGAGAATTCACTAGATTTATTCACCTCAACTGCGCTGAAGTCATGCGCCATGTAATATTAATTGTTGATGGTATTGTGAATTTATTATGCTTTTATTTGTTGCTCCTTGTATAATACTGGGTTCATGTCTGTAAATTTTGAATGTTGCACTACTTGTTTTTGGCAGAAATTGCACTTTAATTTATTGTGTTGTAACAATTCAGTAATTGCAATAAATATACAACATACGGCTCAAACGTGTTTTTTAATATTAATTTTTAACCAGGCAGCAGTACAATATATCAATTGTAATAATATTCATTCATTCATTATCTTCCGCTTTATCCTCTAATAGGGTCGCGGTGGGGTTCCCCATGCCCATCCAGGGGAGAACGTTTCGGGCGCTGGGCAGATACACCCAGGACAGGGTGCCAATCTATCGCTGGGCACACATTCACACACACAGACACACTCTACATGGGGCAATTTGGAGAACTCAATTGACTTGATCCATGTTTTTGGACTGTGGGAGGAAACCGGAGAACCCGGAGGAAACCCACGCGGACACGGAGAACATGGAAACTCCACCCAGATGGGGATTCGAACCGGGAATCCCTAGTGCTGAGAGGCGAACGTGCTAACCATTTAGATATTTAAATGGATAAGCTGTTACACTGAATGGTCAAAAGAATATGTTCTTTTTTTTATTTTAGTTGTTAGAATATGGGATTTTTTTTCAGAGGTTATTCCTATTCTGGCCATCATCAAGGAGTCACCAGCAGAACAGGGAACAAGAACCAGAACAAACATCCCTGGAGGTAACAGTAGATGGGGAGAGATGGAACACCAAGACAAAGTTTAGAGAGTATGTGGGTGTGTTTTATGTATGCATATAAATGCTTTTTACCTCAGGTCAAATCTGACCTACAAACGTACAAATCTGACCTACTAAATTGCAACTCATCCCATTATCTTCTGCTTAATCCTCTACTAGGGTCAAATGGGGGTCCCCATACCTCTACAGGGGAGAATGTTTTGGGCATTAGACAGATACACCCAGGACAGGGTGCCAATCGCTGGATGCTGTAAATACCACCAGGTAAAATTTTTACTTAATATCCATGTGTACATTTACATACATTTAAGTTGGTAGATATTTGTACATTTTTATGGTATATGCACATATATTTCGACAACATATAACAGCCAAAAGCAGCAAAAAATGTTATTGGTGAACATGTTTTTAAGAATTACTCTCGCACTGCTGATAATTAGCTTCTATATCATATGTTTTATGTTAGTCATCAAGAATTTGAACCAGTTATATTGCCAACTTATTTCCAATGGTCAGTTTCCAAGGGATTGATTTCATTATACTCAAAGGTACTTGCTCCATTTACACTCTGCAAGGATTTGTGTAAACTCTTATGACCTCATTTACACAGAAAACATTTTTGTACTGACATTATCCATGAAGTTTCTTAATGTAAAATGCATTTGTCTTGGCACAATTGAAGCATATACAGTATTTTGTTGTCAGTTTGCAGGAGACAGGAGAAAACATGTTTGATTTGAGAACACTCAGCCTTTTGTTAAACTTAGTTCTTCCAACTTGTATTACATTACTTGCAAGACATCCGCTGTTTAAACCTGACAAATATTTTCAGACTGGCTTAATACATACAAAAGAAATTGGCTTGCATTGATCAAATTTATTATAGTACGAAAGGTGCACAATTTCACAGATAGAACACCTATGATAAAGAATATAATCCTGTAATTTGTGTCGTTGTTTAGTCCTGATATTAAGTTGCTTTTTAGTTTGAGCTAAAGAGGGAGCCATGGTCATAGCTGTGTGCTCTCACAGACTTGTATGACCCACATGGTGGCAGTATATGTAGGAGAGAAAATTCTGTTTAAATCTACTGGATAGTGTTTACAATTTAATCAGGAACTTTAATAAATACGTTTATCTAAGATAAAAACTTTTATGTTTTATATACAGTATATGCCGTGTTTTCTATGTTTGATTAAAATAAATATATTGTGTTAAACAGAATTACGATGGATTCTTTTTAATAATACTATTAATTTTTAAGTGGAATTAAAAGTTTTAGGTTTTTAGGTTTGAACAGTCAGTTAGTTGTATTATTAGTTGCAACTGTATTTTTCCTTAGACTTCTGTTTTTGGTAATTCAGTGAGTCCAAGCTGTTAGCATCATGTTCACTGAAGGCCAAATAATATTATGACACAGTTCATGTTACCTTTGCTCCAAATGGATGTTCTGGGTGTTGGTAAAGTTTTATAGTCTCTAATGTATTCTAACTTGTAAAAATGCCTAAAACAAATTATAATAAAATGCTTTCATTTGTTGTAATCCATTAATTCTAACATTTTAAAGTTTTATTATAAGTTATATTATATTATGAATTTAACCTTTTAAATCCATTTAAAAAACATCACATTCTGTATACACCAATAAAAAAAAAAGAGAAAATCTGCAGCTTGGAATAAGCTGCTGTTTCTGATTTTACTTCTACAACATGAAGCAATAATGTAAAAGTGGAGAGAGTGTTCAAAAACAGCATCACTGTGCAACTCACAATAATCCATCACCACTTTAGAGTCACTTAGAATCATCCACCACCCAAATTAAGGCTGTTTGTTATTTGGAGTTCCTAACCTAAATGGGACAAACTATGAGAGAAACCGATGGACTTCAGTAGATTTAATTATTGGTGGCTTAGTAGTTAGCACATTTACTTTTCAGCACTGGGGATACGGGTTCGAATCCTGATCTGAGTGAAGTTTTCTTGTTCTTCCCGTGTCCAATTGGGTTTTCTCTGGGTTCTCCAGTTTCATCCCTACAAACATCAGCCTCTCAGCACTTAAGGTCCTGGGTTCTGTTCTTGTCTGAATGGCCTTTTTTTCTGTGTTTGTTTCTTCATAGGAATAATTAGCAACTGATGTAGATCAACTTACATTACCGTAAATGACAGGAATGAAAAATTGTCAACAGTATACTTTAATTATTTCATAATTATATAGTTCATATAATGTTTCACCACACCCTTTTGTATATTAAATGTAAGCAATCTGATGTAGTTCTAATGCACTTATTGACAGAAACATCTACAAGAAATGTTGGGTTGAGTTTCCAATTCATAACTCACTGCTGGCTGCAGCTGTTGTGTGACTCAATTGTTCTCTTTCTCTCTAATGCACATACACATACTTTCTTTCCCCTTTTTTTATTTTCAACTTTACACCCAGTCATATGTGCTGTCTGGTCTTGCAGTTAACTGAGAAAACAATGCACTCTACAAGTCACTGATATTTTATTACAAATATTCTGTTAGAACAGTGTGATGACCTTGATGCAGAGGATATCAATTTGCATTACAATCAATCATTGCTAACACAATGCCAGAATATCAAAGTCATTTTTTGTACTATTGCCTAATCTTACAAATATTTACTAAATATGTACTAATGCCCAGAGACAGTTCCTGAAATGTGAAATACTCAAATTCTAAATACATAGAATGGCAGATTTAACTGCAAAGGGGAATTTAAGGTCATATTTTTAAAAAAGCCCATACCCAGAATGAGTCTGTGTGTCTTTTATTGTGTGATTAAACAACACCGTGGCCAGTTTGTTTGGCTGTTGATTCCAAATCCTTAGTTCCTCCTAAATAGGGCTTTTGTTGTTAAAAGTTAATTTAGCCACCTTTGTGTTTTTAATGCTGTTTTCTGCCCTTGTTGGTTAAAACATAGAAAACCAAAGGTTGAGTAGAATGTAGCTCTGAGTATAAAGATTATGAATAGAGGAAGAATCTTTCTGGCCTTGTCTCTGAATTTTTATTAGCATCACATTGTGATCTGCTTTCCTCATTGTTCTATTCTTCTAATTTCTTTTCTGTTGCATCACCTTCTCTTTCATTTATCTTTTAATACTCTGTAAAAAAGATGTCTTATAAGATCCCTTTGTACAGTCAAAATAACTGTTTTCTTAACCTACTTTGTAGTTCATTCTCTGGTACAGACTTAATTAGAGTACTTGAACCCTCTTCAGTGTGACCACAGCTCTGCTCTGGCATGTTTCCCTTGGATTTTAAAAAAAATATAAACCTATAAAATAGATGTGAAATGCTTTTAATATAATTGTCACCAGTCTCCCTCTTATTATACCTTTTAAATTCATTCATTCATTCATTCATTATCTTCCGCTTTATCCTCTATTAGGGTCGCGGTGGGGTTCCCCATGCCCATCCAGGGGAGAATGTCTCAGGCGCCGGGCAGACACACCCAGGACAGGGTGCCAACCTATCGCTGGGCACACACTCACTCACACAAACATACTCTACATGGGGCAATTTGGAGAACTCAATTGACTTGATGGGCGGCACGGTGGCTTAGTGGTTAGCACGTTCGCCTCTCAGCACTAGGGATTCCCGGTTCGAATCCCCATCTGGGTGGAGTTTCCATGTTCTCTCCGTGTCTGCGTGGGTTTCCTCCGGGTTCTCCGGTTTCCTCCCACAGACCAAAAACATGGAACAAGTCAATTGAGTTCTCCAAATTGCCCCATATAGAGTGTGTATGCGTGCGTGTCTCTGTGAGTGAGTGTGTGCCCAGCGATAGATCAGTGCCCTGTCCTGGGTCTATCTGCCCAGCGCCCGAAACGTTCTCCCCTGGATGGGCATGGGGAACCCCACCGCGACCCTAATATAGGATAAAACGGAAGATAATGAATGAATGAATGAATGAATTGACTTGATCCATGTTTTTGGACTGTGGGAAGAAACCAGAGAACCCGGAGGAAACCCACTCGGACACAGGGAGAACATGGAAACTCCACCCAGATTGGGATTCGAACCGGGAATACCTAGCGCTGAGAGGCGAACGTGCTAACCACTAAGCCACCGTGCCACCTCCTTTTAAATTAGTTTCACTAATTTATTCAACTCTTTTCAGTTAGTCACACTTCATAACGTACACATTGAAAGTCAGTTAGGACTGAACCTATTGTCTGTAGAAAAGTAGATCTTAGGATGCAATTGTATTGTGTGGTTACCCAAAACCATGGGCTAGGTGATGTCTACTATTATAGAAATGCTGGATTAGTATTTCGGGCGGAACAGTGGCTTAGTGGTTAGCACGTTCGCCTCAAAATTGCCCCATATAGAGTGTGTATATGTGTGTCTGTGTGAGTGAGTGAGTGTGTGCCCAGCGATTGATCGGCGCCCTCGGTGTATCTGCCCAGCGCCCGAGACGTTTTCCCCTGGATGGGCATGGGGAACCCCACCGTGACCCTAGTAGAGGATAAAGTGGAAGATATTGGATGGATGGATGGATGGATTAGTGTTTAGTATCTTGTTTGCAGATACATTTTCTTGAGTCAGGAGGTACAACTATTATGTAATGACATAAAAATCCTAATGGGAAATGAATACCTTCTAATGTCAACCATATTGTCTTGTTCTAATTTTTTTACCAATAAAAACTTGGATACGTTCCTCTTTTTTAGTATACAGTGAAGCTGGTACAGATTTTACAGGTTAAACACCTTTTTATCCATCCATCATCTTCCGCTTTATCCTCTATTAGGGTCGTGGGGGTTCCCCATGATCATCCAGTGGAGGTAGTCTCGGGCGCTGGGCAGATAGACCCAGGACAGGACGGCAATCCATCGCTGGGCTCACACTCACTCACACAGTCACACACAGACACACTCTATATGGGGCAATTTGGAGAATTTAATTTACTTGATCCATGTTTTTAGACTGTGGGAGGAAACCGGAGAACCCGGAGGAAGCACGCGGACACAGACAGAACATGGAAACTTCACCCAGAGTGGGATTAGAAGCACTGAGAGGAGAACATGCTAACCACTAAGCCCACACCTTTTCATTACAAATAAATTTCCATATTTGACCAAGCATGTTCTTACCCCTCTCTTTTGGAATTGAGTTAGAAATTGGTCCATAAATAAAGTCAATTTAGTTTTCTTTATTTTAATCTGTTCTAATGATTTTTGCAAAGCTGCACAAAAATGTACTTTGTTTCATTTTATAAAGACACATTAAGAGAACCAACATGTGCTTCTTGCACACTCTGCATCAAAATACAATGGTGATACTCTAGAGAAAAGCTCCCAACCCTTTCGATGTACAGTTACTTTTTAGTACCAAATCTAGTTGATGTGACATCACCCAAATTTTTAATAAAAGTCATTTATACAATTTTGATTTAAACAAATTGTTTTAGGTTAATCTGTTCAAGAAATAAAAATGTAAACTGAAATAAAAAAAACTATTAAATATACAGGTTTAATTTAGTCCTTGGAGTCCACTATCAGCTCTTTCTTAGAAATAACCTTTTGTGCTTGTAAAGTGCCAGACTGGAGGCACCACTAACACTCAAACATAGCTCTCTGCTGTAGTATGCTTGGTCATTAGAGTGCTATGCAGCCCATGTGCCCTAACATTTACAACTTGAATGAATGTTCTCAAGTGCATGATTAATTAGACGGCACTGGGTCATGCTTTCCTCAGATGTTTATAAAAATTTCAGGAGAATAGATTTGTGACTGGAATTTCAGATGCTAACTGTATATAGAATAAGAAACAGAGCATTTATGGTGATATTCTTAAGATTATCACCATCAATCTTTTTCTCTAAGAATAATGATTTTCAACTAAAAGAAGTATGTTATAGTGTTACAGAGTTATCATTCTTTATAAGGTGAAAAGCTCCTCCTCAACAAAAGGTAATAAATTTGGAACTTTTTAAGAGTTTAACAATGCTAACATTCTAAAATATGTTATATCCTATAATAAGATCAAGTAAGAGAAAAAAAGAAATAAGCAGTTAAAAAATATTTTACTTGTTAATGGTAGTAATGCCTGACAGAAAATGATGTTTATGAGATATAAAAATTATTCACTTATAAAAATATTGCGTTATTGTTTATGTAGGGTTTGTTTTTATCTGTTTTAGCATTGGTTATATAAAAACAAATATTTTCATTTTTTGTCAATTTTAGATTAACAGATTTTAACATAGTTGACATTAAAAAAAGTTAACTAGTCATTTTTTACAGTCATTTTATACAAGACTCCAATGTTTTTAATTATGTTCATCCACTCATATTGTATATTGTATTGGCTAAGAAGATGGGTGTTGCACTGACCTAATAGGTACTGCATCTCCCTCAAGACCTCTTAAGTTTCAGCCTCTTATGGACCAAATTGTATAACGTTCTGTTCTGATTCCCTTTCTAGAGCTCTGCCCCTGACATCATCCACAAGAAATGTATCACAGGAGGGAGTCTTGGAAAGCATGTGAATATCTTCCACTTACTTATAGAAAAAAAGGCTTCCCCCCACCCTCATCCAACAAGAAACTGCATGCTTTAGAAATAACTGTGTTAGTATAATTAACCTCAGTGGACCGTTTCCTAACTCTGTGTCAAGGGGGTCGTTGTGTAAACAGTAAAAATCATAAGACAAATATGTTATATTTCAAAACCAAAGTAAGAACATTTTTTTATTGGCATTTTGTTAATGCTTAAATTGGAGACACAATTTTAACAGCCCAGTTTATAGCTTTTATTTTTTTTAATACAATATCAGTCCTCTCTCATGCAGTGTTTATTAGGCATTTAATATACACCCTCTTCTTTTGATGTCAAAACATGTGAGCTTAAAGCAGGCATTAGCTATTGCTTTAGTTATTGCATTAGCTATTGTATTTGGCTGTGATGTATAAAGGCCCCAGGCCTCTTGGAGTAAAACCTAGCACAGCTGTTTTTAACGCCGCAGCCATCAGCTATATGCACCTGTGTTCTAACTGACACGCTGGATTTCTGGAACCCAAATCATACTGGGCACATACTAACAGTGATGATCTCACCTGTCATGACATCATGGGAGAAGTGGTAGTTGGCCTTGGCAATGCAAATTGGTGTCTGGTTTGTACAGCTGCTGCACAAAACAGTAGCTGCCACACACAGGAATCTGGTAAAATCTAACAAAAGCAACACACACACACACACACACACACACACATATATATATATATATATATATTTAAATATATATTAAATATATATATATATTAAATATATATATAATATATTTATTTTATTTATTTATTTATTTATTTTATAATGCATGAATGATCTGTATGAACATATTTATTTTTGCATGTGAGACACTTATTTGTATTTAATATGTGTTTGTTGGTATAATTAAATGTCACAGAGGAGGTTGCCCCATGCCCATCCAGTGGAGAATGGTCCGGGTGTTGGGCAGATACACACAGGACAGGGCACCAATCCATCGCTGGGTACAGACTCACTCACACACAGACACACTTTATACAGGGGAAATTTACAGCAGCTAATTCACTTTGAATTCATGTTTTGGACTGTGGGAGAAAACCAAAGTGGACAAGGGAACATGGAAACTCCACCCAGATCAGGATTCAAACTTAGATTCCTGGTGCTGAGAAGTAGACATGTTAACCACTAAGCCAATGCTCAACGCTCTAGAAGAACCATTCATTCATTCATTATCTCCCGCTTTATCCTCTATTAGGGTCGCGGTGGGGTTCCCCATGCCCATCCAGGGGAGAACGTTTCGGGCGCCGGGCAGATAGACCCAGGACAGGGCAGCAATCCATCGCTAGGCACACACTCACACACACACACACTCTATATGGGGCAATTTTGAGAATTCAATTGACTCGATCCATGTTTTTGGACTGTGGGAGGAAACCGGAGAACCCAGAGGAAACCCACGGGGAGAACATGGAAACTCCACCCAGATGGGGATTCGAACCGCGAATCCCTAGTGCTGAGAGGCGAACGTGCTAACCATTAAGCCACCGTGCCGCCCTCTAGAAGAACCAAATAGAACAATTATAAGCAAACTTATTGTTACCATCAGTTGTAAATAAAGGAATTTGTAGGAATGTAGGAATGTAGATGTAGGAATGTTAGTCGATTATATGTAGTTCAAGATCAAATGAAACCTTCTAAATATATAATAATAATATAAACTAAAAAAACAAAAAGCATTCATTTACTTGAGGCTTGTACAAGACAAACCAATAAAGAAAATATTTTCAATGTTTTATAGACAGCATTTAAGTATACAGTATTTGTTAAATATAAACAAGCTGAAATGATGTGTCTGTCATCACTTAAAAACAGTTTGGATAAATGCAATGTAATGAGTGAAAAAGTTACTGTATAATTACACTGTTCTAAATGGTTCCAGTTACCAGTAAAACTGCTATTAAATAAGATCCAGACTAAGCATTAAATGAGCAATTACCAAAAGTTTAGTCTCTATGAGAAAATTGTCAGTCAGTTTAAAACAATTATATTTGCTTAGTGCCTTATGTTGCGTACATGCATACATCATATGCAGTTGCGAAATCTGACAACTACTTACTGTGGTTTGAAAACATTGTTTTTCTTTTACCACCTGTAAAAGCTGCTTTAATTTTCAAACTGTACACCTTTCTTTTCAATAAACACTGTCATGGTTGAATGAAAGCATTACATACTGTTCAGCTAATGTAATGGCCTAAAAAGCTTTGCTCTGGAATTTTACTGATGGAACACTATAACTTTTAATTCTTGTAGACATTTAAAAATAATTCATTCATTTAGGCAGAATATTCTCAAGTGTGAATAGGCTATTTAAAAGTTAAAGGAAATGATAAAATAATTTTAAAATATTTTACACCCAGATACTGTCTGAAAACATGAAGGCTTTTATAGCAATTAGAGCAATGAATGTTCAATTATTGTTTATAAACTTTGATTTTTAATATTGCTGTAAGAGGCGCCATAAAACTTTAGTCGTTGTCAATTCATATTTTTGTAAAAATGCCTCTTTGCTCAGAATAATGGTCATCTTTTTGAAGAATGTTTTTTTTTTTGTGGTCACTGTAAAATCCTGGATCTGCAGTATCAAACATTTTTTACAAGAATGATCATTTTCAAAATAAAGGAGTTCCTTAGAACCTTTTAAACTTGCCAGATGCTAGCAGCTGGTCTAATGAACAGATCAGGTAGATTCAGCTCCAGTACATTCTGTTCCTTTCCTTAATTGTAGGATTTGTGCTCTGCTTTTAGCTTTATGTTATAATTTGTTTATAACTGTTTCAGTTAAACTCTGCTTCTTTTTTCCTGTGGAGCTGGGCTTACGGTTTCTATGTAGTTTAGGGGCCTTTCTGTTTCTAAGCATAATGGAATGCTTGAGATTATTATTGACCATAATCTTTCATCTCCATTGTCAGCTCTTTTTGACATGTAAGGATTACTTGAGCCTTAGGCTATACTGCTATGCTGCATGTTCTTTTTTAAATCATACCGTAGTATTAAATTAATAGAATATCTTTACAATGAAACAACTTTTTTGGCATGTAATTATATACATAAACTGAATGTTCATGATTTGTTATCACATTACGGTTTTATGCAGTCAAGAAAAATCTTTACATACAAATAGTCTGGGCTTGACGTTTGCACAAAGGGTGGGGGAACATACAAACATTTTTAACTGATGTCAGTTCGAAGTACAACTACTGTATGTCATCTATTACATAAACCCTCTATACATTATAAGAAGTCCTGAGCTTACCATAGAGCCAAGCAACAGTGTATATCAAATCCGTCACTTTATTGGGTAGGGAGGGTATTTGTCTTTTGTACACAAAGTCACACAGCTGGAACACAATGACGCTAAAGTTGAATATCAACTTATTAATAATGCACAGTTAGAGTTTTGCTTACCATATAGCATTTAAAAAAAAAAATTCTACCAATTTTCTGTTGAATTATAAACTATGAACATAATCAGTTACACCAAACTCATAGCACACACACGAACTATGAAACAATCCACCACTGTGCCAGTTTGTGATAGATCTTAATATTATAAAAGAAAAACTGAAAATCACAAAAGATTAATTGTATTTTTAATTTATAATAATGTGATGGGGCGGCATGGTGGCTTAGTGGTTAGCACTAAGCCACTTAGTCGTTCGCCTCTCAGCACTAGAGATTCCTGTTTCGAATCCCCATCTGGGTGGAGTTTCCATGTTCTCCCCGTGTCTGCTTGGGTTTCCTCCGGGTTCTCCGGTTTCCTCCCACAGTCCAAAAACATGGATCAAGTCAATTGAATTCTCAAAAAATTGCCCCATATAGAGTGTGTTTGTGTGAGTGAGTGTGTGCCCAGCGATGGATTGGCGCCCTGTCCTGGGTCTATCTGCCCAGCGCCCGAGACGTTCTCCCCTGAATGGGCATGGGGAACCCCACCGCGACCCTAATAGAGGATAAAGCGGGAGATAATGAATGAATGAATAATGTGATGTGATTAAAAAAAGAGAATTAAATGAATCATAAACAGAAACATTTCCAGTAATGGTATGGATTTGTTTTAATGTGTTAAGCAGAATTACATTTTGTTTTTATTTTTACAGATGTAAAAGTAAGTGAGCCTATGGCAAAATGTTTGGTGACTCTGCAGAATCAGATGTTAGTAATACACCCTTTAGGAAGTGACATAGCTTCATCATTTTAAGCCTGAAGTTTTTCAGTACATTTTAGTTGATTTTAATTATTTCTTTCTCGCAAAACATTGTATTATTCTTGGCCCTTCTTCTGATTGCAGGAATTGTACTCTGAAGTCAGACCTGTAGTAAAATTAATGGCCCTGCACTGAAGGGTACTTAAGCTTTCACTACTCAGTGTTCACTGCTCAGTTATGGGTAATTGTTTAACTGTGAATCACACTTATGCCTATTTTTATCTGACTGTTTCTCTTTGGAATTTAAAATGCAACTTTTCCTGAGCTGGTTTAGCATGAATCAGAGATCATACTTTGTCAGTAGCATTCTGATTGTTCACCTTCTGGCCATATGCTGAAAAACAGAGATTAGGTCACTTGGTGGCATACTGTCATGCTGCAAGAGTCTATAGTTTTTTCTACTTTTAAGCTCCTTATATGATGAATAAGATGTATTGTATTTTGATGTATTGTATTTGATGTATTGTATGTATTTTTCTGTATGCATTGACCTTGCTAAGACCTCCTTTACTTGTTTCATTCTGCCAGCTTTGTTACATTAACATACCATAATAGATCAGTTAATCTAGCCAGCACCTGTCTCCCTCTGATACATATAAAGCGTATTGTGATAATACATATTCAATTTTATGTATGTTTCCATTTGTAAATTTTCTTTTTGTAGGTTATAGATGAAATGACATCATACTCTTTTGACAGACTAATATAGAATGTCTGTGTCTTTTAGTTGTGAAATAGCATCCACAAGCAAATCAAAATTTTGCTTATATACAGAGTTCAGTTATAGATCTACATGTTTTACTAATTCATCCACTCCTATTCAGCAAAGAAAAAATATCTGTATTTAAATCAATCGGAGGCATAGTGTTGGTGACCATTCACTTTTGACACCCATCTTCATTAAGACTCAAACTACATTTGCAATTGTATTGTTTAAGGTTAGTGTTCATGACTTCACCATGAACATTGTTAAGCCATGATGTGCATTGCAGGGTTACAAGAAGAAAACATTTTGTTGATCACATGGGCTAACCATCAGTTTACTGAAACAATATTTTATAGGCAGATAAGACCAATATACATGTCATATACATGGAAAAGAAATGACAAAGAAATTCTAGTTCCAAAGTTCTAAAAAGTTTTTAATTAAAGATTTGATGGTCTCTTTTCATTGTTGGCACAAAAATTCAGGGAATCTTGAATTGAAATTGTAGAGGAAGAATGCAGACATCAGTCTGAACTGCAATGCCATGCAAGTGTGAAAAATTTGGGCACTGGAGGACTTTCATAGTGATTTATCAATATTAGGAGACAAATCTAAAATAATTTATATTTTGCATTATATAGAAGGTCTTCATTTTCTAATCATTTAATCACTTTAAAAACAATGACATCAACTAATAGGCTTTTACTTTTTGGTTTGTTTACACTGTTAATAAACAATACCACAGTGATTTTCAGCTGTTGGCTGCAGCTGTTTTACACTATTGCTGTATTTTCCAAACCTTACATATGACTTTCACAAAAGAATGGTAAAGAAAACTTTCAAATTAAACTGTTCAATTATACACAACAATGGGATTTTCAAAGAATACAAACATATAGTAAATGTAATGACTAACACATTTTTCACAGTATAGATTGTTTACCAATAACCCCAAAAAGTATCTGTTTAAATAAATGTTTCAGCATTTATATTCATCATCATTTTTAAGTGTATTATGAGCAACTACTAAATGACAATTCCTTTGTTCATTTATAAATAATTGCCTAAAAAGTGCATTAAATTGACAAACAAATAGCTGATATTATGCTGACATATTATGACAGCCTTATAATATTTCTTAAAAAACATGATTTTTAAAAAATCAGATTTGTAATTCTTTTGGCATTTAATTTTTAAGTATATACTAATTTATTGTTTATACATCATCCGTGTAGGGAAAAAAAGGAAATGATATGCTGGGTAATCAGTGCAGTAAATATGCTTACTTTTGATTATTTCATTTTACAAAAGTAGGGTTTGATTTATTGGTTCATACCCAAGACCAATTATTTCAAAACATAATGTATTGTGTGTGTACACTGAGACTGTGAATGAACTTTATTGTAATATATTTTATGTTATGGCCATAACATTTGTATAATGCATCGTGAATGTAAGACTTCCACTTCAGCTCACTTAAACAAGCCTGCACCAGTAAATGAAATCACATTCATGACCTGAATTAGGATAATAAATTTTAAACAAAACGCCCTGTCTGAACATTTTTTGGTTGTGAACAAAATTCACTGCTTAATGAGGATTGAGTTGAATGAACTCATAGCCAAATGCACTGTAAGAGCATTACACACCACCTTGAACGCATACCACACAGGTTCCTTTTGTGAGCACTATGCAGGGTTCTCAGCTTTTACAACTCCCTTCCAAGCATAAATAGATTTATGGCCTTCCTTGTAAGACCTGCTGTAGAACCGGTGCATAAATATCTGTGAATTGAATGCTGTACTGAGAAGGCTGAGCAATTATGAAGGTTATAGATGTAATGACATCATACTCCTTTGACAGACATAAAATTTTAGATATAAAATGTCAGATTTTAGAAATAGTGAAGCGGTGAAAAAAAATCAAGAGATTGACTAAAACAATCTACAGTGATGATCTACTGTTAAAACAAATTAATCATCAGAAAACATACTAAAGCAGACTAACAAAGATATGGACCACAGTCTGTAATTGTAAAACTACAAAATTAATCTATAAAACAGACAGTGAGTGTAGAACTGTGGAAGTGTTCATGATAAAATAGTCAGTATACTGAATATATCAAGCCTTTGATTATTTGGTAATATGCAAGTTTGTTCAGTTTGCAAGTTTATCTGCAATTTTGAAAACTTAGATATATTTTTCTAAATAACTTTCTTATTTAAGACCAACATTTTATTTAAGAAGGACCCTAAAAAGCCTCTTATAAGCTCATATTATAAGTAAAATGGTAAATATTCTAGCTTTTATTTTGCATGTATTTTAATTCAAGCTGTAACTCAAAATACCTCTGAAGTGAATACTTAAGCAAGACACTGTACTATATTCTGTACTAGATGTTTAGTTGATATGACCAATATCTTTTTATTTTCTTTTAATAAACCTTTTATTTTCCTTTTTGAATTTCCATCCTGAATGTAATGGTCCAGATTCAGGAAGTAGATATCGCTTTGAGTCAGGTGGTATAACATTAGTCTGGACAAAACATTTTCAACCATTCAACCATTTGCTGTAATTGTACTAACTGATTTTTTAAAGTGGTATAATTTTTTTTAACTGTTTTCAAACCTTCCTCTGCTTAACACTGACGCTTTTATCTGTACTATTCTTTGTAACGGTGACCATGTGAAATGTCATGGCTACTTTCATGGCTTTGACTGGTCAGCAAAAAGGCACAATAGATTCAAAGCTGTGGAAAATATTTAGCTTACATAGTTAAAGGCCCTGTGACTGCTGCTTGAAAAGAGGAGTTCTTCATGTCTTTTAAAAACGTGAAATACGCGTCTTCTGTCCGTTGTTGCTCTCTCCATACATTGATATGGAAATGTTTCTTGGGGCATTTTGAGGATAAAATTTGACAGGGCCACTTCATTCAGACTTAGTCCCACGACTTACTGAATTAACAACATTAAATAATTTTCTAAATTTCAAAATGTCAGAATACTAAACATAATCCAAATAAACAAAATAACTTTTTAATCCTGCAAAATACATTTAATTGAATTTGCAAACTATTATCTGGAGTAAAGTAATTAATCTATTTCACTGAACTGTTGTTCTTACAGCAGTAAGTTTGGTCTATATAGAAACCTCTAGCAATATGCCAGTATAAACATTTAGGTTTTCAGTATGAAGGGGAAAAAATGGATTCTATATTTTGTTTTTGAGTACAGTCACACATCCTTCAGCAACTTGTCTGACGTTCAAGTAGACCATAACCAGAAAACCGAAAACCTAACAATTGCAAGATCTCACACCTTTCCTCATTTACTTACTCCTGCCAAAGGACACAAGGGTAATCAGTCCAGCTACAGAAAAAAGAAATGTTGAATACCTACATGTATTTAATGCAGACACAGAGAATTAACAGACTGTAAACAGACATTCAGTGGTAATTAAACCCAGATTCACAGCATCCTGGAGCTATGTGATGCCGATACTACCTACTTTGTAGTTGTCGACTAAACACTATTGCTAAAAATATAGATTCAGTGACTCATTGTGTACACTTTCCACTTCACATATCTACATTTATATGCTTAAATTTTTTGACTATTTTCATTTGAACAGTTCTTAGACACTTTTTGAACATGAAATGACAGGTGGTTGAGGTAGTCTGTGTACATTTTGGAAAAGTTAATATTTGTCCCTCTGTACTTCCATTCAGGTGTTTTTGTAGCCTGTCCACCAATAACAACAAAAGTACAATAAATGTCCCAGCTGAAAAAATTGAAAGTTTAAAGTTCCAAGTACAACACAACTTTCTTCCAACAAGTTGTAGCATGATTCTAGCAGGTCTGAACAGTGCAGAAATCCAGTTCTTGTGGCTTTTTTTTGCTTGAGCAGTAATCTCTTGGCAGCAGAACCCCAGTTTGAGTGACACAGTGAACGGGCCGTTTCTTGAAGCCTTTCCCACAGCTTTTTGAGCATGATGACCATTCTCCATAACTCCATATGGGGCAAGGATCACCACACACCTTTACTGTACTAGGTTTTTGGATGCTCGCACAATGTATGGATTTTTTCCCATTCAAGTCAAGACACTGGACAAGTCTTTTCTGAAAACCATTCCCACAACTTACTGAACATTCTTCCCAGCCATTGGTCACCCACTGGTAAGTTTTGTGATGGTCAGATGTTTTCAGTTTCTCTTCGTTGCCACTCGTCAAAATACTATTTTGATTTTTTTTTTTCTCATCCTTTTTCAAAAGTTTCTCTTTGATGTTGTCCTTAAAAAGGTAGTAGGAATAGCGCACACGTGGTGGGGTCATTTTACCCACAGACAACACTTCAACTATTAGAGGCTCTTGAAGAGGTCTTATAGACTGCAGCTTCTCTACAGACGTGGCAGATCCACTGTAGTGTAGCAAGCTGCCATTTACTATAATTTCTCGCTCAGCTGCAGACACTACAAAATTCCCATTAATTAGATACTGACCTTGAATGTTCTTGACGGCTAAGTAGTTGTCATCATTCACCAAACCTCTGTAGCCACGCTGCCTGATATCTATGTTTGAAGCTTTGGCTGGTAAAGTAATTACAAAATTATATCCTTGTCTGTAAAAAATAAAAGCCTGTTTTAGAAAACACACACTAAACATTGTATTAAACATTATGATTAACTTACAAAGATTTGGTGAACACTCCAGTGACTTTTTTGCAGTTTTGGTTGTTTCCTCCACAAACTCCACACTTGTCAAACTTCAAGCTAGAATTCAGTTTGCCATCACATCCTGCTTTAACGCACTTTCCCTGAATGCAGAGTGCTGAGGTGCCAGGTGAGCAGACAGTTCCATCCACAACCTGTTTCATTTTGTTAAAAACAATCATATAAATGCATGCAAGACCACTTTAAGTTTAAAGAAGTCACATGTCACTTTTAGAAACAGACCTATACAGCTTTAAAAAGTAAAATATTTAATCTGTGGATTGCATTTTTAAGCCGATTGTGCAAAAATGAAATGCACAGAGGTTTTGCCAAACTTACCTTTGGAGCAAGTACATAAAAGTATCCAGTGCCACTGGCCCTGCATATGAGCTTGCATCTGTCTTTTGGGGAAACGCCAGAGTATTTAGGTACCCACATTGCAGAGGAACCAAGTCTGTTTGTTTTTATACTAAAGTTATTAAAAGCCTCACACTGCTCCTCACGAAAACTCTTTCCTATAAAGAAAATGACACCAATATATTTGACACATTTATATCACAAAAAGGTAATTAAGATCCACATAAGGGACTTAAATGCATCCTGTTAACCTGTATACTTGCATGGCTCAACATTGCAAGACCGATATTTCACACGCAAGCCTTGGCAGTATTTTCCCCCATTTACTGGAACTGGATTGTTGCAGTCTCTTTTAGCAAGCTGAATTCCTCCCCCACATGTTCGAGAACACATTCCATATGACCCCCACTTACTCCACAGTCCATCTACCTGTGAAGACAGGTAGAGACAAAGTGAAATAAACAATACAAAAAAATGCAAAATATAAAAAAAAAATGTAAGCTGTTAATAACATATGCTGTATTATTCATGTTCAATTGAATTTTATTAATAATAATACCAAATGTAAATTATTCCTTCATTCTTTATCTTCCGTTTAATCCTCTATTAGGTTCCCCATGCCCATCCAGGGGAGAGTGTTTTGGGCGCTGGGCAGACACATTCGCTCACATGGACACACACACAAACCCACACTATATAGGGCAATTTAGAGCATTCAATTTAACTTTAATCCATGTTTTTAGACTGTGAAAGGAAACCAGAGGACCTGAAGGAAATCCACGTGGACACGGGGAAAACATGGAAACCACTCAGATTGAAATTCGAACCTGGAATATCCAGCGCTGAAAGGCAAATACACCACTAAGCCACTGTGCCATCCACCAAATATAAATGAACATTTATTAAATTATATTTAGCCTAGGCGGCACGGTGGCTTAGTGGTTAGCACGTTCGCCTCTCAGCGCTAGGGATTCCTGGTTCGAATCCCCATCTGGTGTTCTCCCCGTGTCCGCTTGGGTTTCCTCCGGGTTCTCTGGTTTCCTCCCACAGTCGAAAAACATGGATCAAGTCAATTGAGTTCTCCAAAATTGCCCCATATAGAGTGTGTTTGTGTGAGTGAGTGTGTGCCCAGCGATGGATTGGCGCCCTGTCCTGGGTGTATCTGCCCAGCACCCGAAACGTTTTCCCCTGGATGGGCATGGGGAACCCCCCCTCGACCCTAGTAGATGATTAAGAGGAAGATAATGGATGGATGGTTGAAAATTATTTTGCCCAAAATGATACAAAATAGCTATTGTTTGAACACACAGCAGTAGTTATTAACACAGTTTCTCTGCTCTTACCATGTATTTTGTAGTGGTGGTCCTACTGGTACAAACACCCCTGTAACATATTTTGTTTATACCGCAGCTGGTGCCATCAGCCCAGGGAAAGTGACGAGTCTGACATACCAGCTGCCCTCTGGTCTTTCCTGTGCACCAAAGCTTTGAGCATGCTAACACATAAGGACAGGGTTTGGATCCACTGCCAAATGCAACCTCACACTGGCGACTCAGACTGTAAGAAAGTCCAGGAGGGTCGTCTGGTAGCGTTAGCTGCTTCACAGGTTTATCCAGCAAACAGTCACCTTATAAAAACAAACCAGGAAATCTCATATAATTGAACTGTAGTATGTTATCCAATACAGCAAAACCTTCCAGCCCAGTACAAATGTGATTTTAAAATACCTTTGTATCTTGCTAAATGGCTAGACTGAAAATTAGCTAATATCCAGACATGGGTATAGATAATAGGGGAATGGTAGCTAAGTGATTAGGGTGTTGGGCTATTAATCTGAAGTTTCAAATCCCAGGCCCACTGAAGTTACCAATGTGGGTTCTTGAACAAGACCATTAACCCTCATTGCTCTAGGGGTGCTGTAGCAAACCTGTGTTCTGACCCCAACCAAGTTGGGATACTTGTCAGTTGCTTTGGATAAACAGACTTTAACAAACCATATCTGACAGTTTGAGCACATGTTGTTTTGCTTTACTCCTTTACCTGTCTTGTTCTTTTCAGGTCGACTATTAACTAAATACAAAGTTAAACTATGCAGATATCGTTTGTTGATCTAAATAAAACAATAGAAATATGATTATGGTAAATAATAACTTTTATCTGCATTTTAAAGGTTGGGAGGTGTCAGTTTGAAGCCATAAATAGAAAAACTGTGTATATTTTTAAGAGTCAGTGAAAGAAGATGGGTTATACTGACCATGGCCACTATCCAGGAAGTCAGTCACTATGGTGGCACTGCAAATGGACCATGGATTGTTGTGATCCACTTGAATGAGGGTAGGGGACATCATGTGGTTCTCCTTCAGTTTTCCATACCTCTCCACACAGGTCTTTACATTATCATGTGGCAAATTAAGGACATGACCTGAGAACAGATTAAACATACTTAGACTTTTCACTTCATATTTTTATGTGACTACAGTTCATTAGTGAACTAATTAAATTAATTAAAGTAATTCATATATGGCAAATTGGCTATTGTTATCTGTTAATAATTAACTAATCTGCTTATCCTGCCAAAGGCTGGACCCTATCCCAGTGCTCAGAGTCAAAGATGACAAAATGCACTGGACAGGTTTGCAGTTCATTATAGACTACAAGTAGAAGATACAAACTACGCAAAAATAAAATTGTACTTGCTATCAAACTTAATACAGCATACATCATATAATGTATCATTCCTGTAGGAATGTATAACAACGCACCTGTTGTGGTATATCAGGGGTTAAAGGAAATAGCTCGCTGACCATTCAAGCCTCACTACTTCTCAGCTTCTGATGCTGATTTTTACCACTAGTATTTCTACTTTAAAGAAGTAGAAAACAGTAAGTCATTTTGCTTACCTAGTTCGTGTGCTGTGGTAAAAGCTGAGGGAAGCCCATCATCCTCAATAACTGAACAACTTCTTTTGGGATCACACATGGTCCCAACATCAGCCATGCCAAGGGTATCACAGGTCGTGGAGCCACACAAGTCCTAGGGGAAGTTAAAAATGTCCATAGTGAATAAGCACTGCAAAAATAGGAAAACATACAGTCCTTTTCATGTTCTAAGAAGTTTTATTTTCAAAATGAACACCACTAGTGCATACAAAATTAGCCTTGTGTTAAACTACTGCCGACATTGTGCCATATGCCAGCTTAATCAGTGATGATAGTTGTTAAATCGTTTGTATTGATTAGTGACCTGGGCAGTAATGCATTCAGTCCAAAAAGAAATGCTGCTGTACCACGTCTAGCAGCGATGGCCAAGAATGTCTATAAAGAGATTAAGTCCAAATACAGCTGGAAACTTCTGGAGGAATGTGCCTGGTAGGGCAAGCTGATGTTTCAGTGACAAAAGAATGATTTAGCAGTGTGATTATAATCCACTCTGTAGTTTTTTTTTTTTTTTTTTTTAGAATTGTAACATCTGATCATGTTAAATGATATGATCCTAGACAATTATAGGTTCATGCTCTCAATATTTTACATTCTTGCACAAGACGTACATTCTCATCGTGTAAGACTGTGAAATTATTTTAAGCACCAAAACAATATAATTTATGCAGTGTCAATACTTTCAATTATTCATTCATTCATTATCTTCCGCTTTATCCTCTATTAGGGTCACGGTGGGGTTCCCCATGCCCATCCAGGAGAGAACGTTTCGGGCGCTGGGCAGCTAGACCCAGGACAGGGCGGCACTTCATCGCTGAGCATACACTCACTCACACAGACACACTCTATATGGGGCAATTTCGAGAATTCAATTGACTTGATCCATGTTTTTAGACTGTGGGAGGAAACCGGAGAACACGGAGGAAACCCACGCGGACATGGGGAGAACATGGAAACTCCACCCAGATGGGGATTCGAACCGGGAATCCCTAGCGCTGAGAGGCGAACGTGCTAACCACTAAGCCACCGTGCCGCCAATTACTTTCAATTATTAATGCTTAAATTTAGAATTGGTATTAATTCTAATGGTTTTAAATGAAAAGTCCATCAAATTTATACAGGTATTCACACACTTTTAGCCAGATCGTTTAAGCATTACTACATAGTTAAGATATTTAAATAGTTTGAAATAACAGATCTGTAACATTAAAAAAAGATAGTGAATAACTAAAGGTAATATGCTAATGTCATACAAAAAGGACTGATACTACACATCCAGGTGTCGATCCGAGGATATTCTTGCTGTGTGGTGACACTGCTGCTGTGCAGCCACTTATCACAGATATTGAACAAGCATTGTAAAAAATAAAAAGAACATAACTTGCTTGTAGAGAGCTGACAACAAGTATATTACATAAAAGATTTACATAAATGCCCAATGACGTACAAAAAAACAACTATATTTTCCTGACTGCCGTCTGATGCCACCAACTTATCCAGAAGTTGTTTGGACCAGCTGCCAGAAGAAAACTTTTGCTGTCAAACACCAACAAACAGAAACTTTTTGCTGTGACCATGTCCTATTGAGACCCAACCACAGAAATGTACACAATCACAATATTGCAATGCTGCATCCCCTCTGTGAACCATAAAGGTGGTTCAACATTTGATTTTGTGGGACTGTTTTAAGAAACGTGAGGATAATTGCATCACAGACATCAACCAGCAGATTTTAAATTACATTTTTGCTGTCTTAGACATGCCTTATAGATAGATTGCTGAAAAGAAGAGTTTTACTTGAAGCCCACTTGTCTGTTAACTTTCTTGCAGAAAAAAAATGTAGTTTTCTTTTAATGGATTTGAATATGTACTTTAAGGGACACAAATTTTTTTTACTTCGATTTTCACATGAGCGGCACGGTGACTTAGTGGTTAGCACATTCGCCTCTCAGCGCTAGGGATTCCCTGTTTGAATCCCCATCTGAGTGGTTTCCATGTTCTCCCCGTGTCCGCGTGGGTTTCCTCCGGGTTCTCCGGTTTCCTCCCACAGTCCAAAAACATGGATCAAGTCAATTGAGTTCTCCAAATTGCCCCATATAGAGTGTGTTTGGGTGAGTGAGTGTGTGCCCAGCGATAGGTTGGCGCCCTGTCCTGGGTCTATCTGCCCAGCGCCCGAAACATTCTCCCCTGGATGGACATGGGGAACCCCACTGAGACCCTAATAGAGGATAAAGCGGGAGATAATGAATGAATGAATGAATGAATGAATGAATGAATTTTCACATGAGAAATTATATTTTGTGTTAATATTCAGCAAAAACCATGCGTTGTCTTTTTGAATAGTAAAAAGATCAACAGAACAAACCTATTGTTTTGGCACCTTTATGGTAAAATTAATTATTTCATAATAAATCATATAACGGCGGCACGGTGGTTTAGTGGTTAGCACGTTCACCTCTTATCGCTAGGGATTCCTGGTTCGAATCCCCATCTGGGTGGAGTTTCCATGTTCTCCCTGTCTCCGCGTGGGTTTCCTCCGGGTTCTCCGGTTTCCTCCCACAGTCCAAAAACATGGATCAAGTCAATTGAATTCTCAAAATTGCCCCATATAGAGTGTGTGTGTCTCTGTGTGTGAGTGTGTGCCCAGCGATGGATTGGCGCCCTGTCCTTGGTGTATCTGCCCAGCGCCCGAGAGGTTCTCCCCTGGATGGGCATGGGGAACCCCACCGCGACCCTATTAGAGGATAAAGCGGGAGATAATGAATGAATGAATGAATGAATGAATGGCTATGACTATCACTAATCATTAATAATATTACTAAAATGCTGCACAGTTTAGGGATGACGGGCGCATACTCCACCTGCTTTGTAAAGAGAACAGCAGTGTCCCAGTCAGCAAGGTGTTTTCCATCAGTTCTTTTGAAATCCATTTGCCAGGTGCAGAAACGACGCAGCGTTAAAGCAGCATTGCTGGAGATCACGGGTCCTTTCCTGGTCTCATCAATGACCAGTATATCCACCACGATGATGTTGATGATGTTCATGATGCTGGGATGTCTGTACAACTTGGCGGCCACAGCCAACAGAGTCAAGAGGTAATGCTTCAGATCATCACCATGGAATTCGGCCATGGACTCATCAGCCACGAGCAGGACCTCCACATACCGGGGCAGAGACACAAACCTTTTGGATCGGTCCTTGACGTTAAGAGGAGATTGATTTCGTGAGTTCGGAGTTCTCGGGAGTTCGGTGAGCTCTTGGTTGACGCCTGATGCGGCGCCACATCTGGAGGTGAAGTTGTGGGGACTGATGGAGTCACCTCGCCGACACATGACGTGCGTGTTTCCCGGGTGCAGCTGAAATGTTTGGTTTCTTCGTGGTTTGAAGTCATACTGCATGCGGTTATAATAAAAAGCGCCACTCGTCCCGGCACACAGACTGACAGCGGCGGAGGAGGACGCGTCCGAGTTCACAGCCCCAGAGTAGAAGCAGCGGCGCAACGCGGAGCCAAGTCGCTGTCCCAAAAACCCGGAGTCAGGCACAAGGTTTATAAAGAACTGCTGATTAAAAGCGCTGATTCGAACCTCCACCGCCCTGTCGCTCCGCCAGCTCTCACCGAACGAACTGTCGAGCTGCACAAGTTCACAGAACTCGTTCTCCATGCAGAAATATAGATTCATAGAAAACAGTGTACATCCCAGATAAAGCATCAACCCCACAAACATCGTTAAGTCCTGGAGGAAAGCAGCATGCGTGAAGATTCCTGTCTCCCTAATTACATAGTTTAATTAAAGGCTGCAGCGTTCCGTTGCTGAAAGACAAGTGGTGCATTCTGACGCGCGGTGTGGATCAGTCGTCTCTCTTCTGTCAGGCGCGCGCCGTTGCGTCATATGTAAATAACGCAAACTAAAACCAGAGAGGGCGGGAGGCACGGGGGCTTAGTGGTTAGCACGTTCGCCTCTCAGCACTAGGGATTCCCGGTTCGAATCCCCATCTGGGTGGAGTTTCCATGTTCTCCCCGTGTCCGCGTGGGTTTCCTCCGGGTTCTCCGGTTTCCTCCCACAGTCCAAAAACATGGATCAAGTCAGTTGAGTTCTCCAAATTGCCTCATATAGAGTGTGTATGTGTGACTGAGTGTGTGCCCAGTGACGGATTGACGCCCTGTCCTGGGTGTATCTGGATGGGCATGGGGAACCCCCCCCCCAAATTAAGGGTTAATGAATAAATCCAAGCCAAATATAATTCAAACTTGTCCGTTGTTGTGTTTTATAAGTCGAACCGTCTACAACAATTCTAAGACGCTTGTTGAATTCTACATCATATGAAGCCGATTAAAGGACATCCTTTGACCCCCCCCCCCCGCATTATATAATAAGATAACTTTGTTGCACCAATATATTGATTCATCTTATTAAATAATGATATAAAACTTAACATCTAATATTTATGTTTATCGAAAACATGACAATAAAGATAAACACTTTGATTCCTATAAAAGCGTGTCGCCCCCTGCAGTTTTCTGGGTTTGGAAAAGCAAGCCATCTGCTATTCTAAATGATCCACAATAAAATCAACCGTTAAAAAGGTAGGACTGTTACAAAATACTCTTTAAACTACGTTTAACCATTCACCGCATTTTTAATTTTACAATTACTGATGTACTGTATTGCCATTAGGTCTGTAGACACTATTAATAAACTGCATGTGGAAAACTGTGAAAAAAGATATGAAACAATTATATTGTATTACTACGAACGTTTAATAGTAAACACAGCAGGGAAAATATGTTGTTTTTTCATTTATAGGTTCTTAAACATCTGTAAGTATTTAAGGATTATGTTAGTTTGAATAAATAGTTTGTTCTGTGGGACAATGATTAGCTATTCCAATAATGAACCTGTTGTGTTTTTAATTCACTATTTCAAATTTCAATATTAATTTTTAAAATAATAATCAATAGTGTGCTTTTTGCATTCTTGTTTGCAAACAGTTAGCAGTGAAATATTTAAAAGTGCATTACGGTGCTGTTGTTGAGACTGAACTGATGTTGCTCTAAATGCACAGACTGCCGCCTTGTGTATATAAACCATACTGCACGCGGGCATCACTGAACAGTAATCTACAGTATACAGAATATTTTAAGTAGGATTCAGTTAAAATTGTGCTTAATCTTATTGCAAGCAGGACCACATATTTTTAAAGAATAATGTAATAATTATAATGTAAGATGTCACACCACCACAGTAAAAGTGTTAACATGACTCAGATCCGGTTGAATTTTGGAATGGCAGTGTGCCAAAATGGCTTGTAATTCAGGAAGTCCTTTAAAGATTGTTGAACTACTAATTAATCTTCTAATTAATTGAGTAATTAATTGGGGACACACTCATAATTCTTACGCACTCTCTTTTCTACATCCAAAAGTGGGTAGTAGGTGATTCCGGAAGCAGCCTAAGTGTTTTTAAAACCTAAGAACAGTTACTTTGCCTCTGTTCCAGGTTTAAAAAAAAAAAAAAAACAGTTGGTTGCAGCTATTGGTTCTTTGTGCTTATATCTAATAGACTAAACGTTGTCAATAAAGACAGTAACTGAAAATAAGTAAAAATGAGAAAATTAGAGAAGGATGAATAAGTAAATTATTATCATAAATTTATTTCATTTTTTAAAAAGTGTCCCAACTCTTTTGGAAATATGTATTTTTCTGATGAAAACCTCAGGTGGGACATACTTGTCCTAAAATAACTTAATATTTTATCCAGTTCACAGAAAATGATCAAATTTTAACTTTCTCATGTGCAATTCCAGCTTATTATGGTGCGTGTCTATTAAATACTTTTCTGCATGTTCATTTATATAAAAAGTTTTCTAATATTTATATACAGAATCATATACATTTTAAGTTACTTTTAAGTAATTTAAAAAAAGTTAGTAAGTACATATGATGTACATATAATACTAAATGGCTCAGAGAAAGTACTGCTGTTTTTGGATATTTTTAATATTTGGTTTCTACTTTGCATAGAGGAGTTGTAATAAACTGTGTTTACAGTGTTATGGAAATGTGGTTTCTGAAGCCATGCAATGATTTCTAAAAGAGAAATTTTAAAGCAGTGCAAACAGTCCATCCAATATTTGTTTTGGGGATTGCTTTCTGCGTACAGTTTTCTCTGTATCGTAGAAAAGAAAATCCTCAAATATACTTTTGATTTTTTTTGTTGACAAATTATATATATATATATATATATATATATATATATATATATATATATATATATATATATATATATATATATATATATATATATATATATATATTTTTTATTTTATTTTTTTTCAAATCATGTCCCTAAATAAAGCTAATTTCTAAATGTTCCTATATATTTACTTGCTATATAATTTTAGTTCTTGCACGTTTTTTGCTTTGCTGTGTATTATTTCTTGTATTTGTGCTTCCTGAATAAATTTTTCACTTTGGTGCAAGACAAGCCTCCCGATTCTGGAGTAGTGTCTAAGGTTTTTTCCATGCCATTCATCAACAGATACTGTTACTAGCAAGTAGTCTAGAGTTTCCCACTCCTGTACACTTTTTATCTCACTCAAACTGACTTGCCTTTTTTCTTTATAACAAAAATCTGTTACCATGATTTCATGGAGAAGGATGGAGATCACCAGGGGGCGGTGTTTCCACTGTGTTCTGTGAAAAGGAACGCTCCCTTAGGAATGAATAGCAAGATAAACAATCTGTTGCAGTTACATTACTGCTTACAATTCAAGACAGACTGCTTGTCTTATTCAAGCCAGTATAGCTATTTGTCCACACTCCTGCCGAGAATCGAGCGTTTTAAGTGTTATTCTTTTACGAAAGACAGGCCATCCATTCTGTCTGTCTTATCTAGAGGCTGTTTAAATATAATTTTCACACATCTTGACCTTTGATTTTCATCTTCACAACTGCTATTGTAAAAGACACCGTGCAAAAAGAGGAAGGATGAAAAACAAAAAAGACAAGCGGGCTTTTCTCACTCTTGTTATAACAAGCAGATTTGGCTTGCTATAGACTGTAAATAATGGCCTTCATTACTTTAATGAGTTAAAATTAGATTATGCAATTAGTAGCTTCGGTATTTGAAGTATGAAGATGTATCAGCACCAAAGGAGTATGGACAGCGACTGGAACTCATTAAGCACTCACAGCAATGAAATAAAAGTAATAAATAAAAGAAACAAAATAACTTAAGAGCATTACCACTAGACTTCAGTCATATGCCTTTTTAAGAAACCTTAGGAGTGCCATCAAAGAATCCATTTTTGTTGGTATATATAAATGAATTGCCATACACACAAACACATGTATATATACATGTATATACTGTACACACACACACACACACACACACACACACACACACACACACACACACACACACACACACACACACACACACACAATTCTTATAGCATCTGACATCCAATAAAAAATATTAACATAAAAAGTGAACATCAGAACATGTTTCACATCACATCAGTGAATATTCATTGCTGTACAGAGGACTATTAAATGACAAATTAAATGACTGAAGGGTCATTTTAATCTCTTATGGTTACAAGTGCCTTTAAATATGAGGGCTTTTTAATCGTTTGTGTTCGAATACAAGTTCAAGTTCATGTTCAAGTGGAAGGAACACACTAGAAGTCAAACAGGTGCATATGTAAAAGAGCGCAGTGTTGCATTATATATCACTTGCTTGGCTTCACTGGCACATATTATTATTGGTTTTGCTATTGATGACTGAAACTTTTAAGCTTCTTTTATGATTTTAAGATTCATTTCAATAAATGTATAACATATATCTGATCTTATCAAAACAATCATTTGTCTACAGGGTATTCATGTGTGAAAATTCTTAGGGTTGGAAAATTGTAAACTTGAATATGTATATAACAACAAATAAAACAAATGTCAGTATTTGTAATTTCAGCCGTTTATTATAATGCATTAAAATAATATAAATATGAGAAATGTACTTCACTAAGTACAACAGCCAAGTAGGAAAATATTACATTTACATTTAGCAGACGCTTTCATCCAAAGCGACTTACAAGGTGAGCACAGGGTTAATCACAACATCCCTGGAGCAATGAGGGTTAAGGGTCTTGCTCAAGGACCCACACTGGTAATTCAGTGGACCTGGGATTTGAACCCCCAACCTTCAGATTGATAGCCCAATGCCCTAACCACTGAGCTACCATGCCCAAATATAAAGGCAGAGCATGTTCTCTTGTAAATGCAAGACAAAATCAGACCTGGGAGAAATAATGCTATTTAATTTTAACATTTGCCTGTTTTACAGTACTTGCAGCAGTTAGTTATATCTACAGAATTATTTAAAAGCTTAAAGCAGATCAGCTTCATATCTTAAAAATCAGCCCCCCAGATATTACTGAAACACGTGTGCTTTTCTTTTCCTCTAGAGGGCAGCATAGTTATGCTCCGATTCCATCAGACTGTCACATTACTCAACTGAAAATTCTGCTAAATAACTTCCATCAGTTTGGCCTGAAGCCATAGAGAGTCAGTCTCGGAGGAGGTACGAATGTAACTGAAATTTATTCCGAGGGAAAAAAAAAACCCCACAGAAACAGCGGGAACTTCCCTTTTTAATTTACATTCATATACTGAAATATTGTGGCATAACATTTTTGCCAGATATTTTTTGGAGTAACATTAATACTTGGTAACATTGTTAATAATAATAAAAGTATTGTATAATGTTTGGTTATAAACACTTTAATAATGTACACTTTTGACTGATTTATGTGTAAGAAATGTTTTAAAGGTTAATGTATTTTATTTTAATGTATGTTTAAAATACTTAGTTTTTTTATGTATATTACTTCACTAACAAAATGAAATGTTATTAACAACAAATGATAAAAAACTATATTAAAATACACTAATGTTAAACTGACAGAAACCAGTCAAAAATTTTAAACTGATATTATATTTTATGATGCTAGCATGCACAATACACGAAGTTAGTAATTTGCAATATATAAAGTAGTGGTATGAAATAGTTCCAAATATATAAAATGAATATTTAAAAGGTCAGTATACATCCTGTTTAAAAATAAATCATTGGCCTGGTTATAGACCATTTATCCATTTACATGATTGTTAATTTCATCTTGCCCAAGACATTTCTGACTGCCAGAGGGTCAGTGTTGTGGACCACAATATGTGGTCATATTTGGATCTTATTTCAATAAAATAAAACTAGTAATGACGATAAGTACACATGTCCAGCTAATTGTAAAAGGAAGCTTAACAAATATAATCAGTGATGCTACTTGCTTTCAGTGTTCTTTATTATTAAATCTAGAACATAGATGCAAATATTATAAAAACGTCCTGGCAATTATTTGCATTTAAACAAATAGGTTATGGTCATCTCTAAAGCTGCCTACCTCTTTAGCTCTGTTGGAAAAGATGCACTTTGATTTAGAAACATCTCCTATCTACAGTACCATGAACAAGTTCTGTCTGAGTTTAAAGCTTGATGCTGCAATTTTACTGCAGTAGTAGCCTTGCCCTCAAGATTCTTTTAATAAAAGCAAATCTGTTCCATCTGCAACATGGAGGCAGGTAAGATCAATAACATTTAACAATCGCTGTCACGAAGCTTACTTAGCCTCTTATATGTGATGAAGTACTTCATTTGTAGGCTGTCTATAATTAGGTTACTCAATGTGTCACTATGGTTGTGTTAGGTAGTCTAGGAATTATTCTAACATTTATAGTCTTCAATGTTTTATTATTTAATCAAGGGGTTAAGTGTCATGTACGGTCAGAATAAAATATAAATCAGTCCTATGCTATCTTAAGAACCTTTATTACTTCATCATTTTTTGAATAGAGAGCTATTCCCCTCCAGGTCATATAGAAATCTGATCACAGACAGAAGGACAAAAAGATTATTTTACTGTCATTATGTCATTGTGAACTATTTCCTAAGCCTATAGGTTAATATATTAAGACAACAAAATGCAGCTGGTATGTACCAGATGTGCAAATAGTAGCATTGTTGAAAATATTATATGAAAATATGCCATGAGAAGTGTATAATAGAGTAGCAGTTTACAAAATGTGCAAAGGTGTACAGGTTTTCTATACATATCATAGGTAATACTGCGATATTTGTACAGGGCATGTCAAACAAATGCTACAAAAATGTTTAGCATTTTAGGGTAAATGACTTGGTCATCTGAATAATTTGAATGGTTAAAGGTAAATTTCCTCACATAAGTATATTTAAGATATGTGAAGGTTTTTTGTTTTACATTTTAATTACATATAACGATTACGTTTTGGAACATATGTTGTTTAGTCAACGAAGCTTGTATTGCAAGAACACTTAGTACAGTAATGTCTTTGATTCCCCAGACTTCTCAAAACGAGTGTATCAGGGTGTCAGGGTCAAGCATACGGTCAAGGATCTGCTTGCAGAAAAGAGATCACGTCAATCCAGTGGCCAACGCTTTAGTGTAAGTTCAATTTGAGCCTAATCATTAAACTTAACTGAAATTGAGTTCATGTCAATGTTTCACTGTGCTTTCCACAGTCCCATTCTTTCTGTTACTGCACTTTTCTTTATTACATGCAAACAGTCTGTTAAAAACAGTTGGTATATCTATCTGGTAGCATCAGGCATGGCTTTGCTCTATTATTTACCCAATGGCTTATCGTCTTATTCTAATGATTCCTGATTCATTGACCTCAGATATATTGCTTTTACAATCTTACTCTTTTTTTCCTTTCTGTGCGGTAAAGTAAAGCCCATTAGCAAATACCAAAACATAAGCAATAAGTAGCTGAAAGGAGCCTAGCAATCACATGTGCTTTCACAATGAAGGCAGCAACAATAACCAACAATAGCAATGGTCACGAACGCCGTGCCACAGCAAGTTAAGCTGCCGTTTTGGTCTGTGGTCTGCTTATGCAAAGTCAATGTCTCGCACACCTGCCCAGTAATATTGTTCATCGTGCAGACCACAGACAAGTCTGCCATTGTTGCTCCAGACAGATCAGAATAAGGCTTTTAGACATCTCGCTGCACCAGCAACTTTAGCCTTTCATAGTTAAGTCCTCACCATTGTTTCTCATAGGAGCTGTGTCTGTTTGCATTGCCATCTTAACCTTGGATGCATTCAGTTAGTGTTAGAAAAGAGGACCAAAATGCCTACACACAAAAAGCAAGCTACAGTATGTGCACATGCAACACACGCATCATGCATGAATTAATATTTGTCAACTGACTGTATACAACTGACAAAATACATATTATGAAACTGGAACCTTGTTTGTGACTTCACTCCACTCAAAACTAGAAAGTATTAATGAAATAGACAATACCTATTTAATGATTGCTTACCTAATATATTAAAAACTTAAATGTTGCCTACATATGTCCAATACACCACAATACATGCTAAAGTGATTTGCAAAGAAATATATTTTTCAGTATTATTACTTATGACAAGTGATTACATTATGAGAATGTTAATTAATCGTTTAAGAACAACAGATTCCCTTTAAATGTCATCCAAATCAGTGCTACTAATAGGTGCGAGTCTTTGGACAAATGTGAGGAGCAGCAATTGCGGTCATAGAACTGAAACATTATCTGAAAGGGAAAGGACTTTTAAGAGAAATCTAAGCAAATTGAGGGTGACTAACACAAAAGCTGCTGACACAAAAGTTTCAGCTGGCTTTTTACTTTCGTCCTTTTAACTAAAGAAGAGACAGCCCATATGTAGGCATAAGCAAACTTTCAGGTCTAAACATGACACGCAGCAAAGGGAGACACTTGCCACACTTGCAGCCTAAATAATAGCAACAATAGAATACTGCTGTCATATAATCCCAGCTGAATAAGAGGTTCTGAACACAGAGTAATTATGTATTATAACTCAAGCAGTTGGTAGATGATGTATGTGATTTTGTTAGCATTTAGTTTAGTTAAATTCATACAAACAGTAAAAAGTTTAAACTAGCAATTTGTTTTAAAAGAAAATGTTTTCACTAAAAGTAACTACAATAAAAACTAAATTAAAATACGGAGTCAATTAAATACTTAAAGATGATTGAGCTGGACCCGACTCATGAACTACAACAGTGTTAGCAAGGTAAAGCTGCCACCACTGTTATTTTTTAACTGATACATTGTATTTGTGTATTACCTGCAGGCTTACAGTTGGCAGTAAATTAAAATGATTATTTTTTTTAATTTTACAATAAATTTTGACAATAACAGCTGACAGTAAATACAGGTCTACCTTCACCTGTGGACTAAATGATTCCACCAGTGGTAACTTGGCAGAAAACTCAAACTGTAATACATCTCAACTGTACACTGTCCAGGACCATAACCACTAGAACAAAATGTTCGTTGCTCTGCTAATGTAAATATGAAGTCTGCTTGATATTTATCTAGTCCGTGCAGTGGTTTGCAGAGCTTAGACACTAGTTAGTCTTCTCCACAGCTAGACAAAGAGGCAGTTTATGTAAACATAGACAATTTTAGTTTAACAAAAAGAACATTTTGAACTGGATTTGAAAATTTATTTTTTGATGATTAATTGGCAAGGCATACACTACACTAACAAATGCTCCAGTGGCAACAATTCCAAACAAATTTTGGTGACAATGGCCATGTAAGAAGTAGATTTGACATACTACTTCTAACATAATATCAGATTTAGCTTAAATAGTATAAAAGGCAAAAAGTGATGAAGGCATATCTGAATTTAGCATTATATTTAACTAATGACAAGAAATGTGAATGGCAGAATGTAAGAGCATCATCCATTGACATAATGCTTGTTTTTAACATTTTAAAATATTTTTTTATGATCTTTTTCTATTTTCTTGAATGAGGCATTAAAAGTGGGGGAAAAAATAAATACAACACACAAAATATAATCTCTGTAACATAGAAACACTTAATAAGAGAATCAAAAAGCAAAGGTTCCTGGTTGCAATTTTCCATAATTTAGTGGAACAAATGTTGATAAAATTAGTAATTATGTAACTACACAGCAGCATATGGCTGTTGAGCACACAGAAAACCATGATCTGAAATAATCTGATGGCAAATAACGTTCTTTTTTTACTGACGCACCAAGAGCTTAAATCAAACTTTTATCACTTGCATTGCACTACTAATAACTAAAAGAAAGGTGGTTGTACCATGACAAAAATAAACAAAAATGTTTTTTTTTTTTTCAAATACTCTTTGGCACAGATGCTGTATCAGTTGTACAGCATGCACATGGGATATTACAATAAAGAATATACCACATTTTTGGCTTTCTATATATAAACTCCAGTAATTAATACTGGGCAATCACACTGTGAACACACATAAAGCTTCTCTGACATGGAACTCTCCGTGGTGCTAGGTTATTTAAGTTAAAACTAATACAGTCTGGGTATGTTACATTTTATTCTGATCCTGCTTTTGGGAATAATTCTCTATAGCACATGGTAAATACTACATTAATTTGCATTTCTGATTTTTATCCATAGAGTGTGTGCATTCTCGTTGCCTAGTACCATTTTTATCTATATTATCTTATTTATTATATCTGTGGTAATCAGTGGTCATGATGCTTTACTTGATGTTCATTGTGTTTGGAAGTATTGTGTTTACATCTTTTGCAAATTATTGCTTGTTATTTTGTAAAACTTTGGCTTTAGTTCCATTCCAGCACACAAAATCTAAAAAAAAACGTACTGCTCAGAGAATGCATATGAACAGCTCACAGTACCACTTAAAATGTGCATTTAACCTAGATTTACTTTAAAGCATACATGATTGTGCATTTTTATGTTTTGGTAAACTATCTTGTCTATTACATATTGGTGCTTTTCTAGAGGAGAATGCTTGCTTTTCATATAGTCCTTATTTCTTTACAACTCAAGGGCCTGCCACTCATCTGTATTGAAAGATTTTCTTTGTTAAGCCTAAGTCAGATATGTGGGGGAGGTCTTATGTAACCACTGCTAAGTAAACACAAGCTACGTTAAAGCTCTTTTTTCTTGTCTTTTTCAGGGTTTTAGTGATGGCCTACTTTCAGTTTGTTGTAATTGTTATGTTGTCAAATACAATTGGAAACCTCGAGGAAGCATAGACAACTCATATTTAATGGAACTTTCACCAAGTTTTAAAATTTTTGTCAATTGCATATGGAGTCAACAGTTTAAACAACTCAAATATGCCATTACTAGATTTTAGGGCTACATTACTAGGGCTAGATTTAATTAAAGATGGATAATTTAGTAGATAAATAATAACTGAGAATTAACTGAGCAGATTCTGCAACAATGTTCAGATTATCCCATGTAAGGATTTTCTCAAAGATTAAGGTATCATGAAGAATCATTTTACTACATGGCTCACAACACCTGTCTTTTTGAGACTCTTCAGAATGTACTTGAACTCTGTAAATAAAGGTTCTGAAATTGCATACAGATGTCAAGGATGGTAGATAGCATGATTTAATCAAAGCTAACATGATTTTATGTATATGATTTTTTATTTAGTGTAACATTTAAAAATATATTTGCATTTTAAGTTTAATAAAAACACCAAACCACAGTGATATACATACAACCTTTACTTTGTGGTCTTGACTTGATGTTGAATTATTTTATGTCACAGCTCTTCATGTAGCTTTTTCACTGCCTGCAGCTTTCATTTTGGATGTTTTTGGGGCTAGATCTAGTCTTGATAGGCTTCAGCAGCATGATTTTCATACTCTGCTTTCAGAGATTCACTGAGCTGTAGACAGGTCACATAGGGAAGTCTTGTGATGGGCAAATGACATTCAAATCATGGCCTACAAATTTGCTTGCCCTTCAGCCAGGGTTACAGTGATATCAACACTACTATACTTGTAATATGCAAATGGTAGAGAAGCTCCATGCACTATTGACATTGCATGATATTTGACAACATTTGGTTTAACTTCATAAAAATATTCTTAACTTTTTGCCAAAATTGTAAAAGAAATATGCATCAATATTTTTCCCCATTTAAATATACTATAAACAATTGTTAAAAATGTATATAGCAAAAGCCAAGTTGTGTTTCAGTATGTTTTATGTAATAATATCTAAAAATGTTTATTCTTGTAACAAAGGGTTGACAAATTATTAAAAAAATAATTAAAAGATGGTAAGCGTGCCAAGGGTGAAAAAGAGCACGCTGTGAATGAGCTATTTCACTATACCAACTATTAAAATCATAATAGATGCGAAAACCACCATTCAAGCTTGGATAAGCAAACTGCTCCACCCAGCGCACATGGAAACAAAGGTTGAGTTTTAAAGAGAAAACATAGCTATAACTAACACAAGGAACTCAAGGCTATCACTCACACCACAGAATTTTGAGTACATCTAGATTGAATGCATAATGGGACTTCTCTAATAATGACAAAATATGATCTGAAAAATTACAAAAAAATGTATTACAGTTTTGCTAAATACTGAAAGGAATAGATTATCAGGGTACATGATTCTTAATTCTTGTTTTATTTAATAATACTTAAGAATGTAATATGTACCAGTCATCTACTATAACAAGCTGCAATATTTAAATGTTAAAATCCAATCCAAAGTTCAAACAACAGGAAAAATTAAACCATTAAAATGGCTATTTTGTCATATTAATTAAAACATTATGCCCCTGTTTTCTACGTAAAACTCTAAATATGTGTGCTTTCTGGACCAATGAATTGAGATTAATTGGAAAATAAATTCTTGAATCCAGCATTATACACTGTATTTCTGACCCAATGCAGAAGATGCTTTAGGGCTATTGCTAAAAAGACAGTGGTGTATAACATAATATGTAATCAAGAAATGACTGCAGTGGAAGCTTGAGTAACAGACTTCAGTTCAACGTTGACTGCACATATGTATAGTAGGTGTGCATCCTCTTCTTCTTGTAAAATTACAAAGTACATATGTATCAAACATATCCAGTAACAAACTGGACAATCAGTGTAGCAAAATGGTGGTGTATAGTAACTAGTGATTATATATTTTTAAGTTAGGTAATAATGCCTTTTATTTGCAGATACAGCATATACAGTAAGTGTGTATGTTTTTTGATATAGTGTGAAATTGAATGATATAATGCAATGAGCTCAAAACAGTCATGTTAGTTCATTTTAGGTTTATTTTGTTTGTTTTCAGGAGGTGACTGCTCCAAGCCCATTTATCCAAATGACAGGTGAGTCCTAATTATGTGAACCTAATTTCCGTGAGCTTTTTGTAGTTTTAATGTTATGATTATTGTGTTCCTAGTGATAAAAGAATAGTGTTTAAAGTTTACTGCAAAGATTACCCTTATTAGGGTCACTAATGGTGCTGGAGCCATTCACACCCTTTTTGTATAGATTTTTAATATTCCCAAATAACCTGATTTGTATGTCTTTAAACTGTGAAAGGAAGCCAAAGCTTGTGAAGAAAACCCACACAGAAAAGAGGACAACAAAAAAACTCCTGCATATATTTAGTGATTTAAAATAAATAATTATTTAAACCATTCTAGATTTAAAGACAATGACATGACATAATGGGTCATTGTGAAAGTTTATATTGGCATTCCTTATTTTTAAGTATATGGGATGCCATTTATCTTTACAAATAAGGAGCAATAAACAATACACAAACATACATTACTAGTTGTATTATAAGTATGGATAAATGAATAAATTGGAAATAACCAGGATTCATATTGTGTTCAGGCTCCCATAAACTTCCAGGATACTACAGCATTAGAAGGCCATTTCTTTCTGAAGCAGAGTTTTGCTCATCGAGCAAGCAATTCCCTACTGACATCTACTCCTCATCACTAATAGGAAAGTCCCTCTCATGTGACTCTGCAACCATTTCCAGCTACTCATCACTCATAGACAGTTATTACTCAGAGTCTTTAAGTGACCATCGAAGTTCTACTCATGCTGCAGGAGGAGGCAACATTTTCTCTTCTGCTGCTCTTTCAACAATTCTTCCTCCTTTTAATGGAGATACTTCCAGTTTTTTGCTGGTAAGTATAGAACCAAAACATACTTATATTGGATCCTATAAGTAAATTATGTTTGGTAGAACTAGAATAAGGAGATAAAGTTCTATCTGATAAAGCAAAAAGTAATCTACACTTAATCATAATTTTTTTTCAGTACTTTATTTAAACTGCAATGAAGCAAATTGTTTGTTCCTGTTCTCCTCTGTTATATGCTATATTAAATTATACATACATTATATATTATACATACATTATATATTATACATACATTACACATATTTTAAAGTTAAATAAATCCTTAATACATTAGTTTAACACATTTAGCTTAATACATTAGTCTAAGTCTTACTTAGTCAGGGTCCCAATAACTACATTAAGCATTTTTATGTTAAACAATTTAGGAATCTCTTGTAATTCTGCTCTACAAACAGTTTCTTACCAATGCCTAAACTGTTACTTTCATCTTTGATAAGATCATTGCAATGCACCAGACTAATTATGAAATCACAAGGAGAAATCTTAGTTTTGTTTGTGTTTGCAGAGAGAGCCCTGGGAACAAGCTGGGATGGAAGCAATGGAGGGGTTAGGTGGGAACAGTCTGGCTCCAACACCTATGGAGCCGTCCAGCCCCAGCCAGTACCGCTCGGCCTCCAGGGGTTCTGGCATGGCTTCATCTCAATTCTATTCTCTACACACACTTGATGATGTTCCTTATCACTCTTCATTCCAGCGGCTTCCCGCCTTTTCCTGCCCTGCATACAGTGAACCCACAGCTAAGCTTCCAAATTTGTCAACTGAGGACGCAGAGGTTGCCCATTCATCTTTAAATGACACGATGTCATGGGTTAAAGAAGATACCATTGGCATCTGGCCACACTGTGAAATCCGAAGAACTTTCTAAGCCTTAACATGCCAAGATACTGGATGGGATAGCTGCATTATTATAAAAAGAACATTGGAACACACATTTTATCATTAAAACTCTTTAGAGCAAAAAATAAGTGGTTGGTGGATTAATTAAAAAAGGATCTGCCTGACTGTCACCTGTTTTGTAATTTTTTTTTAAATATTTGAAAATATTATTATAATATAGATGAATAAATAGTTGGATAAAAAAATTATTTTCCTTAAAAGTAAAAAAAATTTATGATAAAAACAACTTCCACAATCCACAATCAAAAATCTCATTCAAAATCTTAATACTTATATCATACAATTTTTTAGTTTATATATGTATTTTACATATATACTCTGTTTTCTATAGTTTTTTTAAAAGCACATTTATGTGAAAAAATGACAACTGTTGTGTACATATATAAACAACACACAAATAAGATGATGTGGACAATAATCACAAAAACATAAGAAACTTGGGCAGACTAAATAAAAAACTTGAATATTTCACTTTTGCTTTAAAGAACAAAAAATATAATTACTTATTACATAGATGTGACCTACAACTATATTTATCTTATATATCTTAAATAACAAAAAGTAAACTACATAATGTGAATTCTAAAATATATACTGCTTTTTTATGTGTGAAATTGTTTATGATATACACTTTATTTTGTGTGACCTAAGTGTACAGCCTTCTCATGTAAACAATGTACATTTACAATACAGTGCAAATGAATAGTTTTTATATAATCCCATTATTAAAATAAAATAACTTTCCTGCATTTGTTTCATTTACACATTTCATATACATGTTTCTGTTTATTCTTTTTGTATACCCATGTGCACATAAATAATACTATTAAATTCTGTGCAATGTATAATGGATTTTGATGGTATGTGATATGAACAAGTACACTTTGGTTACAGGGAGACATTGTTGACCAATTAGAAGAAAGTATTGGGAGAGAACATAGGTCCTTTCTGTCTGTTCGTTCTGTACATGGTTTATCTCATAGTCCAAATACAAAGACAGGTTAATATTAAATTCCCTATTAATGACATATGTGTAATTGTTATAAGTGGATTAGATAGTAAATATGAATAAATTAATTATAAATTGGGTCATTTAGCAGACGCTTTTATCCAAAGCGACTTACAAGGTGAGCACAGGGTTAATCTCAACATCCCTGGAGCAATGAGGGTTAAGGGTCTTGCTCAAGGACCCACATTGGTAACTTCAGTGGACCTGGGATTTGAACCCCCAACCTTCAGATTGATAGCCCAACACCCTAACCACTGAGCTAACCCGCCCAGATTATAAAGTTTGATGTGACTATAAGCATAAAAAGATAATGTACACTATTTTTTTTTTAAATATATTGCTTTATGTATGAGAACATAATAAAACATATATGATCCTAAAAGATCCTAAAATAGTTAAATGTCATTTTCAAATTAATACATGATACAACACAATGTATTATTATTATATGTTGCAAAAATGATGGCAGAATTTTAATAAGGCCACATATAATGGTGTGTTGGATTAATATGCTCTTCTGGTTTTCGCCAAACGTGGTGCTGTGCATCATGACAAAACATCTCCACTTTGCTCTTTTCCTTCCAAGTACATTGTTCCAAAAGTCTTGTGGTTTGTTCAGATGCAAATATAAGCCTTGCTGTCATGTTTTAGTAAATAACAGACATTCTCCTTGCAGCCCTCCTAAGCAAGTCATACTAGTTTACTCATTTTCCAACTGTACTGTCATGAATGTGTACATTGAAAATGCTAAACGAGGCCTGTCTGGTTTGAACTGTAATTCCTGAGATTTTGCAGTTTTACCTTGGGGTGAATTCTCCATTTTCAAGAAGACTGTGTTATATGTTTCCTATTTGTAAATAATCTTTATTACTGTATAATAATGAACTTTATATTGTTTGCAAATCACTTTTTTTTAAGATAGCTGCTGATGCCATTCAATCACTCCTTGGCATTGTATTAATACACACCCAAAAGCTTCAGACCAGCAACCTGCCAAAACTTCTGCTTTTATTGGAGTACCTATTCTAATGTTAAATTAAATATGGGTGTTGGATTAGTGGTACTTGACAGCTACTCATCTTTTAATTTTAATTGAATTTATTTTCCATTCTGCACATAATGCAAAGAGGCATTCTGGCTTTGTTTTTGTTCAATAAATAATAACAATATAACTTTCTGTGGCTGTATTTACCTATATAAGATCAGATTAATATTTTATTCATTATTTAATGTTACTTAAAAATAGAATGCTAAATAAATACTAGCCTATATTCATTCATTATCTTCCGCTTTATCCTATATTAGGGCCGCGGTGGGGTTCCACATGCCCATCCAGGGGAGAACGTTTCGGGCGCTGGGCAGATACACCCAGGACAGTGTGCCAATCCATCGCTGGGCACACACTCACTCACACAGACATACACACTCTATATAGGGCAATCCGGAGAACTCAATTGACTTGATCCATGTTTTTGGACTGTGGGAGGAAACCGGAGAACCCGGAGGAAACCCACACAGACACGGGGAGAACATGGAAACTCCACCCAGATGGGGATTCGAACCTGGAATCCCTAGTGCTGAGAGGCGAACGTGCTAACCACTAAGCCACCGTGCCGCCCTATAGCCTATAAATAAATCTAAATGATTAAATTTATTTATTTATATTAAAATATATTGTATTCAGGATTCACTGACTTGCCATAAGTTTTTGGCATATATCCTATACTGAGCTGTATAATAAAAATGGTTTGAAAATAATTATATGAAATAAATTAATTAGCTCGCAATGGTAGACGATTTTTTTTAGAACAATAAGACATTTTTGGGTGGTATCTCCGTAACTTGAGTTTCATTCGGGGAGCTGTCGTTTCCTCCACAATTAAAAGGTATGCTGTCCATTGGTCATTTATGAAATTATCTATAGGTATAAATGTGCTGCTGTGACTGCTTTTCGATAGACTGGGAAACAGCTGGAAAACGTTTAAATAGGAATAAATGATAATAAAGGAAGTTTTACAGAGGTCATGTGATTTGCCTCTGTAGTTTTTATTTTATTTTATTTTAGTGTATATAAACACTGTAGGGAAACAATGTAGTGAATCTCACCACATTTAGAACGAAAGGTTCTAAAGTCTGTTCTGTAAGGATGAATACTGTGCGGGTATTTACTGTTTTTCATCAGAAGCAGATCACATTTTTATCACGTGGGGGCGATAAGGGACAGGAACCGGGACAAGCCTGAAAACGTTTTCAAGAGGTCTACAACACCCACAACTTATAATTATCATTAAGTCAAATATTCGCATTACATAAATCACATTAAAAATAATACCTGAAACGGAGCAAATAAAAATAGGCCTATCCTGTCATTCTAACAAACTACAACACTTTGCGCAGACCTTCACGTTTTTATTATATGCACAAAAAAACACAAACGTTTATTAATTTTACTAATGAATGGACATGACTGGTGTTTTATTGGAGGCGTTAACATATTTGTCTATCCGTTTACAATTCGTTATCAACATGTGCTACAGGTAACACGTTCTTAACAGGTGACTCCTGATAATGGTCTATATTTTCTATGTTGAGTGATCTGTGAGTCTGACCTGTAAGTTTTCAGAAAGAAATTAAAATATAATATATAATAAAAAAAAATGAGTACATTTATAGTTATTCAGAAAGCACATGCGAATATATTGCATAAAGCTTCTGTTGAAATACACACTAAATAATTACCTAATCGTTAAGATAATAATAAATAAATTACTTATATTGTGCTATTTGTATCAAAAACATTGAGAAAATTAGTTTTAAATGTTTTTGCTAGACCTCCGACATGATTTAAATATCGTCACTGTGCATATAGCATATGTTTATTTCTTTACTACATATATATTGGTAAATAATATTATATAATATATATAGTAACCATATATATACACACACAATATATATATATATATATATATATATATATATATATATATATATATATATATATATATATATATATATATATATATATATATATATATATAATTAGTATGCTGTTGCATGTATTTATCTATGGTTAACAACTAACATTAGATTTCCTGAAATAAAAATGAATTTGTGTTCATCTCAGAAGTCTGTGCAGGTAACACTGTGCAAAGTGCATGTCAGAGAGCACATGCTCTCAGCCCTCTGATGGCCAAAATGGCTGCCACCGTTTGCCACGCCCCCATGCCTACATATCTGCAAAATGGCTTGCAATTAAGCCACAGAACATAAAATTTATGATTTATTTCAAAGGTGGCGTGTTAGCAGTGCAATGTATGATATAGTTTGGTATTTAAAATGTCATTTGGTTGCTCCAGACTATAGAAAAAGTCAAAGAGAGCTCATCAGCAAGCCTCTTGCCTTCTATATTAAAAGGATGATAAAATGTTAAAATATAATTAAATTTTTGCTTCAAATTGTGAAATAGAGTTATATTCCATTAAAGGATGTGCTCTTATATGCGCTCTGATGGTGAATTTAGCGAAGATATTAGTATTTTTGCGAAGTCTTTGAATATTCAAATTGAAAGTATCGCGCAATCAAATCATTGTCAAATCATTGAGTTCTTGGGGATTTAAATAGTAGGGATGAGGACTGAAAAACTCAAACTAATGCTTCCCTGGCTATATTACTACATAATTGTATATAGTGAGAGTGTTGTGAGGGTGCTTGATTGAGACTTTGTAAGAATTTTATGAATAATTCGTTCTTGCCCATATAACAGAGCCTATACAGGCGCTTGGAGTGTTTCAGAGTCCTGCTTCTCTTCCCACCAAAAATGTCTGGTGAGTCAATGTTCTTGTTCTTCCTATTTATTTTCTTCTTTATCCCGAGATACCTGAAAAACATTTCAAGAGAAAAATAATTATTAGAAATGTGCTTTGTGGTAATAATTTAACAATTTAAGCCGGTCACTGATACATTGTTTCTCTGTGTAACGACAACCTTTCATCCTCTGACCTGGACTACTGTCTTTATTAAGATTTAATCATAGAAACTTATTTTGTTTTTTTATACATATATTTTTTATGTGTTTAATAATGATTTTTCTTCGTGTGATTACATTTAGTCCGCCTTTTAATAGCCGTGCATACATATTGCACACGTTTTAACAGTTCACTTGGTCATGTATTTTTCCTGAATGCTTTTTGTTGACTTTGACTTCACGTTTTACTTTAAATTCTGTTTGATCTGACATCAGTGTTTATTCGAATACACGAACAGAGCTTTTTCATTTCCTAACATCGCCGTATTCCAATTTTTTTTTTTTTTTACAGCAGGCTTGGCAACGTATTTTAGCTCGATTCCAAAACGTTCTAAGATGTCGGTAGAATTCAGAGGAATAAGTTCTGAGACAGTGTGCGGAGAACCTGTCGCAATCTTATCAGCATCATTGCCAGGTTCACCGCTGCTGCCTCTATCAGCTCCGCCATGGCGTGGCGTTGTTTTTAGCTTAGCCGTCCTCTACTATGAAACTTTTAGACTTATTTTAAAGATTTTAAGAAGACGCCCACTAACCGAACATGAACTACATGGCCAATTAAAAAATCTCACGACTTATGATTATTTATATCGGACCCGTCTCAATATAACAATCGTAAGAAAGAGGCGCTCTTTAGCATTTTAACCATTTTCGTGTCCTTTCGGTCCCTTTGTCCTCGGTTTGGGGTTTTATGGATGGTATATCATATTTTAACAGGGCTGTTTAGACATATGTAATAATAACACACTTTTCCGATTTGCAAGCAAACGCTTAGCTGCATTTAGATGTTTTTTGTGGGACGGCGTCCTTTCTTCCCGTTTCCATAAAACCCAGCATAAGCAAAGACACAAACACACTTCAGTTCTAACTCAGAAAAACAGATCTCACCACATCAGAGCTTTACATCCCGTTTTAGGCGCGTTATGGAATTATTGAAAGTTTAATCGAACGCCTTACCGTCGCACTTTCTCGGCTTTTGTTGCTGCAGCGGCGCAGATTTGCTCGCGTTTTTGCGCTTTGTTTCCTGCGGGCTGCAGTGATTTCCTTCAACACAAGGCGTCTGCATACCAGAGCCTGTCTGCTCCAGAGCCTCCCAAAAGGCTGCGGCTCACCCCAGCCACGATTACCCTAAAGTTTCCGCTGTTTTCTTTTAAGAAAACGACTGGAATCGCATATTTGTCCTTTTTATGTAGTTTGGATGATATGAACGACTATCTGCACGTTTGTTTCTACTGTTATAAAGTCGACTTCATTGTATTAAAAACGAATCAAATCCAACGATTAACTCTCTCAATTAAATTCTCTTTCTTATTTATATCTATCTAAATACGCTGTAGGCACAGTGGTTCGCAAAATGCATTTTTTTATTTCAAGAAAAATAGTTTAGTTATGACTATTAAGTTCATATGGCGAACAAAATACAATGATTGTCAATTTGTGTGTGTACTGCAAATAACATTTTGGGACATTCAGTGATTATGCCTGCATTTTCTCCCCCCCTCCAGATAAACCAAAGGTGTACCAAGGAGTGCGGGTGAAGACCACCGTAAAAGAGTTACTTCAAAAGCGAAGAGAGCGTCAAGCAGCAGAATTCAGGGTAAGGGTCAGTTCTTGTAAAGAGAAGTCGTGAAATATTTACAAACACGTTTTTATTGGTTATTGATGAAGCCTGGTCAGACAATAGACAGTGGTCTAATCAGCAGCTATCAGTGCTCAGCATGACCACACCTCTTTCTGTCAAAAGCTGATAGATGAACAAACATTATGCTTGTATGATTGCTCTGGGATAGGCGTGTTTATTCAGTGATTCAGTGCTAACTACTCTCCACCTTCTCTCCCTTTCCCTCTTCTCTTTACCTTCTTTTTTTTCTACATGAAGAAAACACAAGATGTGTCGAGTCACGACGTCTGTCCCACAACACTAACTGGTATGTTTAACAGGGTTTTCTCTACTTACAACGTTTAACAAAATACCCCCAGATCAACCCTGCCAACTCCATAAATTTTCACATTGCTCCTTTCCCCCCCACAAATCAAACAAATTTAAAAGCACAGATTTCTAAACTGTGTAATGTTTGGTTTGGGTCCATAATATTCAACTTCTATTTACGAGTAGTATAGCAATCTTTAGTACAACATAGCATCTGTCAGTAGTTCTTTATAGGAATTTAAACAATGATGTAACTGTTTTTCAGTTTATCATAAGGGACATCTCTCTAAATAGCATAGATAAAACAATTAAATTAGCTACAATAACGATAACAGCCTGCAGTACTTGCAAACAGTCAAAGCAAACCTGCATGATGTCCATCGAGACCCTCTTATTGGAAAAGAGACTTCTCACAAATTAAAACGCAGTTTGATTTCAAAATGACAAACTCCACAATGAAACCACATTCATCGAGCGTCACGCAGAGCAGTTGAAAAAAGACCCAACACAAGATTCCTTATAATGTGTATGGGCTCCTTTTATAAACTTCTATTCAAATGTGATTTAGCTGTTGGCTGTTGCTGTCGTGACATCATCTCAAGTCTTTACAGGCCCAATTTAAATATCCTCCTGTGCTTATCTATTTCTCTCTTCATCTTTTTCAGCGGCCCATCTCGATATTTTCTGCGGGAGTTCAGCACAGGATTCTTTCTTTCAGTCTCGGCAGTATGCGGACAGCGGGCATATGGCTATGGAGGACACTTTTGATGATCAGCTGCTTATGAACATGATTCCTGCCGAGAACTTTAGCTCCAGTCTTGCTGTGTGTACGCCGGCTTCCACCCAGTGGTCCCACGGATATCCACATTCCTGCACGGAATACTACACTAACAGCTTAGTATGTATTGCTGAGAACTTTATACTTGTTCAAGAGTTTTTTTTTTAACACCCAATATACTTTTATACTTCAGCTTTGTTGCCATTAGAATATAAAGAAATTTAAAGCCTCCTGATTACTGTTACTTTTATTTACCCTCTTATGATTAAATATTAAACCCTGCAAATTGCAAATCTCTTAGTAAAATCTCATGTAAAGCCATTAAAGATATATTTCTAGTCCAGAAATGCATAAAAGTTAGGGACAGACCACACTATGAATTAGGAGTTAAATTCACCTATAACTTTAAAAGCTACTGGTCATTTATTATGTTCATGCATCTGTTGAATTGTAATTCATAATTTGCTGCTTAAATTCCAGACTATAACAGCCTGTAGCTAACAAGTAATATTATTCGTAGTATGTCATGAGTCACAAGGACATTTCATTTGTTACTATGCACTGTAGGTGTCCTTTAAAACTAAATCTTTCTTTTCTCAACAAGAAAACTGTAATTTTGATGGGCAATGCTCTAATGTCTCATTCTTTTCCATTTGTAGGCTTCGAGTTCACCAACACATTCCTTCAGTCTTCCCAGTCCAGTCGATTTTAACAGCTACACTCCGCCTGAATCTCACTCCTCATCCTCCTCCTGCTACAGCTCCCCAACACGCATGGACCCGAGCTCCAGTTTCACTTCAGAGAATTATCATTACCAACACTGCACCTTGCAACACTGCTTCTGCTTATCCCACTGGCCAAGTCTGCAGGAAGGCCAAACATCAGCGGACTACACGCCCCCTCACTACAGCTTCTCAGACTGTTTTTATTCCTCTCTGGGGGAAGAAGCTTACTGTAGACGGGATTCCTCGAGTTCAGAGCTGTGTTACTTATAAGAGCACTTTGTCTTTGTACAGCGTCAGGCATCATTTCAACATTTTCTTATTGCTTTTATTACCACTTTTAATAATAAAACAAACAATGATCCTTTAAATGGGCGATGATTAAGGCGTCAGTTTTCGAAAGTTTGTTAAAAACGTTTGTTTATATTGATAAAAAAACAAAATTTTAGTTTGTTCTACAATAAAAAAGTATTTTTCTTAAAGTTGTTATTTATTCTTCAATGACACGATGTTGAAATGGTGAAACACAATACCTAGACTGATATTAATTTGCTAACGCACTAGAATATCAAATGGCAGCTTTACAAAGATAACTCTGATTAGATTTAATCCTAACTAAAACTCATGAAAAGACTGACTTGTTTGTATGACTTATTTTCGTTATTGTATATATGAATATACAACTTTAAAACTTAAAATATAAAATATATATAAAAAAGTTTCACACATGTTTTGATAAACTTTTATAATTGCTAAAAAGAAGTAAGCTCAATACAATACAATTTCTATTTTGCAGGAAAACCCACTGATACGTTAGCCTTTATAATATATATCAAATATGATTTGGTTACGATTATGACTAACGTAAATAACGATACATCTGTACCTTTTCCATTTCCACAAAATTACAAGTCACAAACATAATTTAATGTTATTTTCCATGCAATTATTTCGTATTTTGAATCACGCTGTCGTATCGAGCAGGTCTTTGTGATTAAGTTTGCAATACTGAATGGGTCATTGAACAGTGTGTACATATTAACCTCAAAGCAAGCCAATGTTTTACAAACAAAGGCGTGAATTTCGTGTGATATTTCCCCCCTCACTACACCTCAGTGGAAATCCCCTCTTTTTTCGGGACACGAGAATTCGCAGGTCTTATCTGTTATCGCCTTTGACGGATCTGTCAGTCAAATTGGAGCCTTGGTTATTTTTTTAAAGGCAAGCAGTGACATTTAAAGCTGCACAGAAGCATGTCACCTGAAACTGCAAAAAAAAAAAAAAAAAAAAAGAAAAAAAAAGTGCATTCACTTCCAAATTAACAATACAGCTGGCTTTTACAGTCTTGGAGCCAACGGTCTAGTTTTAACCCTTTAAAAAACTTTGAATTGTTAAATATTCATAGTTAAATATAAATATTATATAAAAATGATAAAATATAACTATTAATGTTGAAATTTAACACATTTAGTTGCTAGAGTTTTAAGAATTAAAATGGCGTTGGTTTAACTTGAAAAATAAAAAACTTAATAAAAAAAACATAAATAATCAGCAATACGTGTAATACGTTTGATATAAAAATTAGCCTTCATTGTATTTTACCAATAATATATATATATATATATATAATATAGTATATAGATTTTTTTGTTTGTTTTGTTTTGCATGTCATTGGATACAGGGGAGTTTACGATTTTTACAGGGACATTCCTCTTTTCTTCCTTGCCAGCATCCCTTGGTAGGTAAACATATAGTTAGACCATATTTTAGTGGTTAACGGTTACGCCCCAAAGACCGTCGTTACTTATCGTAATTACTAACTGATTTGTGTAACTATTAATCATTACATGCGCGCGTGTATATTTCAAACGCAAATATAAGATAAAAGATTTTTTTCGATTTTTTTACTAAACCTTTCACTTAAAAGGTTTTCGTTTTTTTACACATAAGTGACTACCAAATCTTATTTTTTTAAAAGCATTTAAATACTAGCAATTATTTGTTTTAATTATTAAACTAATTGCATTTTGTGGTAAATGATAAATAAATGCATGTTTTATTCCACACGTGCCGGGCGGAGTCAGCAAAGTCTGGAGATTAGGAAGGATTTACTGGAAATCCTGTAAAAGTTCTTAAAGTAAAGATGCCCCTGAAGTTCGTAAATAACCAATTAATCACTGAAGTAATTTTAATGGGTTGCCCAAAGTTTTGAATTTCTCACGTCATGCTAATTTGAAATTATTATACTATATTTACAATACAGTAAACCAGCGGTGCGTTTCATTAACGATATAAACACATCACTGGTTAAGCGTCATCTGTCTGTCACTCAAGGTAAGGCTCGCAAAACTTTTGGCACCCCATTTAAGATCTCCTAAAACAAAAAAATAAAGGGAATTTCAAAGATAAAAAAGATGTCGGAAAATGACTTGATTTTTAAAAGTCATACAATTAAAGACGATGTATTTCTATAATATCTTAAACAAGATAAAGACTTTTGTTTTCTTTTTAATACTATTCCAAATCGCGGTTGCAGCATGATAAAAAATAAAAATAAAATATGTACAATGCTGATACACCTCTTTTGGTAATAGGCATCCTGTGCAATAACATATTTTAATTTCATCAGTCCACCTGACTCCGAAGTTTATCTGGCTTGTGAGTGTGGTAGCTTAGTGGTTTGGTCAATCTATCAATTTAAAGATTGTGGGTTCAAATCCCAAGACCAATATGGTTCCTTCAAGCAAGGTCCTTAACCCTCATTGCCCCAGGGGGCTGTACCATGGCTGATCCTGTATTCTGACCCCAACCATCAAGTTGGGATAGTTGTCATTTTGGATAAAAGCATCTGTTATATCACCATATGTAAATGTAATAGTCTGGACCAATACATAGACATCGTTACTGTGTTATCCTTAAAGACATTTGGTCAGCGGATTAATCTATCGGGCAGTATTTACAAATTCTAAAAGCAATGATGCATCCAAACCACTCAAACCATAAATAAAATATGTTTTAATACTCTTTTGTGTTTTTTTGTGGTATTTTCTAGCAAACCTGCAGAGGCGAAATGATCAGAGCTCAAACTTTTTGTAAATATGTAGATTCAGATGCTTGTGGAATCCTACCACTTAAGTGTAGGCCCCGCATTCAAAACTGTTTAGCAGTGTTTTGGCTCACATTTGTGTGGACCATCTTTAGCCTCTCTAGTAGTGAGTATACTAGTTTACCCATATAATAATAATGTTTTTATATCCTACATTGTATATTATAAAAATATTTTGTTACTTATTAGTAGTAACCTACTTATTGCATTTTGTGTGTCATAATTACAATCATTTAGTTACCATCTGCAAGCTTACCAAGATATGTGCTAGAAGAACTAGTGTGAAGTGAGCAATTTAGGGCAAGCCAGTGCAGGCTTTTTTTTGCCCTCTTAGCAATTGCCATTCTTAAAGACGGTATATTTTCTTCACACTTTCACCACTATAAGCCTGTACTTGTCTCAGTGCTTTGCAAAAGTACTTTCTCCTGTTCTTGTCTGTGAACCCCCACAATCATTGCCATTAGCAGAGAATGCCAAACTATTTTCCAAGATAGCAATAACTTTACTGTAATGTAACATATCCTTTAATGTAAACTAGTTTAGCTATACTAAACAAGTGTTCAACCTGAAAAAAATGTCTGTTTTTAGTCAGTCTAATTTAACCTCTGAAAGTGTAAATAAATCCTTTTAAAACAAGTTCAGCAAAGAGAATTTATATTTCATGATGTAGCCTGTGCCAATCTCAAACCCGTTTTTGTAAATATATATGTATATATGTTCCTGGTTGTATAATATAGTTTAATCTATAAGACAATAAAAAAATCTGTTGATTTTTTTTTTTTACTTTATTTTATATTTATTTACATACATAAAATTGCAAGTATTGCAATACGATTTAGGCTTTTCCCATATTTTAAAAAGACAAATCTGTGTAAAAATAATTAATACTAATTGTTTACATGTCTTTATCTGATAGGTCTGTGTGTGCATCCTCACTGCAATAAACAATTCAAGATGCACGTAGTTACGTTTTACGAATGTGTGTAAATTGAACTATGCTAAATTAAATGTTTGAAAACGTAACGTTGCATAATAAACATAATTCTGACTCGGTCTGCGCCCCCTGTCTGCACAATAAGGCAACAGAAATCAGAAATCCGTCGCGTCTCTGACCCTCTTAACCTCCGCCAAACAAGTGGACATTGCTGTTTTTCAAAGGCGGGTCGTAATGGCAGGTCGAAGTGAAAGTGCAAAAGGCTTGAGGTTGCGAAAGTGCAATAAAGTCATTTGTTATAAGCGATTTACAAAATAGGTTTGATCTTAAGCAAATATGCTGTGCATTTAGTTTTGGACAGAGGTTGAGTGTGATCTCGTAAATGTATAGTCTTTTAGGGAATTATTACTTAATATAATAATTCCCAATATAAGTTAAAAACTTAGCAAACGCGTTGGGTTCTCTTATACAGAAAATACGGTGCTTATTTTAATAGTTTTTTGAGATTATTGCGAACGACACAGTTGTAACTATTGTAATGCATGCCGACTGAAATTCATTGTATATCCTGTTGTTCCACGTAATCTATATAGCAATTACTTTCACTTGCAGTTTTAAATATTAGTATTTGTCTAACTATTACAATAACAGCTTTAGTCTGGTCATGACTCCGGAGGCGGATAGGGGAATGTAATCTGTACAGGGCGTCTCCCGTTCGCAGTTACCTAAATTCATGACTCGAGGCGATCTATAGCATGTAATTTACCAAATACCGCTTTTGGGGAAAATGGCACCTCGGGCAAACCGGGTGAGAGACCAAATTCCACAAGGGCAATAGCTAAAGTTGAAGACCACACCCTCGAGCTGTACGGCACCAACGTAACTGCCGCGCCGTCTAGACGACTAATAGCCTATTAGAGAAATTATGATTTAATTAGCGTTATAATCATCATTTGGCCAGTTCATCATTTATATTTGATACAGTAAACTATGTTTACAATGTTTCATTTTATGGCACAACAGATTACTGTTACAGCCAAGGCAGCAAAAATAATAAAGGTAAAAAAAATTAAGTTTGAACTGTCTTAAAAATGACAACTGGTCAGATAAACATACAAACGATGGAGGCTAAGATAAAATTTAGTGACATCAGAAATAAGCAAATCAATTTATTCTAGTTTATTTACTAAAAACTACAATACTAGACCTAAAGTCATGACGTAATTATTTAACCCATAATCTATTTTATTCTTGATCAGGCCATCTAATCCCACAGCTCTGGTTACACTTGGAAAGGTGTCAGAATGAACATGTTGATATTACTCATGGCTAAACAAACCAATGCTGAGTGGGATAAAGAACCATACTTAAAGATACAATGGACAGAGGATCAAACATCATCTCTTAAGTCATAGTCAGGTTCTCATACTTCTGGCCACCTACAATCCACCTTTTGGTTTGGAAGCTTGGATGATTTGGAGTGTACGATAAAGTCCATTCCAGATAATTTTATTTGTGTTTCATTGATTATAACTGTCAGTCATTCTACCTAATGCAAGCCAGTCATCCAGGTTTAATACAGAGTTAAGCGATTAATTTCTGAATTTCTTTCTGGCCAAGCTCAATTTTCCAATTGAAACTTGACACATTTCATATATATATATAGAGTGGTTTTTAAAATCTTACAAACAGACATTTCATCCGAAACTAATTTACACAATGTGTTAAATCATTGGCTAATCCTGGCTTGAGGAGTGCCAAACCCAAGACGCCCTGAGCATAACCCTTGTTTGGCATGCACATAAAATTCCTCCCCTTTCAAAGTCAGACTTGCAGAGGTTCTGCAGGTTAAATGCTGTGGCAACATTCGGTAGAAACACATAATTATATTTTTTTCTGGATTTCACAGGTACAGTCATGGCCAATAATCATGGCCAAATTTTGTGTTTCATAAAGTTTACTGCTTGTTTTAATCACGCCACTTTGCTTTAACTGTAGATTTTTATGAAGCATGATCAAAATTAATTACAATTAACTGCAAAAAAATTTCTTGCCATGAAAATTAGCCTTATTAACAAGGCTATCCAGCATGCGTAATTACAGAAGTCTTGTAAAAGCAGGGTCAGCAATGTACATATTATTTAGACTAAAATGAAGTATTCATTAATACAAGTAAAAAAACATTGAAATACTTATAATTTGTTACTATAGAACACAAAAGCAGCAAACCTTTTCTCATAACCTTTGGCCACAATTATAGAGATTTTGTATCTTTATATAATTATTATTGTAGTTAGTTGTATGGGAATATAGGCATCAGTGAAGAATAATAGCAATAAGAAGCATTCAAACCCAACAGAAGATAGCTATTTTTATATTTCAATTCTTATATATAGATACAATTCCCCTTTTATTTATGTGTATTTGTGTTCAATTAAAAGAAAACTTCAAACTTAACGGTCAAAAAAAATAAATTCATATTTTATTTTTACATATATATTTACATTTTTTTCGCTTCTCACTGGGATGGCTTTGTTCTATATGTGGTAGAAGGAAAGTCACAGTTTGTAACTTGTCAGATTGTTATCAGAATTTCAGGTAAGCAGTATCAGGAAAAAAAATTACCACTGTATTGCTTGAATTTTTAGAACACAATGTTTCATTTTATGGCACAACAGATTACTGTTACAGCCAAGGCAGCATAAATAATAAAGTTAAAAAAATTAAGTTTGAACTGTCTTAAAAATGACAACTGGTCAGATAAACATACAAAATATTTGAATCTTTGAATTTAGATTCTGCTAAAGGTTGTCTCTTATTCCTTTTCATAAAATAGGGTTAGGAACATTTTCAATTAGATGTGTCATAAATACCAAATACTTTAAATCTATTTTTTTATAATACTTAATACAACAAAATGTGTTTCTTTCATAAGGTTTAAAGTAGCAACTAAAATCTGTCAGTTTTTTATTATGTCTGGGACCTAACATAAAGCAGATTATAAAAATATTTTTATACATATACTGTACAAAAAACTGCTTGTGTCTGTTTTTTTTTCTTTTTCAATTTAATGAAATGAGGTGGGTGGGAGGTAAATATGCTGGTTTTGTGACACCTACTGCCATATTTTCATACAAATGGTGTGGCCTAATACTTTGCACCATAATGCTAAAAAGCTTAGCAGCTAGCAGACCAGCACAAGCTGGTTTGCGTCTCTATGTATACAGATTGTCCTAAACCTATGAAGTGTGGATCTCTGTACTTCTGCTTAAGAAAGGGTCTAAAATTGGTTTGGCAGAAATCATCATTGGATGATTCAGTTTCTAATAGAATTGCAAATTAGATCACTGCTTTAAAGAGAGGACAGAAGGGGCATAAGAAATATGTCACATATTAAAAATGCATGTTGTGGTCTACTGTTTAGGAACAAAATCATAAAGATCTATTGAACATCAGTGCAATTAATGTCAAAATCTTAAAGCGTGTTACCTTTAGCGACATTTTCGTTTACAAAATCCAAACTCAAAAATAGCTGTCGATCAAAAAGCCATGACACACTTAATATAGGAAATTTTGGTCTTAATTTAAAACTAATAAAATCTAAATAACGAGACATTTTCATTTGCCCTAAATTTGGCAATTTAGTGCTTACTTATAGTGTGCAAAACTAAATAGATTTTAATAATTGTATAGCATTGGTTTTCTCAAGTGGGTCAGCTCAGCATAGCAAATAACATAAATAGGATGTTGCCCAGACAAATGTATACTGAACTTTGTATATGTCCATCCTATGGTTTATAATATCTCGGCAGCCTTATGCATTATACCCCCCCCCCCCTTGTTTCCACTCTATCTTACTCTCTGGGATTTCTTAAGTGCCATAGAACTGCATATTCAGTAAGCAATTTCATGAAGATAATCTGCAAATATATAAATGTGCATTAAGGCTAAATATCTTGTATAAAAAGTGAAGGACTACATGCATAAGACTCCTTTTGATCCTCATCCTGTTCTTCCAAAAGTTTTTCTAATGCCAGAGTACCCTCAGTGGAGCTCATGACAGGCACCGCTTGCTCTGGATCAGATTTGGACACAGGCCTGCACATTGGCTGAAGCTGGTGATTGGTCATTGTCTGCTGGTAAGAGGACAGATGTTGAGCCCATGGAATGAATGCCAGTGAACCATCTTGAGCATCCATCTGAGGCAAGCCTGAGCCAGATGAGCTAATAGCCTGAAGCAGACATGGAGAAAAGTAATGATCAAAGTGAAAACAAGGACTGCACAAAGTTATACATTTTAAAGCATGAGCCCACTTTTAATGCCTTACCCCGAGGTTAGTAAAAAGTGGTGCATGGGCCAGAGTAAGTACAGAGGATGAGCCAACCACTGCATAGCTGGGCCCCACAGGCTGAATATACATGTCAGTTGTAAGAGAAGGAAGGGTGGAGATGGTCTGCTCATGATGAAAATATTCAGGGGGAGCCCAGTGTCCTAGAGGCTGTAAAGCAGCTGAACAACTGGACTGTCCAACCCAGCCATGACACAGAGCCCCAGCATCCACAGTTGAGTCATTTGCAGCACTTTGGTTAGTCCCAATGAAAGCAGTAGGCCCTTAAAAATAGTCATGTTATACGAAATGTAAAGCTTTGGAATTTATAGAACTGACCTGTTCTTACATTACTTACCAACATGTGTATATGATGGCAAAGTACTATTGGGAACCACCACCTGTTGAAGATCGAATCAAAAACGTAAATCTGACAAACATTTTATATGAGAAATCTGCATAGAAATAAGTTTACAAGACTCAACAAATAACAAATATCTGTAAAATTATTAATTGCTTTAATAAAACCAAGATTGAGAACTATGGAGGTCTTTCTGCACAGCATATTATTTGGCAAAAAGCACAGTATATAACCACTAATTAAAAAAATAACTAACAAGGCAAATTCTCTCATATAGAAAAAAGAGGTGTGGAGTTGGGCTTGGTTTATACCCCCGGGATCTGAGAAAACTGTGAGTCATTGAGACAATCATGACATCCACTACTTTTAAAATACTTTAGACAGAGTCATTATATGATGAAAGAACGGGCCTGTCTTTTAAGTTAAGAGCTACAACAAGCTTATTGAACATATCATTGATACCAGGCAACAAAAAACATGGCTGAGTCATGCTATGTTCTAAATGATACCATATACATATTTTTTTATGTTAGTTTATTCGGAGAAATTAGTTTGTTTTGATGATACCCAATCACACACACACACATACATATATACATACAGTGGGTTGCAAAAGTATCCCTTGAACTTTTCCATATTTTGTCACATTACAACCACAAACATAAATATATTTCACTGGAATTTAATGTGAAAGACCAACACAAAGTGGTATACAATTGTGAAGTGGAAGGAAAATTATACATGAATCAACATTTTTTTTACAAATAAAAAACTGAAAAGTGCGACGTGCAAAAGTATTCAGCCCCCCTGAGTCAATACTTTGTGGAGCCACCTTTTGCTGCAATTACAGCTGCAAGTCTTTTAGGGTATGTCTCCACCAGCTTTGCACATCTAGTGACTGAAATTCTTGCCCATTCCTCCTTGCAAAACAGCTCAAGCTCAGTCAGATTGGATGGAGAGCGTTTGTGAACAGCAGTTTTGAGATCTTGCCACAGATTCTCAATTGGGTTTAGGTCTGGACTTTGACTGGGCCATTCTAACACATGAATATTCTTTTTTTTAAAACACTCCATTGTAGCTCTGGCTTTATGTTTAGGGTCGTTGTCCTGCTGGAAGGTGAACCTCCGCCCCAGTCTCAAATCTTTTGCTGACTCCAACAGGTTTTCTTCCAAGATTGCCCTGTATTTGGCTCCATCCATCTTCCCATCAACTTTGACCAACTTCCCGGTCCCTGCTGAAGAGAAGCACCCCCAGAGCATGATGCTGCCACCACCATATTTGACAGTGGGGATGGTGTTTTCAGAGTGATGTGCAGTGTTATTTCTCCGCCACACATAGCGTTTTGCATTGTGGCCAAAAAGTTCAATTTTGGTCTCGTCTGACCAAAGCACCTTCTTCCACATATTTGCTGTGTCCTCAACATGGCTCCTGGCAAACTGCAAACGGGACTTCTTATGGTTTTCTTTTAACAATGGCTTTCTCCTTGCCACTCTTCCATAAAGACCACATTTGTGTAGTGCACGACTAATTGTTGTCCTGTGGACAGTTTCCCCCACCTGAGCTGTGGCTCTCTGCATTTCATCCAGAGTCACCATGGGCCTCTTGGCTGCCTCTCTGATCAGTGATCTCCTTGTTCGGCCTGTAAGTTTAGGTGGACGGCCTTGTCTTGGCAGGTTTACTGTGGTGCCATACTCTTTCCATTTCCGGATGATGGATTGAACAGTGCTCCGTGAGATGTTCAAAGCTTTGGAAATCTTTTTATAACCTAAGCCTGCTTTAAACTTCTCCAAAACCATATTCCTAATCTGTCTGGTGTGTTCTTTGGATGCTGTTTGCTCCCCAATATTCTCTTAACCAACATCTGAGGCCGTCACAGAGCAGCTGTATTTGTACTGAGATTAGATTACACACAGGAGGACCCTTTTGAGTCATTAGCACTCATCAGGCAACTTCTGAATGCAATTGGTTGCACTCAGGGAAAAGGGGGCTGAATACTTTTGCACGTCGCACTTTTCAGTTTTTTATTTGTAAAAAAAAATGTTGATTCATGTATAATTTTCCTTCCACTTCACAATTGTATACCACTTTGTGTTGGTCTTTCACATTAAATTCCAGTGAAATATATTTATGTTTGTGGTTGTAATGTGACAAAATATGGAAAAGTTCAAGGGGTATGAATACTTTTGCAACCCACTGTATATATATATATATATATACATACATACATACATGCACACATATATATATATATATATATATATATATAGAGAGAGAGAGAGAGAGAGAGAGAGAGAGAGAGAGAGAGAGAGAGAGAGAGAGAGAGAGAGAGAGAGAGAGAGAGAGAGAGAGAGAGAGAGTGTGTGCGTCAATGTGTTTGTGTATCTGCCCTGATATTAATTGATATCCTGTTCAGGGTGTATCCCCTGCCTTTAGCCCAGTGAGCTCTGAAATTGGCTTCAGGTTCAGGTCCAGGTAAATAGGTTCCCCATGCAAGCCTAATCTGGACAATCAAATGTTAAAAAGAACAAATATAAATCAAAAACTAACTCTTGTTCCATAAGAAAACTTGTTAATGTTTTGTAAATTTTTTTTTTAATGAATTGGCAGTAATTTCAGTAGGAAGTCGTCTTTACAAGCAAACATTCCTGCTAGCTTTTCACATCTGGATCTGGTTAGTGTATCCCATTCTTTAAAGCAGCTCATGTGAATTTCTGTCAACACCTGTGAACGGCCATCTACGGGGTTATCCATAGATGTTTGATGACTGCGCTTAGGGACATTAAGAGACTTTCCCTAAGGCCTCTTCAGTATTGCTTTGGCTGTATGCTTAATGTCATTGTCATGTTGAAAGGTGAACTAATGAAGGTGCTTTGAAAATAGACACCTGATCATTGCACAATCTGTACATGGGTGTCCTGCACTGTTGATGCTGCCCTGAGTACTGTTGATGCCCGGCCACTCAAGGAGGATGAGTCCCCCACTAAGCATTAAAAAACATTAAAAGTCTTGCCACCATTGCTTCAGCTTGCTCTTTGGGGGTTCAGGCTCAGAACACTGTAAACACTGTTATGAGACAATGTAATATTGTAAAAAGCACTTGAACTTGCTCAAAAATGTTTCTGAATTTAGCTACATTTATTCATTCTTTAATTTGTCCTCTTGTCTCGATTAATAAAAAAAAAAAAAAACATGATATGTTGGACCACCATATTTCATTGTAGGAGTGTATTATTTAGGCGATGTATAGTTTACTTTAGACATAGTGCTTACTGTTCTGCCCAAACCACTTGTCCTGCCACTCTTACTTATAAATAATATTTTTGAATACTATAACAATTTATCATACAATTAAACAGACGCTAAAATACTAAAACATATGCCCCAAATATGAACTGTGCATAAATCAAAGAATTAAATTTGTAGTATTTGAAAATCATCATGGATTTCAATGGGAATCATACTTGGTCAAGACTAACTTTTATTATTTCCTAAATGAAAAAAATGGAACAATCTTCTGCATATTCAATGTACAATAATTTATTCAATTGCCAAATTTAACACACTACAGAAATAAACATTTACGTACAAATTAACAAACTTGTTTGTTCAAGTTGCAGAAAATATCATTATCATGTATATATTATATACAATATATATATAATGCTGTGTATATTTATGTTTTCTCATGTTGTCAGGTATAATTATGAGGTTGGCAAGCAAGCTTCTTGGCAAGGACACATAATGATTTGCATAGGCCCTGTGCCCTCAGGGAAAATGGGGGAATGGTTTAACTGTCACGGAAAAACACCTGGATTATATAAGGACAAAATCCCCCTGGAGTACGGCTACTTTACAGCTTGTATTTCCTAATAGCTTATTAAAGCCAATATTCAGCAAATAGGCTGGTAATTTGTCCAAAATTATGTACACACAAAAAGATGGCTTTGTCCATAATATGTATTTAAACTACCCATATAATAAAAGTAATGAGGTACTAAGAAACAACTGAGTATCTTCAATATGTCTATTCCAAAATTGTTATAATTATATTTTACTGTGCTGGTCATATGATTAGCTACATACTACACTAGATATTCTGAGTACGAAGATGGATGTAGATATCAACATAATACACAATGAAACACAATGGCTAGTCACACCTGAAAGAGGCACGAAATTTGGTGGCAAATGAGGTATTTGGCAATATAAAAGACAAGGATAAAACCCAGAGCAGAATGTTCGGGTATAGGATCAAGGCAACCTGCACACATATCTGGATGTACAGCATAGTCAGATGATAACTCTTTGACCAGATAGTTTGATGAATCTATAGATCATTCACCCCACAATATTCCTTCTAGCAAAAGAATATATTTATATTTAATTTCACAAAACTATATAAGTGACTATAAGAGTGTAATGCAACTCCAATTAGTTTTGAAGACAAACATTGGGTAATTAAGCAGAATGTTTTATACGCAACTAAAATGTTAACTTGTTGGTCAAAATATGTGCTACTGAACATCTAAGATGACACTAAACCCAATGAAACTTCTTCATAGTTTTGAGTTATGGCTTTTATGAAGGCTTATCTTACATGTGAGGATGCATTGTTAAGCCCTCAGACAGTGATGATGATAAATCCATCGCACTGAAATAAGCTCTACAGACAAATTAGCTCAGGAAAACTGTTGCCACCGACATATTACACAGTTACGTAAGGACATGCAACTTAAAAGGCTAGTAACCTGAGCCTATGATCGTTTCATGTTGTCCAGAAGACATTGTAAAATGATGTGCTGTGGTTAGATTTTAGCTTACTTCCGAAATACTGATATTGAGTTCTCTGAGCCACACACGAAAGAGACAACCTAGAATGTTACTCTAGACAGGAACAAAGATCAATAGTCATAATGGCATGACATAGCAGTAACAACTGTCATGCAATAGTGTCCATGTTATGGTTTGCCTGGCCTGCAATTATGCAGAATTTAAAGATTTTACAGGATTTTGGAAAGAAATATGTTGCCATAAAAATGACCACTTTTGCTAGGAAATCAATGTTTATTTAACAGAACCATGTCGGGTTTCATAATGTATGGGCAACACGTAATACAGATCTGGTCCTTTATGAAAAAGCATGGTACATCATAAAAAAAGGAAATCCAGATAATAGTAACCAGAGTCTGTTAAATTTTTTAACAAACAAGAAAGCCAAATACATTTACTGATTCAAGATTTTATTGCAGTCTATAAAATGTCCATTTAAATTTTTTTCTTTTATTTTACCTTTCTGCATGTTGTTAAGTTTTTAATAGTCATAATGAATTCTCTGACCTTGATTTATTAAGTAAACAGTGTATTAAAGTGGACTACTGTAATTTAGTTTTATTAGTTTTATTATTATTCTTCACTTTGTTGTATTCTGGCCTATCAACATCATATGTATTCAGTCATGAACAACATGAAACAATAGTTTGTGAATGGGTGAAGAAAATACGGTCAACCGTAATTTGTCCAAATTATATTTTTTTACAGAAATAATTTGTTAAAAAAAGTAAATATTTATAGCTGAAAACTACTTCTGGGATTCTTCTATGAATCTTTGAAAATCTCAGGTATCTTGTACAGTGGCCTTAATCAGGTCTTCTTCGTTGCTAGAATGAACCCCCCGCCCACCCTATTTAAAATCGAAAATATATACAGTAAGTGAATAAATGTAGTAATTTTCTCACTGCGGTTGGAGGAGTTGTTTTGGAAGCACTTCCTCTCTTCCTGCGCAGCAGTTCTTTAACAGGGTCTTTGACTCTTACCCCCTGGTATGGTTTAGATGCAGCCTGCTCTGACAGTGCTAAAAAAAATATATATATATTTTAGACATGAAAATTACTATTTCCGCAACCACTATATATTTTAAATGATTGATTCTAACATTGTTATATGCATTTTTTGTTTGCATGTCAAAAACAAGACAATATGGAAAGCATTTATTACATGAACTAAGGTATTAGAAAGGAGGAAGTATTCTTTGGATTTGAAGATGTATGATTTGCCTTGTAATTTTTCTTTAATGAAAATTTTAAAATGTAATTTATTTTTACTTAAATAACTTATAAATACGTAAAAAATATATGTATATGAAGCATTATTGATCACATTTACACACACTAATCAATGTTTGTGTTTAATTAAAGGGCTATGCATTTATCTGCAATCATCTCTGAGTCATTGTTTGTAGAACACTTTATCCTGCAAAAGGTAAAACTCCCCTTTTCATGCCCCAAGTAAAAATCTAGATGGGCAAACATAAGCTTCCTTGCACAATCCTTTTACACAATTAAGGTTAGATTTGATGTATTCTGTATGCATTATATATGCATTCTCATACATCAACTCATAAGTAAAAATGGCAATTATTTTGCATTAGAAATTAAATATAGACAAGTGTTTTAAATGTCATGAATAAATAATAAAGCCCTAGATTAGTAGCTCATTCTGATACTCCATAGCAAACCACAACGACACCACATTTTTTATTCTGGGTTTCAAGATTTATAACATTATGTTAGGTTAGAACATGTGCTTTAAGACATTTACGTAGTACATATTATATTTAAAAAAACTTTATATATACATAAATCCTAAAATGACTGTATTTAGATAAATTCTTAAAAATAAATCAATGACTGTTGGTACTATTCAAATAATTGGCTTTATTACACATGCGATAAACTTTTTTTACTGTTGGTTTTACAACATTTTTCTCTCTGAATATGCTGTATTAAGTATTGGTCAACTAAATTGAAAAGGCTAAAAGAAGAAGGAAACAATGTTGGGTGAATATTAACAGCTGTACGATAGAATCTCATGACCCAAGTTATATTATTTGGAGTTTAAAAAGAGGAAGCCATGCAGCTGTGTGCCCATCTTTTCGGCAGAGTAATCGTAATGCTTTGCATATCGAGCTCAAACCACCAACCTCCCATATTAAAATGGACCCCTATGAAGTTATCTTTAGTGAACTACTGGTTTTCATGTGTAAACTAATTGAGTGTATATATATATATATATATATATATATATATATATATATATATATATATATATATATATATATATATATATATATATACAGTGGGTTGCAAAAGTATTCATACCCCTTGAACTTTTCCATATTTTGTCACATTACAACCACAAACAAATATATTTCACTGGAATTTAATGTGAAAGACCAATACAAAGTGGTATACAATTGTGAAGTGGAAGGAAAATTATACATGAATCAACATTTTTTTTACAAATAAAAAACTGAAAAGTGCGACGTGCAAAAGTATTCAGCCCCCCTGAGTCAATACTTTGTGGAGCCACCTTTTGCTGCAATTACAGCTGCAAGTCTTTTAGGGTATGTCTCCACCAGCTTTGCACATCTAGTGACTGAAATTCTTGCCCATTCCTCCTTGCAAAACAGCTCAAGCTCAGTCAGATTGGATGGAGAGCGTTTGTGAACAGCAGTTTTGAGATCTTGCCACAAATTCTCAATTGGGTTTAGGTCTGGACTTTGACTGGGCCATTCTAACACATGAATATTCTTTTTTTTAAACCACTCCATTGTAGCTCTGGCTTTATGTTTAGGGTCGTTGTCCTGCTGGAAGGTGAACCTCCGCCCCAGTCTCAAATCTTTTACTGACTCCAACAGGTTTTCTTCCAAGATTGCCCTGTATTTGGCTCCATCCATCTTCCCATCAATTTTGACCAACTTCCCGGTCCCTGCTGAAAAGAAGCACCCCCAGAGCATGATGCTGCCACCACCATATTTGACAGTGGGGATGGTGTTTTCAGAGTGATGTGCAGTGTTATTTCTCCGCCACACATAGCGTTTTGCATTGTGGCCAAAAAGTTCAATTTTGGTCTCGTCTGACCAAAGCACCTTCTTCCACATGTTTGCTGTGTCCTCAACATGGCTTCTGGCAAACTGCAAACGGGACTTCTTATGGTTTTCTTTTAACAATGGCTTTCTCCTTGCCACTCTTCCATAAAGACCACATTTGTGTAGTGCACGACTAATTGTTGTCCTGTGGACAGTTTTCCCCACCTGAGCTGTGGCTCTCTGCATTTCATCCAGAGTCACCATGGGCCTCTTGGCTGCCTCTCTGATCAGTGATCTCCTTGTTCGGCCTGTAAGTTTAGGTGGACGGCCTTGTCTTGGCAGGTTTACTGTGGTGCCATACTCTTTCCATTTCCGGATGATGGATTGAACAGTGCTCCGTGAGATGTTCAAAGCTTTGGAAATCTTTTTATAACCTAAGCCTGCTTTAAACTTCTCCAAAACCATATTCCTAACCTGTCTGGTGTGTTCTTTGGACTTCATGATGCTGTTTGCTCCCCAATATTCTCTTAACCAACATCTGAGGCCGTCACGGAGCAGCTGTATTTGTACTGAGATTAGATTACACACAGGAGGACCCTTTTGAGTCATTAGCACTCATCAGGCAACTTCTGAATGCAATTGGTTGCACTCAGGGAAAAGGGGCTGAATACTTTTGCACGTCGCACTTTTCAGTTTTTTATTTGTAAAAAAATGTTGATTCATGTATAATTTTCCTTCCACTTCACAATTGTATACCACTTTGTGTTGGTCTTTCACATTAAATTCCAGTGAAATATATTTATGTTTGTGATTGTAATGTGACAAAATATGGAAAAGTTCAAGGGGTATGAATACTTTTGCAACCCACTGTATATATATATATATATATATATATATATATATATATATATATATATATATACACACACACACAAAATAATTAATAACTTTTTGTATTTATTGATAACTCTAACCAGAAACCTAAACCTAATATGCTTAAGATTAGACAAAATCAGTACACATAGATGTTTATTAGTGAGAATTTTTGTATGCAAGTGGTAAAGGTATGTGCACTTCCATTACCAGCAGAACAGCTGCTTTTTTTCCTAATAAATGGGATAATTTGGTATAAGAATACTCTGTTTTACTTAAAGAACAGTGATCTATTTAAGTCTGATATTCACAAGAGAATGTTAATAAATGTATATTATTTTGTGGACAAAGAGAAAATACTCTAAAAAATCTAAGATCTAAGAAAATATATTGAAACACAAAAAGCTGCTGAGAATCACTAATATACAGATGATGAATATACATGAATATACATTCAACTATTTATTGTTTAATTCTTTGAACCTGTTCATCCTAATCAGGGTCATACAGGTGTTGGAGCCCATATTGCTCATATTGTGAAATGTAGGAAAATGCCCCCGATAGGTTTTCAGTCCATTACAGGACAGATACAGAGACAAAAAATATTTACTTATACATTTACACTTATGGGCAACATTCTATATTTAATTTATTTACTGTCAGAATCAGAATATTTTATTAATCCCCAAGGGGGGGAATTGCAGAATAAAGTTTTTGGACTGTGGGAGGTAAACAAAGGTAAACAGAGCTTTCATACAGACGCTGACTGAATATTACATTTCCAATTTTCCCTATTCTGATGAAAATTAAAGCCAGAACCTGCTGTGAGCTGAAAGCTGCTACCACGTTACCATCACCCAAAATGCACCAATGGAGAAATTTAATAAAATTTTTACCCTACTCTGAAATGTTGAATGTCTGATATAACCAAAAAAGATCAGTTCAGGAACAATATATATAGTACAAAAGGTCATAAATAAACCTATGGTTACTTCTGCGCCTTCCTTAATAGCAGGATTGCAAAAAGAAAACCACTACTTTTACAATAAAAACTAAATTTGCTGCAATCCAGAACATCTGTAAACCATGCTGGTAACTGTATCCAAGTAAGGGCCATCATAATGTAGAAAAAATAAGTTACCCGTTTTAAAAGACAGAGTAGAAAGACAATGATAGCAAGTATACAATATTAGCTTATAGCAGAATGTTTAAAAAAAGATTAGTTAATTAGCAACATTCACGAGTTTAAGTTGTTCTGTACAGATAGTAATTCAAGACATGAGCCCGACTAATCAGCAGTTTTGCAAATCTTGTTGCACAAACAGGCATGGGGAGAGATTCAGACGGCAACTGTTCATACAATTTTGGGAGTTATGCATATGTAGTATTAGACATATTTGTACTAATTAGATATATTTGTACTAATATTTATGCTCAAGAATACTACTCTTATTATATATACAAAAAGTATTAATTCAGTGAGTAGTAATGTTACACATCAGTATGATCATTTAATTTCTTTCATTTCTTCTCAAGGAAGCCCTTGGATAGCCTTAAAAACTAGTCCACAACATATAGACCACCTCGTATGGTTTATATATAAATATACATATACACACATAAGTTAGCATATAGATTGACCAACAGAAATAAACAATAAACAAAATTTTTAATTCCACCGACTCTACGTATAATCAATCCAATACAGCAGGATATATATATATATATATATATATATATATATATATATATATATATATATATATATATATATATATATATATATATATATATGCGAAAATTGTCTGAATAAAACAAAAAGACTTCATATTAGTATTTTACTACATTTTATTATTTCCTCATAAACAACCTGAGAATGCATCATTTTTAATATCACTGAAATGCCCTAATCAAGAAAACATTTTTGACATTCAAACCCTGCTAATGGGAGGAGTTTAAAACATTATTTCTCAGTATGTATTAAAAACTGTACTTACATTTTCCCATGTGTTAACTTGATTTTTATATAGAGATAAATATATATATATATATATTTCTTTCAATATAATTTCAATATAGCTTTATTCTTTGGTCAGTTTAAAACAACAAAGTGAACTAAACTGAATCAGAAGCACAGAGTGCTTTATAAATATATCAGTTTCAAGTGATGTCATCAGACCACGATTTTCCCACTTCATTTAAATGTTGCCCCTGTTTGAGATATTGACATTGTCATACAAATCTCTCATTCTCTTTAGAAGCATACATGTTTTAAATGTATATCGTATATGAATATAAGAAAATATATAATTACAACATAACAATTATTATTAATATTCCATTGTACTTTTATATAATGAACTCTGTGCTAACACTGTCTAAACACGCTTGTCTAACATAACGCTGTGCCAGCAACTAATATATTAATTTCCAGCAACAATATCTTAAAGAATTTTGATTCCTTTAGTCCCAATATAAGAGTATTAAAGGTAAATTTAAATACACAAGAGTAAATGTTAAAAAATAAACAAAAACTAAATGATTAATTATTGATAAAAATGTACAAATATTAATAAGGTTACTTAAACACAGTAGCTTTTTATTTTTATTAGTAGTTGTTTGTTTAAATCAGGAATCTTAATGACATATGTGACAGTTTTCAAAGTCTAGCTGAAACCACTGTACAAGTCAATTTATTCTCATCAAATAGGAAACACCTGCTACCATTTTGAGGTTCACTGATCATCCGAAGTCTTCAATTTACAACACTTCCTTTCTCTCTGTGTCATGTCAGCACCCAAGTCATGTCTTACTATGAGCAAAGTGAAAAACAAAACACTAGGTTTAACACCTGCAACATCATTAAATAAAACTTCTATGCATTAAATGTATACTCTTTAAGTATGAAAGCACACCAATAAAATGTCAGTGTAAATAGTTAAAATGCAATAAAAATTCTAATAAGTCTAATATCCCATAATCACAGCATGCCATGCTGTTATATTACATTGGCAAATATTCTAAAATAAAAAAATAAAAAACCCAAAAACTTACTGACAGATCACACTTCAGATGTCTTCCACATGTCTACTTAACTGCACAATGACAGATGCATTTGAAAATGATCTAATGCAAAATATGATGGGGGCATAATGCAAAAAAGAAATTTTCATAGACTTCAGTGAATTATGGCTCAAACTGTTTTACAATATGTAATGCTAGCAAATTATGTTGCACTTAAACTTTTTCCCTTTTATTGCTACATGGTTGACAGCCAGTTAAATAGCAGCACATGCTATTTTCCCAGAGGTAAGCTCTTTATGTACCATGTCAACTCTTTTGATCTTTTTGGACACCATATGCCATTCTGAAACTGTTGATTGTTGACATTCCCTAAGGAGGAATAGCACAGAGAAAGAAGAGGTATGTAATTCACTGTGATGTGCATGATGTCAACACCCTCAAATGCTATATCAGGCCAGTGATCAGCAGTGACAAGAGGACAATCTAAATGAGTTATCCTGTGTGATCTTCAACCGGATTCACATTCACAAGGGCAAATGGCAGTGTTGCTCAATTCATGTATGTACATGTAATGACAGAGTTTAAAATAATTTCAATCGAGAGTTTAGCCAAGAATGGAATGATTGACCTTACAGAGTCTGGGGTTGTTGCTGACAGTTTGACAGTAATAAATAGACAGGCAGATCTTTGTACACATCATTATACATTATACATACACACATATATAGTTCAGTGTGTTTTAAAGTGTGTCAGTATTTTCTATATGTTTGTATAAATATAAACAATAACAATGGCTGCTCAAAAGTAGTCAGAACCAGCTTTTAACCCCTCTGTGCTAGGAACATCAATTGGCTTAAAAAAAACAGCTATAGATGTCATGTTACAAAATCACTAACTTTTTTTGTTTGCTTTTATAATATAATTATAAAAATGTTAGATCATCTGTCTTTAATTTACAGGAAACTGAGTAATATGACTGAGTTAAAAGCAAAACAAAAAAAACTGAGTTAAACAAATCCAACAAAAACAATGTGGTTCCATGTCATATTACTCAGCTTCCTGTAAATTAAAGACAGATGATCTAACATTTTTCTTCGGAATTTGCTGTTAAAAATTATAATTAATTGTTCTAAAAGTGAGGTGGCACGGTGGCTTAGTGGTTAGCACGTTTGCCTCTCAGCGCTAGGGATTCCCAGTTCGAATCCCAATCTGGGTGGAGTTTCCATGTGTCCATCTCTATGTGTCCGTGTGGCTTTCCTCCAGGTTCTCTGGTTTCCTCCCACAGTCCAAAAACATGGATCAAGTCAACTGAGTTCTCCAAATGGCCCCATATAGAGTGTGTATGTGTGAGTGAGTGTGTGCCCAGCGATAGATTGGCGCCCTGCCCTGGGTGTATCTGCCCAGTGCCCGAAACGTTCTCCCCTGGATGGGCATGGGGGAACCCCCCCCCCCCCCCCCGCGACCCTAATATAGGCTAAAGCGGAAGATAATGGATGGATGGATGTTCTAAAAGTGATGACAAGCAGTGAATGACCAGAAGAACCAAAAAACACTCAAACCATAGCACCACTATGTTTAACAGATATGATATGGTTTTTATGTTTGAAATGTAGTATGTTCCTTTATTCACATAGAATGAGCCACATTTAAAGAATAAAAATAATTTAAAAATAATTTTTATATTTATATCTCAGATTTATACAAATTTTTACACTGTTTGTGCGCATTACATTTATAGTCCTAATATTATCTTATCCCATAATCTAATATTTAACGGACACCTGGTTCCAGTTTTCTCATCCCCCCCTCCCCCCCATTTCTTAACTGGCCTGAAATACAAAACTTTTGCTGGTCATCCCATTGATTTGATGGTTTTTCTGAAGGCAGCTTTTTTTTTTAATCACTCTCTGATTGGTGACAAGAGGTATTATTACAAACTCAAATTTCCATCAATGTAATTAAATTTACCTATACCAAATTTTAATGCATATCAAAAGTGAGTGTTACTCATTAACATTCTTTAAGATGTCATCTTTACATATTTTATTAGAATGAAATCTGACCAAAGTCCATAGCCTAGAACAATTAATATTCACAATTTATGACTGAAAAACAGCTCATTAAAGAGCTGTAAGTATTAACTCACTGCGAACACATGTGTATATGTGTATATGTTTAAACTATCTGTTCTCAATGATTTTATATTGTTGTTTTTTTTTACATTGGCTAATTCTTAATTTTGTTCTTCCATTTTATTGTGAAAAAAAATTATTATATTTTTGGGGGTATGTTTTTTGAAGCCTGTTTTTTCTTGTTTTTATCTGTGATATCATTTCATATTATTTTCATTATTTGAAAATAACACCCTTTTTTATAAGTATATATTGTAAATCCTGGCTCCAATAATAAAGTAAAAGTTTAACTGGTCACACTCTTCGGACTTCTATAGTCCTCCTACCAAAACAACCAACCCAAAACACTGTGTACAGTAGCAGCTGTTTAGGATTATATTTACCGGTCAGGTTTGTGTAACCATGTAGAAGTATAATAGTTTTTACTGCAGTAAGCCACATATATCTCCTATATAAATAAATCAGTTTGGCCACAGGTAAAGATCTTGATTGACAAAACTGAAATGCTCACCATTACCATCTATAATTATTGTGCACATCTGAATAAATGAATACATTTTAAAATTTTTAGTTTGCAGTCATAGTAATCTCAACGTTTTAAGGTTGGTTGGCATGTTAAAACAGCAAGCCCCTGGCACATGCCTACACCCATACACACATGCATGTTTGAACAAACAATCTTTGTAAATTTGAGAACGCCTCATCCCAGCCTGAAGCCAGCGCCGGTACATGTGTTGACAAGTCTAATCATTCATCAAGTTTGTCCCTGCATAGTTTTTTTTTTTTTTTAGAACGTACTATGCATTGTAATATCTATGCCATATATCAATATGTTATGCTTTTTTTGTTATTCTACCATATATTGTAATATTTTATTTGCCTTTTTCTTTTTTTTTTATATGTATGTTCTGATTTGTACCTGGACAAGACACACTCTTCATTTAACATGTCATTGGCCACTATAGCAGGATTTGGCCTACCCAATGAATAAACCTTCTGAATGTCTTTGGGTCTCAATAAGCACAAGATCAATTTAGTAATTAATATAATGGTTTACTGTCTGTGGCTGTAAACCCTATTAGATTTTATTTACACCAATCCAGATGTGTTTAATTTTATTGTTGTTTCTTTGCAGGTTTCCTTCTTGTTTCATCTTGCCCTTTCCCATTTCTTGCAAACAGTTCTTATTACATTTCTTGGGCCCTTAGATGTTGTCTTTACTCCAAAAGACTCTAAAAATTTAAACAGTAGAGATCGATAAGTTTTTACTGGTCTCGTCTTGCAAGAAAAATGTTGCAGGTTTGTTTTTGGGCAGGTTAAAGTCTTTTATGAGTGGAGATTTTCTGGTATTCCCCATTTTTGTGAGGCTTCCATTAGAGGCCTGAGACCTTTGTAAGACCCTTGAGTAAGTCTGCAAAAGCTCAAAGTCATCAGACTTGGTGTTTTGCCTTTTTAGCTTCTTGCCCTCAGGGGTTAAATTGGTATACATCAAGAAATATTCTACGTAGCATGTATCAAATATGTCATAGCCTTTCTATCAGCTCAAATCACTAAGGCCTTTCTCTATAGACCTCTCTCATGAACACGGCATTTCATTTTTAGAAACTGCCATGCACTGGAAGTTTTAATTTTCTTTTTAGAATGCTTTATAATGTGCCAAAAACTGTTGTTTATGAAAGATACCGGGAGATACCGAACTACTTAAACAAGTCTGGCACAAGCACTAATCCCTTAGTTAATATCACTGGGATCACATTTTCTCTATTCTGATAGTTAATGTATTAATGTTTATGCACTGCAGTTCTGCCACACAACTATTCAATTATAAATGAGTAGTTGTTTTCAATAACATTTTTGAGAGGATATAACATTCGACAAATCAAACTGACAGTCTCCTGCATTGTGTGAAAATGCCCAGCTGTGTTGTTTTATCCATGCTGAATCTGTCATTTTACAAATCATGCATCTCCAACTGTACATATTTAGACTTCATCCTTTTCTAGGACTGAAAGCTGTTTATAGGCACATGGCACAAGTTAGTCTAATCTTTTAGACTTCCAAGAAAATAAATGCAAAACATCAATCAATTTTTGAATCAAAATTAAATCCCCGGCCTGCTAATTCAACTTAAGCACGGTCCTTAACACTCTTTGCTTCTTGTTATTTGTGTAGTAAAGAACAATGCTTATCCTTTTACTTTGTTGACTCACTTTACACTCTATTAAACCTATCTAACTTCATCTTGTAAATGCAATAAAAGAGACAAAACTAATTTCTTGTTGTACAGTTGTACCTTATTAGTGCTCACAGCAGGAGGATGATGGCTGGACTTTTTTCCAATTGGTAGAATATTCCTGGCAAAGGAATTTGGAAGAACAAATGAATATCTCTTTTTATTCATCAATTAATTCCGATAGTGATTGGTCTTAAAAAAATACATTCATTATTCGTAAACTTTAACTACACACAATGTATTACATGCTAATGAAAATTAAGTATATTGCTAGAAGGCTAAAACTTGGAGTATTACTTACCCACTTTGGCCAAATTAATATCTTTAACACCCCCCAATACAGCTGGACCCACCCACCAGTTTTATAGAAACCTAGATGCATCAGTAAATATCACCTTTACAAGTTTAACCAATTACCAGTATTTGTGTTTACTGAAAAACTGTGCACTGCAAGCTTTGGTTCCCTTTGTGACTTCTGTATAAACCTTCCACATGTTGCCATTAAATCATACCTGAGTGGTAACTGTACAAATCAGCCCAGAATATTTCATCCAACCAATTCTATTTGACTGCTGTAGTGAAATTCTGAAATATACATTTGAAGCAGATGTTCCAATGAAAATGGATAAACTTGTCATGGGTGTGGTGTTTTTGGATATTATGGATGACTTCAAATGAATGACAACCTGAGAAACTTTAGCATACATATCAACAGTCAATTGACCCCTTTCAAGTTAAACCACACCTTAAACTGGCATCTTTCAGTAACAACTATGCTGATGTTGCAGTTTCAACTTGTGTACTATTTAAACTAAAGTTTGCACTGCACAGACATCACAGCTGGTTAGGTTTTATGGTACACATCAATTATTACACTTAAATAAAAAGTTGTTTAGGAATAGGATCAAACATTGACAGAGCTGCACAGTGTCCAAGACAGACATTTCTGAACATAAATTGAAATACACTTCCTCTTTCTCCCTCTAGAAACGGTTGGCACACTGTTGGGGATTTTTAAAGCTTATCTAGGTTAAACAATAACTTTTCTTCTTCTTCAGTGGAACTTTTCCCCCTTGTTTTATGGAGTTTCCTGCAGCTTTTTTTCTTTAAGTGATAGTGTATATATACAATTCACAAGATTTTGCAAAAGTTTAAAAACCTGTATCCATCTGATCAATAGATTAGATTGCATCTTGAAGATTTTTTGAAATATGACCATTTACTTAGGTGTACAACCTGGTCATGCCTGTACTTGCAAGGCTTGCTTAATTAGTTCATTCCTGTTTTCAGCATGTGAACTTAGAATACTTGCTTTGATGGATTTATATTTTACTGAGTTCACTAGTAGATCTATTGTTACCATGAAAAATGTACTGTGTCATTATATTTTATTTGCAGTTGCACCATAAAATAAAGCGTGCCTAGAAAAGTTCATAAACTATTTCAAACATGTACATTTAAAGTACTGTATGTTCCTTAGAATTCCCATGTCCTGTAGGACTAATTCTGCATTCAGCAAGCATCCATTAAATTGTCAATAATGCTACACCCAGCAGTTCACTTAAAGAAATGCCATGGTTCACATGACTCCTAATGATTTAAAATGCCACAAAGAGGTCACAGAGTACCTTTTGAAGATGGAACTGGAATAGCTGCACACATTCTGTGATTTTAAATATATATATATATATATATATATATATATATATATATATATATATATACACACACACACTTATATATATATATATATATATATATATATAAATAAACACACACACACACACACACACACACACACACACACACACACACACACACACACACACACACACACACACACACACACACACACACACACACACACACAATTTCATGTGAACCATTTAGCAGGATGGGTTTCAACTTAACTGATGCACCTGTCTACAGCGCTCATAACCAAGTGGGTAACATATATTTCTATGGTTTGTGAAAGTGTACAATTTACATGAAACTATATTTATCTCGGAAATTATGAGGTAAATGCAATATAATGTCAAATTTCTTTTAATATATAATATATACAATTTTTTATATAATGTGTTAGAAAACACTCCACATCCTGTTGAGAAAAAGTCATTTTTGGACTGCTGCTTAACTGTAACCCATGTGGCAGCTGCAAGTGTGGGCACGCCTCACCCTTACCCATGAATCACAGGCCTCGCCAAAAAGCCCATGAGAGAGCTGTCAATGTTTTGTTTGTTTTCAAAATAGGATGTTATGAAGAACATTTAATAGTTATAGGTGATCTAAACTATTTGGAGCTGACATGTAAAACATTCAGAACTTAAAAGTGCAAAGTAAATTTTAACATGTTACTATTAAATATTATGGTCCTTGTCCCTGCACTAATCAAAACTGAAAACCTGTTCAACCGTCTACATAAATTTCGTGGAATTTTGGAACTGCGGTCTCAACTTAAGCAGGGGGGTGAATAGTAAACCTTTTTTGAATGGAAGGGGATTTCCTCAAAGGTGACTCTGCAAAACATGGCTCCAAAGTACAAGGACAGTTTATTAAGAGATGAGTTTATTATTTCCCCAATTTTTAAAGAAGACCAAATGTCCATATGATAAATAAATCCAGATGAATTAAAATTGAACAATTGACTGTTTTCTAATGCTACTATAACAAACTTAAAAATGTATACAGTGAAGTTTGGTGGTGGTTGATATGCTGAAATAAATAAAATATATTAGTGAGTCAATACGAAAAATAACTGGAAACTGGAAAAATTAGTAAATGAAGGTAACTACTGTAGAACAGATTCACACTATAATATGTTGTTACTGCCCTCTAGTGTAAAAACTTTAAATTCTACATTTTTAGAAACATGGCATGGACACGCTGCTATCTCTCCTTTAGTTAGATACGAACCCTATTTATAACACCGGGGTGAATCAAATGTTCTGTATATTTGCATCTGTGTTATATTCTAAATAGAATATGCAAAAAAGGTTTTAGAGGGCTGGAGCTACATGATTTGATGTGTGTACAGTTATTATGCTCCAAATATCAGGGTTGACATGACCATGGTTGGCCTATGCACAATATATTCATGACCTAATCATGCTGTCCCACTGTATCCAGTTCAGACCTGGTTGTACACGATCACAGCTTAAACGCAATTACTTTCTTCAAATTTGATTCAGATACCATGGCTAAAATTATTTCGGGGACATAAATAATAGACAGTTGTATAGAATCAAATTAATTAGGACTGAAAATAACTTTTTGTGAAATGTCTATCTAGCAGTAAATGAGCAGAGTGAGAAAGTATCCAGGGTGATGCACACTATTAATACACACAATCAAATTTAAATTCCATTTCAAATCTGACTCAAATTATATATACCAGTAATAGACTTGGTTTTGCTGTAAGATAAGCAACCACTTGCAAACCATCAACATTATGCACACATTTTTCTGCAGAACCAACATATTGTCTATTACAACGTCAAAAATATATAGGGGCAATTTAAAGCAGCCAATTCATTTTAAATACATGTTTTTGGACTGCGGAAGGGAACCAGAGAACCTGAAAAGTTTGTTTTGCAGCAATAAGACCTGGACACCTTGAAGTCTCTAAGTCGAACATAAATTTTCCTGTGCAAGTAGTCTCCAGTCAAATGTAAGGCCATCTTACATCTTAAGCTTGGTTGAAACTGGGTCATGCAACAGGACAGTTATCAGTTTTTTTCAGTTCAATTAAGTTTAGACCATAAACCAATTGAAATGCTGTGGGGAAGCTTGTGAATAAACAAGCACCAACAAATCTTGGGGAAAAAATAGACCACTTAAAGTCATACATAAAATTATTATTTTAAAATGATTTACAGATAGCTGCTACTCCAAGCTATTGCTTAATGTGGAATACTTTTCATAAAGGGCTTTTCCATTCTGGCTTCAGTTTTAACCAGCCCAAAGGATGATGCAGTGCTATCGGTTGTTATTGGTCACGTGTTCATAATTTGAGGTTGTATTCATCTTATATGATATTCTAATAATTAGATTCTATTTTGTTCTAAAGAAAAATATTTCAAACATGGGGTATTTTTCATGTCTGTATGTTTATTTAAAAAATGTAATACACTATTATCCTTTACAATTTTATGACTTGGCTTAACCAATTAAAATAGTTACAAGTTAAAATATTTTTTATTTATAATTAGGTACATTTGTATTTACAAATTCAAATCACATTTAGACAACATGTAGTGCTTTACTTGTATTATTAAAACATTTATGAAGCTTATAATATAAGCATGTATTCTAGTATACATTCATTATCTTCCGCTTCATCCTCTATTAGGGTCGCGGTGGGGTTCCCTATGCCCATCAAGGGCAGAACGTCTCAGGCGCTGGGCAGATAGACCCAGGACAGGGCGCCAATCCATCGCTGGGCACACACTCACTCACACAGACACACTCTATATGGGGCAATTTTTGAGAATCCAATTGACTTGATCCATGTTTTTGGACTGTGGGAGGAAACCGGAGAACCCAGAGGAAACCCACGCAGACACGGGAAGAACATGGAAACTCCACCCAGATGGGGATTCGAAGCGTGAATCCCTAGTGCTGAGAGGAGAACGTGCTAACCACTAAACCACCGTGCCGCCTTTGAGTATACAGTTAAAAATATTGAAGTAGATCCATCCATCCATCATCTTCCACAGTCCAAAAACATGGATCAAGTCAATTGAATTCTCCAAATTGCCCCATATAGAGTGTGTCTGTGTGAGTGAGTGTGTGCCCAGCGATGGATTGGCGCCCTGTCCTGGGTGTGTCTGCCCAGCGCTCGAGACGTTCTCCTCTGGATGGGCATGGGGAACCCCACCGCGACCCTAATAGAGGATAAAGCGGGAGATAATGAATGAATGAAAATGGTACATAGTATATAAACAAGAAATAAACATTAGTGTAAGGTGGAAGCATAAAATGTAAGTTATACTTCCTGTAAAAGTCACTAATTACATCAGATAGACTTTAATTCCACAGTAAAACGAGGCCTTTGAAGAACTCGATAGTTTAGCAGCTGAAATCTTGACCAACTAACACTAATGTTCATTATTAATACACTTGATTTTAGCTGATAAGCTTTAAATATAATATAAAAAGTTGTTTATGTATATAACTTACCTTTTCTGCTCTTGTCCATTAATTTCTTATTAGATGTGTAAACAAACCGGCATGTTTAAACTCGTAAAGCTAATTCCACCGCGCGGGCAAAATGTAGCAATCCTATGACGCCACCTATTGAGCATGCGCACGAATCACACCGACCATTTCAAATCTATTTCCACATCATTATTAAAATAAAAATTAAAATAACCCGGAAAATAAATAAAAAAAAACCCCGTAAGTATTTGGTTACATTATAAAAATTAAATTAAATTAATATTGAATTCATTACAAGTCTAAATATTCACTGTATTATTTTTATAACTTGAGTATATGATATAATTAAAACATTTCTAAAGCTATCTCAATATAACAAATAATACAAATCTTATTTAAAATTTTGACCAATTACCACTGTATTAGACAAATTTGCTTTTTGAAAAATACACTAAGTAAAACTTCTGTTTCACATACTCAAAGGAAATTTTGACTAACATTACTTAAAATTAATTATTATAGTTCATTTTAGTATTATATATTTTTTCTTAAATTCAATAAACATTAATTTACAACTAAAAGTATATCTATGCATTTTATTAAAAGTACACCATATTAAAAGTTTTTAAGTATAGTAATATAACCACAGTATAATTGCAAATATCTAATCAGTACTACATAAATACATATTTAAAATGTTCAAAGTAAGCACATATTTGCAAATACATTTACAATAAATTTTCAGTATACATAATGTCAGTGTTTTCCTAGGGAAGATATCCAGTTGGGATGTCTTCCTGTAACCAAGTTGGTTTGTATTATACAAATATCTTTAAAGAACGCATTCTTTTTAGAATAGAAATTCAAAAATTCGGATAATGGTATTTTACCACAATTAGTTCCCAGGGTGCATGGCTGTCACAAATTCTTCCATGTAATTTTAAGAGTTCTTTAAATTGTCTTATATTTTTTTTTAGCAAATTCGCTGTCAATAATAGGATTTAATTAGATAATTTTGGAGGAACGTGCTTGTCCTCTGTTCTTCAAGATGCAAGGTTTGAAAATGTGCTTTAGTTTGCTATACTGCTGTGAAATTAGAAACACTGTATTAATAGTATCGTTATAGCAAGGTCATCGATAACGATAATAATGCGTTTCGTTTTTTTGCCACTAGGTGTCAGTGTTTAATGTAACATCGTTAGCAATCCATCCATCCATCAATCATCTTCCTCTATCCTCTACTAGGGTCGCGGAGGGGGGTTCCCCTGCCCATCCAGGGGAGAACGTCTCGGACGCTGGGCAGATACACCCAGGACAGGGCGCCAATCTATCACTTGGCACACACTCACTCACACAAACACACTCTATATGTGGCAATTTGGAGAATTCACTTGACCTTGATCCATGTTTTTGGACTGTGGGAGGAAACCGGAGAACCCGGAGATAACCCACGTGGACACGGGGAGAACGTGGAAACTCCAACCATATTGAGATTCGAACCGGGAATCCCTGGTGCTGTGAGGCAAACATGCTAACCACTAAGCCACCGTGCCACCCCGTTAGCAATTCAAATGAGCTTAAAGGTTCCTGCTCTCTTAACTCTTAATTTTGACAAACACATTAGTGTTATCTCAAAACAAATCAAACAGCAAAACTTAATGAAATACCTGCAAAAGCACATACTTCACTCAAAATTCTTTGTTTTTGCCTTAAAAGCAAATATTTAGGTCAAGCAATTTGTCAGCGCCATCAAAATATCTTTTCTGTGTGCCATTGCCTACGACAAGGCAGTCAAACTACTTAGTCATGTTGTCAGTGCAACAGTGAAGACTGTAAGCATATTCTGATGGAAACTAAAAGCTTTTGTTTACAAGAACGCTGCACATTCTGTGGCATACCAATTGAAATAGTCCAAGTTACACACACAAATACAAACTTACAGATCACAAAAGTTACACATGACTGTATGTGGGAGATGGACAGCAAGAAATTGGACTGGAATCAAATTTAGAGTAATATTCTTTACTGTATTATTTTCTAACAGCACTACAATCTGTTGACAAAAAATCAAATTGAAGTTCAGGAATGACACAACTGTTTGCCTGCACTATATGGAACAATGGAAAAACTACAAAATTAGAAACTTACTCTGAATGCTCAAAACAACTTAAGAAATTACTGTAGTGCTTTCTTTTCTATTCATCCTGACGCTCCTCTCTGTTGGGCCACATGTTTTCATTCACATCACACTGGAGATCTTCCCTTGAAATGCAACGTGGAAAGAATCTTCTAGAGTGTCTAATCCAACCTTTGCAGGCATGTGCTGTGATATCCTCACAAGCTGCATCCATAGCAGTCAGCAGGTTCATCTGGACGTGTGGCTGGTGAACGTATACCTTCCATCTCCAGGCTGAAAAGAACTCCTCAATAGGGTTCAGGAATGGGGAATAGGGTGGGAGGAACTCCATCAGCATTCTATGATGAGTGGTAAACCATTGCCTGATGGTGTTAGCGTGGTGAAAACTCACATTATCCCAAATGATCACTATAATGGGAATATGTGTAAGCACGCCATTCTCTGACATAGCCGCACACATCGTGATGTTTCCTCCTCGTTGGCCTGGCACATCAATGGTAGCCATTTGGCCAATGATGTTTCAACCACGTCTTTTGCATTTTGCAAGGTTGAAGCCAGCCTCATCCAGGTATATAAAAGTGTGGAGTGGTTCTCTTGATTCCAGCTTCATGATACGCTACAACACAAAAGGAATAATGAAGTACATATAATGTTCATTCTGGACAACAAACAGTTACATACATTTCAGCCATAGCCAAGTGTGTCAGTATGCATAAAGGTTTTACCTGTACATACTGGTACCGTAGCTCTTTCATCCTGTCACCATTTCTGTGAAATGGAACTTTGTACAGCTGTTTCATGGTCATCTACTGTCGTTTCAAAACCCGGTCAATAGTGGAGATGCTTACAGATGTAATGTTTGGAAAAAAAACTGTTGTCTTGTATGATGGCTTGCTGGATCTCCCTCAGCCTTATGGAATTATTTGCTATGACCATAGCACATATGGCCTCCTCTTGTTGAGGTGTGAATAGGGGACCTTCTGCCACCCGTTTGAGCTAGTCTTGCAGTCCTTTATAGTATACAGTAAGAATGTAAAAAAGCAAAACATAAGAATGAATAACATTTCAGAATTTGTCATTGTGCAGCATTACAGCAGAGTGCAGATTTATGAATAAAATACCTGTTTTCTCTAAGAAATGTTTGAACAATTGAAGACACCGTTGTTCTTCCAACATTCGGCTGCACCCGGCGACCAGATTCAGCCATTGTGAGACCATGGTTTAAAACATGGTCCATAAGTGTTGCCCTTATTTAACCCGGGACAAACCTATTTGCATGGACCCTCCTACCTCTTCCCCTGTTTTGTCCCCTCAGCCTTCCACCATGCAGTCTTACCCCTCCTCTTGGCTGTTCATGGCCTTGTCTTTCCATTGTGAGGCTTCATTTACACTGCAATGTTTTGTGTCTATACAGTATATATATATATACATATATATATATATATATATATATATATATATATGTTTGCACCTTATATATATATATATATATGAGATGCACCTCTGACCTATGTTTGAGACCACTGGATGATCTAAATGTTCACAAATTCCCTTAACAGAAAGCCAAGATTCACCTGAAAACAATTTAATCAATTTAAGACAAATTACCAGAATTTAACGTAAGAATTTAAGAATTTAAAGTTTTTTAAAAGTGTAAAATAAATGTACAAATTATGCCTGAGAGATTATGACAACATGTTCAGCACTTTTGCATATAATGACCTACTGTAGGCAATGACATAAGACCTAAATGTTTTGGAGCGTAAGACAATTCAAGACAATCAGTACAACACATTTTGATAAACATAACATAAGCAACAGATAATGTAAAAAACAACAGGCAATTGTCTATGACCTTTTATAAAATGTACAAAAGCATTTGCAAAATGTGAAACACAGTGATAAATGCAATTATGATGTGCACAAGTGACAAGGAGAAATGAACCAAATCGACTGAGAAAAACTGTAACAACTGCGCCAACTAGTTGCCAGTGACGTTTTTCTTTACTCGTTAAATTCTTTAATATGACGGCACAGAATAACCAGTTTTAATTGCTCTAAAAATTACATGTTTCTCTTTAAAATATGCTCCGCCTAGTCATAGTTTATGTGAAAGTTAACTGGCTCTGGCACTGTTAAAATGTGAAAGTGAAAATGATAATTTGTTAATAGTCCCTTAGAGAATCCAAACTGTTTATTTTTGACATCTCTCTGAAACTCATTTCTGAAATTAGTTAATTCATTATTTTCCATCTTCCGCTTAATTCTGTAATTGGGTCACGGGGGGATTCCCAATGCCCAGCTGGGGAGAACATTTTGGGTGCTGGGTAGATAAACCCAGGGCAGGGCTCCAGTCTATCGCTGGGCGCACTCACTCAAAACTCAGACAGACACTTTAAATAGTGTAATTTAGAGTAGTCAATTAACCTTAAATCCATGTTTTTGAATCCATGTTAGGTAGCAGGGCGGCACGGATTCTTAGTGGTTAGCACGTTCGCCTCTCAGCGCTAGGGATTCCCGGTTCGAATCCCCATATGGGTGGAGTTTCCATGTTCTCCCCGTGTGGATCAAGTCAATTGAATTCTCCAAATTGCCCCATATAGAGTATGTCTGTGTGAGTGAGTGTGTGCCCAGTGATGGATTGGCGCCTTGTCCTGGGTGTATCTGCCCAGCGCCCGAAACGTTCTCCCCTGGATGGGCATGGGGAACCCCACCGCGACCCTAATAGAGGATAAAGCGGGAGATAATGAATGCATGAATGAATGTTGGGTAGCTTGCCCAATGGCACCTCAGCACCAATACTTGATAGGACCTGGAAATGAACTGTGGAACCTCAACTCCAAGCTAACAATCAAGGTCATAAATATTTGTAAAACCTTTTTGTTTTGTATACTACGTTTGAGCAATTTTTAAAATTTTATATAATGATATTGATAATGGCGGCTTAGAGGTTAGCACGTTCGCCTCTCAGCACTAGGGATTCCCGATTCGAATCACCATCTGGGTGGAGTTTCTATGTTCTCCCTGTGTCCACGTGGGTTTCCTCCGGGTTCTCCGGTTTCCTCCCACAGTCCAAAAACATGGATCAAGTCAATTGAGTTCTCCAAATTGCCCCATATAGAGTGTGTTTGTGTGAGTATGTGCCCAGCGATAGATTGGCGCCCTGTCCTGGGTGTATTTGCCCAGCGCCCGAAATGTTCTCCCCTGGATGGGCATGGGGAACCCCCACCCCATGACCATAATATAGGATAAAGCAGAAGATAATGGATGGATGGATGGATGGATATTAATAATAATAAGAGTACCTGCCCAGCACTTAAATGTTCCCCCCCATGGGAATGCTTCCCCCCAGCGACCCCAGTGGAGGACTTATCCATCCATCCATCCATCCATTATCTTCCGCTTTATCCTCTATTAGGGTCACGGGGGGGTTCCCTATACCCATCCAGGGGAGAACGTCTCAGGTGCTGGGTAGATACCCCCAGGACAGGGTGCTAATCTATCGCTGGACACTCACACACTCACGCAATACTGCACTGTTGTCTAGTTTATTTTAATTTTGAAACATTTTTCCCAATATCAAGTTGGGTATCTGTAAAATACAAACGTTAATTACATGGTTTTGCATACAGCTTTTTTTCTGGTAAACCGATGGTTTCAGTTGCTTATTTATTACTATGTTTGAATGTGCTATCATGACAGAACAGGTATAGTGTTAAAGCCTTTAGGCACTTCAGCATTCTTATGACTCTGTCCCACCCTCGTTATGTCGTTACACCTCACACGTAATAACTTCATACACACTTGCTTTGGCGGACACGCTAATCATCACAGGGTAAGACTGGAAAGATCCAAACTTGTTCTTTCTTAAACATTTGTTCTCTAAAGTTTTTTTAAAGCTAAAAAACAGCTGACACCAGCTTTAACACTTAGCAGGAGTGCTAAACATGGTAAGGAGTCAAGTGGAAAATTCAGGACGCACTAGAATGCCACATGGTTGTGAGTGGAAAGACAAAAACAAAGAATGCTTTGTGCATTCAGTCAATGGTTCACCCTCTCCAGTGTTGCCTGCATTACTTACGAGTGGAAAAAGTACACTTACAACATCAAATGTAGAAGTTTGCAAGCTTACTGAAAACAGTGAACAAGATTCAGCAACTCTGAAAGGTATGTGTCGTAGTTAAAACTATTAGCTCTATGTATGACAGGTACATATCATAAAACTACAGGTTATTGTTCTTTTTTTATATTTCACCTTTATTTTGGTGTGTAAGCTCCAACTGCATCTTGTTTTCATTAAGTTTCCCATAGACAGATATAGTGCAAGATTATGTAACACATGACAGTATTTTTTTTGTATTTAAACACATACTGCTCACAGCAGGAAAGTCTACTTTAATTTTTACATAACTATTTATAAAACCTTTAATGAATGTAGTAATGAAAATACAGAGACCTAGAGGTTGAATTTATGTACATTAATGCAAACAATTATTTTGTTATCCTGCAGTTCTCTGCTAATAAAAACAATAAATATCTTACAATAAATATCTTAAAATACTCTGCACTTTATACACTGCATGTATAATTATTAATTTAAAGAATTAAAAAATAATAATCATACAAACACACAAATATGTTTTAGGTACAAAAATTTACAAAGCCAAAGCAGATAAAAAGTATCTTGGAGTCAGGGTAAAAATGCCTGTAAAAGACATGCTCAGGAATATCCGCATAGCCAAGGGAATGGACCCCAAAGAGCTTCAGGTATGGTGTCTTATTTTTAATTAGTATGGTATCTATATAAAAGTATGTGATTTTACATGAGATGTCACCTTTTCTTTTCATAGTTTAAAGAAAAAAAAGCACCCAAAGGTTAGAATATATCTACGACTTAATACAATTCATAAGCTAATATATCTCTCATCATTTTGCATGTGTTAATAATATAATTTATACTTTTAGGGGGCAAAAAACGAGTCCGCATAAATGGAGATCGGAAAACTAGGCTGGTAAGGAAGCTCGTTGAAACTTTTGTTAAATGTAACACTTGTTAATCTGAATAATTAAGAACCTTTTATATGTTGTATATTTTTGTTATAGACGAAGTGGCAAAGAAAGAATCTTGAAGAACTTGCTTTTATAGTGGAGGTGCTGGAAGAAGATCTTAGGACCAGTACATCTCTACAGCCAAGCAAACACAAAACATCCACTATCCTCCCAGAGCTAGAAGACAAAATCTGGTGTAAGATACAACTGTTCTGTGTCGCCACTCAAATTCACTTGTGTAGACTATCAAAATTTACTTGCCTTGTTCTGCTAACATCCCAGCTGTTCTCTTTACAGACCATCCATTGGAATACTGTAGCAAATCAGATTGCAATACACACAGGGGTCAGTGTGAAAGTACTTACTTTTCAAGCAACATTGATGCACAGGTCCACTCCCCACATGAAAACAATTTTAACCCTAAAATGGATAACTGGTGGGAACCATCACAGAACATGGAGGGTCTAACTAACCATTGCTCAATCACAGACGGTTCAAACAGCATGACATACTTCTGGAGACAAATTGAGAAACAAGAGTGTCTACTGAGCACTTTTTTAGACCATGAATTTCTTGCTGTGGATGAAAATGGGAGGACGTAAGTTATACTAAAGGATGAAAAATGTGGTTTTCTTTTCGGCTTTTTAAAAATCATAAAAATGATAATACGAGCGCATGACTGCTGACTGCATTCTTTCTTTAAAATTTACTTTCAATTCTACATTCATTTTTAATTTCAGTATCAGTTTTACATACCATACAGATGCAGCTTGTTGTTATGCAGGTACAGATTGTAGGCCATCGGTTTCTTTACATTATTTGTTTGCATCCATAACTCTAATAGAACCATCACAGATCAACAATCTACCTTATTGCTTCATCATGTAGATGCAAAGTTAGAGACAGGTGTGTTCAAGTTTGTCTTTTCAGTTTGGGAGGTCCAGACACAGCAGTGCTGGAGTTTTTAAACTTAGTAACTAAACATTTTTGGTTGGTGTACTATTCATAGTCCCGCAAAGTCACTTATGTGTGTTTAAACTGCAGCACTGCTGTGTCTAAACCTCTTAAACTAGAGAAATTTTTTTTATATGTTATGACTTGACTCTGTTTAAAAAAATCTCATTACTGTTATTTCAATGTTCTGAGACATACAATACACAAATTTGTTCTGTTTACATGTGCTCTTAGACTTCTACACAGAGCTGTTGACGAGGGACAAAGAGCTCTTGTGTTTGTGATTGCCAAAAAGATGGCTGATCTAAAGAAGCTGGATAGCAAAGATATTGATGGAAAGGTAAAATTCAAACAGTAGTTCAAACACAAATATTAATGCCATAAGACAATATATTAGGTAGAGCTTTATATCAGATCTTTACAAATAAAGATACCTTAGGTTTATAAAGTGTGTTAGTGAATATTTAAACTCTAACAGAACAGAACAGAACTTTTGACAGAAGTTTTAGGACATTGTCAGGCATTTTAGAGTCCACAGCACAGGACAAACATTCCATCCATAAACAGGATCAATGATCCAGCTGCTTTAGGAAATGTAGTTTTAGTATTCTATACTTCACTATCAAGATGGTTATGTATGACTTTAGTGGTCTTAAATGAGACCTGTGATGTAGGCTTTACAGTAGGTTATGTTACAGTAGCTTATGTTAAAAATGATAAAATATACATTTTTGCTTTTATGTTCTTTTTTTAATGTCGTTTTCTTTTTTTTTTTTTTTTGCAGACTTCTCTTCATTTAGCTGCTCAAACGAATCAGCACCTCATAGTTGCTGATTTAATTTTCCATGGTGCAAACATCAATGAAAAAGACAACTATGGACAAACATGCCTCCATCTAAGTGCTCAGCATGGCTACATTAGGGTTATAGAGGTAATAATAACATCTGGCTGCAAAGGTCATATCATATTGTAAAATGACTGTGACTATGAATCTTAAGAAAAAAAAATGACAAATACTGTTTGACTCCAATAGGTGCTTAAAAGCTACATGAAACATGGATTATTTGTAGATTTGGAGGCCAGAGATGTCAATGGTATGTGCTCTTGCAAATAATTAATATTTACTAATATTATTTTAATGCACCACTTATTAAAGATTTACTTTTGTAGCATTGTTAATATTTAATCTCAATAAAAGGCATTACAGTCTATAAATCTAAAATATAGACGGTCATTATATTACAATCTATGAATCTACATTAATTAGAATTAAATTCTCTTTTCACAAGGATAATATTTGAGTTATTAACAACATCCATCCATCCATTATCTTCCGCTTTATCCTATATTAGGGTCGTGGGGAGGTTCCCCATGCCCATCCAGGGGAGAACGTTTCGGGCGCTGGGCAGATACACCAAGGACAGGGCGCCAATCTATCGCTGGGCACACACTCACACAGACATACACACTCTATATGGGGCAATTTGGAGAACTCAATTGACTTGATCCATGTTTTTGGACTGTGGGAGGAAACCGGAGAACCCAGAGGAAACCCACGCGGACACGGGGAGAACATGGAAACTCCACCCAGATGGGGATTCGAACCAGGAATCCCTAGCACTGAGAGGCGAACATGCTAACCGCTAAGCCACCGTGCCGCCTTATTAGCAACATGATCATTTTAAATTCCTTTGAACACATTTAAATGACATCATTTGCTCACTTGCTGAAATGTTGTTTTATCAAAAAGGGAATAGCTTGTTTTAAAATTATAGTCTTTATTACAAAGTACTTTTAGGCTACTGCTTTATCTACACTAAAGGTATCATACATAGTTTTGTAAAACAATGCCGTAGAAAAAGCCAGCCTGGTTGACACAAATCACTTTTAGCAGTATGCTGTAGGTTTCAATAATTACAGAGAACACACTTTTATAGTAGAAATATATGGTTTTCTTTTTTGTGAAAGCTTTTTTTTTTACACAAGAAACTATAATATTATAAAACTGAGAAACAATGAACTCAGGTGATCCCATGATGCTTATGACAGGAATGTTCTCAGACTAGAAGATCACTCCCCTTTTAGATATTTGGTACTCACATACATTTCTAACACAAACAAATAAATACACACACACACACACACACACACACACACACACACACACACACACTTGAACTTTTATTTAACAGATAAAGGTTCAATGAAAAGCTTTCACAGTTTTTTTTTTTTTTTTTAATACATTTTGTCTATTTTTAAATATAAAAATTATGAATTTATTTGTTCAACTTGCTTAACACGATTTGGCACAGAGACATGTTAAATTATAAATTAATCATTTGGTTATTGCTAGTTATTGCAGTATAGCAAGTAAATATTTTGTCTATCCATGCTATATAAAATACTTGACCTGCACAATTGTTTGTGCTCACCGTTGTCCAATTTGTGTGGTGAGGGTTGTGTCAGGAAGAGCATCCAGTGTAAAACATTGGCCAAGTCAGTATATATACATTTTTGTTGTTACAAAGCTAAAACTGACAGACTAAGCTGGGTACCATGTGTATGCATTTATGATGTATCTTGTTCAGGACTCAGTGCACTGCAGGTTGCATCAGTTGCTCTCAAAAGTCGAGTGGGTGAGTTGGAGATGTGCGTGACACTGGGCCAGGCTAGATTGCATTTCCTACGCAAAGAGCAGATGATGGAAACTCTGAAATGCCTCCTGCAGATGGAATGCAACCTGCAGAACTTGATAAGGTATTTCTTTTACCAAAAAGTACAGGGTTGTTGTTTAATTTTAAATGAAATGAATCTGGATAAAGTAAATAATATAAAGTATTAATATAAACTAAATACTTTAAATAACTGAAAAAAGTAACAGTGGAATGTTGTCTACTGTACAAGTGAAGGTTTCCTCTCAGGTGACTTGGATCAAATTGTTCATGCAAGTGTGTTCACAAAAATTTTAACTATTAAATGCTTCACTCAACATGCTCCACAGGCCTGTATGCAAATTAGTTTGTCATCAGTACTTTAACAAGTAAAAATGGGTGGATACACATTGTTAGGTGTCATTAAGTAATTAAGGTGAAATTCTTTTTTGCTATGCACATTTTATTAATTTAAAAAATATATATATGAAAATAAATAAAAAAAATTTTTTTAGTATTTTTTTAGCTTTAATTTTTGTAACAACATAGTATTATGTACATAGTATTAAACATCTATTTGCATGAACACAAACGATTTTTTGGTTCTGTTTTATTTTTTACAATGGCTTCTCCAAAGTGCTATACAACTATATTTATAGTATTTATTTATTTATATAACAAATTGAATTTATTACCATTATTTATAAAATTAGCTAAATAACCACAATTTTTAACTAAATCCCTAAATCCCTAAACCTAACCAAAATGCCAAACTCTAATTTCATAGTTAAAATGTTCCCTAGATTTAACCAGTTGTCTTTCTTACTATTGCTTCTTAACTTTAAATTATATTTTAAAACTAATATTCTACTATATACCTTACTTTGAAAAGTTCAAGTAATATGAAGAAACTGAGATAAAAATATTGTATCCTCATGTACAGAGGCCTTTAATTCATGTCATTTGCATCTTATGATGTTTAACACCCAAGTCAAAAAGTTTTATCTATAGGGTTCCCTATGGCCATCCAGGGGAGAATGTTTCAGGACCCTAAGAAGATACACCCAGGACAGGGCATATCCATCGCTGGGTACACAGTTAAACAGACACACACTATATAGGGGCAATTTAGAGCAGCCAATTCACCTTAAATCCATGTATTTGGACTGTGGGAAGAAACCGGACAACCCGGAGAACACTGCATAATTTTAAAAATTAAAAGCTTATCATGTAACTTACATGTAATGAAACATCATTGCATTATTTACATCATTCATTTACAGAATGCAAAATGCAATGCATGTCCTTACAAGTAATCATTGAACCTATAACTGTATGAAGTCCAGTATATATATTTTTGTTTAAATATACATACACTATCAGTGATGTGAGTTACATGAAATTATAATTTTATGACTATCATGTGTTTTTTTTTTCTTTTTCAGTAATGAAGAACTCCAGCTTCATTAATTATAAAACCTTGTTATCCTGCTCAACAACTGGGGCTGGTTTGTCCGGTCACATAACTGCTTTGAACAGGTTATGAGGTGTGTGCCTAAGAAGGCTTTTCCTTGACGGTAAATGTTTTTGAGTGAATACAAGTTGTAACCTGCCACAAAAAAAAGCAATAAGTAGATTTAGCATTTGCAGGGAGAGAAACAAGTGGCATGGTTAAACTATGTATTATACAACCAGATGTTATTGGTGTCAGATGTCCCTTGTGGCTTTTACGACAGTAACGTAAATGGTTGTTTGTTTGCTGGTTTCTGTGAAACTTCCATAGTTTGCTATGTTAAAGTAGCAAAATATGTTTTAGCAAGAAATTTTATTATGACCTACAATTATATATGGTCATACTTAAAAAAATAAAGTAGTAATCTAATACAACTTAACCATAAAACATGAAATGTTTAATGATTAGGCACTGCTAAACTTATTTGCAGTTCTAATGACTAGATAGATAGATTATATAGATTAAATACTTTATTCATCCCGAAGGAAATTTAGCAGTTTAGAGTAAGTGTCCATTTTTTATTTTTGTGCATTCGGACTGCGGGAAGTAGGAAAAGCTTGGGAATTTAAAACCCAGCCTTGAGGTATCATCAGGGCCTATGAACCGTGAAATATCATTATATATATATATATATATATATATATATATATATATATATATATATATATATATATATATATATATGTGTGTGTGTGTGTGTGTGTGTGTGTGTGTGTGTATGTGTGTGTGACCTTAAGGCACAGTTTGATATGCATTTGATATTTTTGATATATATAAAAAACTGTGATTTTAATATATCTAGGTAAAAGTGTTTTGTTGACCTTAATCCAAGCACTTAATTTGTTAAGACAGAAAGAGTACAGGTATAAAAATATTTTAGATTTTAATTCAAATGTTTAATAATGATGTTTTAATATACTTCTCTAATACATACTATCTGTTTTTTTCTTACTTTGTGTAAGTGTTAATGGGAAATGGGGAATCCATTAATGCATCTCTGACAATTTAACACTAAGGAACTCTTGAAAGGATTGCAATGATGTATACTGAGTATGAAACCCACTCAAAGGATCGTACTTGAGCATTGATTATGATTTTAAACACTATTTGCTCAAGTTTGTGGGGCTGATGTTTAAAGTTAATTTTATTGGAAAACTGGGAATGACACTATAGTTCATTAGGTATCTGATTTTGTCCTTTTTTTTGAATTGGTAGTTTTTTTTTCCTCAAGTTTTTTAATGAATGTAAACATATATACTTTATGTTTAATTTGAAAGTGCAGGGAATTGATTCTTTCTAAACTTATATGAGTTGTGAAAAGGCAGATTTTACTTGATTACAAATATATGTTTGTTTTCATCTTGCTTTGAGAGAAATACTTCAATAATTAATAAATAAACAAAACCACCATATTTCTAATTGTTGAGTTTCATTTTAACTCACTTTAATACACACACACACACACACACACACACACACACACAATCCAACAACACCAGGGATTTTTTCCTTTACACTGATAGTACAGTCTTAAACATTTTAAAGCTATGACAATGTACTATTGTGAAAAATAGTACATAGTACAAAAAATTACCTTGAATATTTTATGCAGTATAGAGGAAAAAAATCTACTCTAATAAATTCATCATATATTGAGGTTGTATAAAAGATTGTAGAAAGGGCATAGTTGTTAAAAGATGTATTATTTGAAGATTTTATTTAAAATTTTCCAAAAATGCAATAAGAACGAATAAAACTGAGTGGATATAACTGAGTGTAGTTAAAAAATGTTTTCCACTTTTTTTGTTAACTATTTAAAATCTTTAAAATAGAGTCTATTTGTTCCACTCTGTTTTTATATATAAATAAAGAATATATACATTTTATATAATACAATTTAAATAAATTTTTATTGTAATTTTTAATTGTTTGAAAAATGAAGATTATGAAAGCAGTTTTGCAGGTTGAGATTTTGTCCATTTCATTATTGGCTTAAAATCCTGTTAACAAGTTATTTGCTGTTGTAACACATGCAAAATAAATATATAAATAGACCCAGAGTTCCTGGGGAAAATATCATCTTGATGACAGTTCAAATCACCCCAAAAAAACATTTTAATCTTCCATAAAATTTTTCTCAGACACAAACTGAAATGTCAATGTGTTTTTGGTCAATCTTAGATGATTTTACACTTACTTGCATTTCTGTGCAGTGTGTTTATTTGGATTCTTCTTTGCATAAAACTGTTTCAGATTGCATTTTTTGATACAGCAGTAGACTGTGTTATGTGACAACAATTTTCTAAAGCATCCTACTCCCAAGCATATGTCCATCGTAGTATAGGATGCCCTCAGCATTTACTCACGGGTACTTTCCCTGATTTACTCAATCTTTTTCTGACATAATAAACTAATGATTATGAAGTTCTAAATTATTTGCAATAATGTACTGAGATAAAAAGTTCAGCTGACTAACAATTCACTCATAAAGTTTGTCACAACAAATCCTTGGTTGCAAGTACTAAACATGTAACAGGATGTCTCCTTTTGTAATTAATCATAAATACGTCAGCTGTTACCAGTTAAACTACTGATTGTGAATCCTTCTAAAACACTTAACCATGCTCAGTCAAATCTTACCTCTATCTTAACTTTCTTGAAATGTTGTTAAGGTATTAATTTGTAAATTTGTTTATATTTAGCAAAATATTTTGGTTTGCCATTAAAAGATAAAAATGTTTAATTAAAAATGCACATTTAAAAAATTTGTTTTGCATGATTTAACATTTTTACATTTACATTTAGCAGACGCTTTTATCCAAAGCGACTTACAAATGAGAACACCACAAGTCAGAAACCATGGAGAAAACCAACTATACTGTAAATTCATCAAACCTGATTGTTATTCGATGCTGAGGCCCCTTCCCTTCCCTTTTTTTTTTTTTTTTTTTTTTTTTTTTTTTGTACATCAGGTATTTGTTAAAGAGATGCGTCTTCAGTAGTTTTTTAAAACTGTTTAGTGATTCTGCCTTACGGACAGAGTTGGGAAGCACGTTCGCCTCTCAGCACTAGGGATTCCCGGTTCGAATCTCAATCTGGGTGGAGTTTCCATGTTCTCCCCGTGTCCGCGTGGGTTTCCTCCGGGTTCTCCGGTTTCCTCCCACAGTCCAAAAACATGGATCAACTTAATTGAGTTCTCCAAATTGCCCCATATAGTGTGTGTGAGTAAGTGTGTGCCCAGCGATAGATTGGCGCCCTGTCCTTGGTGTATCTGCCCAGCGCCCGAAACGTTCTCCCCTGGATGGGCATGGGGAACCCCCCCCCGCGACCCTAATATAGGACAAAGCGGAAGATAATGAATGAATGAATATTTCAGAAGGTATCCAAACATTTTTGGATGTAGATTTTTCACATTATACTAAATAATTGAAGCAGGTAAGGTACTATGCTATCACACCACATATATTTAATATATTTAAGGCAGTGTCCAATATGGGTAGTACGCAATAAACATTTATTATTATTACAGTTTGTAAAACTATTTGTTTAGAGACATCATGACTGCCATCCTCTTTTATAGAACCAATGGCTCCACCTAGCGGTTTCAAAAACAACTGTATTTATGTATCCGTCATCCAAAAGCCTTTTTTTTTATCAACTGACGCAGTTTGATTGACGCAATGTACTGACGCAGAGTAGTCTACCCAACACTGCTACACCCCTAATATTAGTACACTTTTTTTGAACTACAGCAGTATTATTAGTATTTCAGTATTTCGGCAAATTCTTAATATTTAATATTCTTTCATAATATTTATGAATGTCTTAGATTGTTATTTAGAACACAATGCACTTAAAATAGGCTGAAATTATGCAAACCATTGATTGTGAATAAAGTAGTGTTTACTTGAGAAAACACACTTTTTACTTAATGCCTCATTTATTTATCATTTGTCTCAACTTTATTTTTAACACATTATATTGGCTGATTTGCTCGTTTTTGTAATAACTACAGTTAGTGGTTTTACAGAATTCCAAACATAAAATGATGGAGCTTTTAATTCTAATTTAAAAATGGCTTTGTTGGAATTAAGAGGTGGAGGGAAATCCGTGACCCCCTGACATCGTGGCCCTGTTTATAAAAAACAGGATCTAGCCATCGTCATGCAGACTGTTTCTTTCAGTACATGTGCTGATAAATTATGAATTTAAAAACTATTATTATCTTTTCTACCTGAAACTCACAATATAACACATTTACCAAAGAATATGGGGCATTTTGTATAACGCAATATGAATAGGAACCTGTAGTTTGTCAATTGTCCTTTTTTTATTTAACATGGTACAAAGAAAATGTTTCCAGTGTTTTTTGTGACCAACTTATATGTTTAAAAAGATAAACATCAGAATGGAGAGCCCAGCTGTGAGCTTGTCTAAAAAAACAGGAAACACTCAACTACATTAATAGTTGAGTGTTTTTAGCTTATTAGCACCTCTATTGTGTATTTTAATATACTTTATAAGAAATTAACTCACCTCATTATATTCTGCTTGATTCTATACTGGGGACTAGGGCTGTGTGTATGTGTGTGTCTGTGTGTGTGTGTGTGTGTGTGTGTGGGGGGGGGGGGTGCTTGGAACACACACACACCACATATGGACAATTTTGAACCCAGAAGACACGAGGAGAGTTGTATTTTATTTTTTTATCATGACTTTTGTTGCTTTACTGTTAATTTGTACAATTATGCTATATATACCTCTCAGTGCCAGTACACTGCAATTCTATATATATTCTTTTGACTGTTGCAACTTTATATGCCCTTATGTCAATTAATATTTTGCCTAAAATAATTTTCAGATTATCAGATAAACCTAAACTTTCAAATATTTAATTCATATTATTCTAAAAAAATGGTATAAATATTAAATGTACTTAATAAACTTTGTCAAGAAGGTCACATAACATTTTATCTTCAAGTTTGATCTTGTGGTGTTTATATTAGGTGATTTTTTTTTAGACTTTCTGATTTTAATTACAAATAACATCAGCAAAGTTCTCATCCAGTCTCTGCAAGTGGTTTTTACACATAATATTATATATAGTTGTTCATCTTATCTCATTATTTTATACTTAATCCTCTACTAGGGTCATGAAGAGGTTACCCATGCCCATCCACAAGTGAAAGTTTCAGGCACTGGACAGATACACCCAGGACAGGGCGGCAAACTATCTCTGGGCAATTATAATATAAATAGATTTTTAGTTGCTGCATGGATCTTCTTGTTCCATACACCATAACACATAAGCAGTGGAACAATTTCACAACCAAATGCAGTATAGCAATTTTAGAAAAATGTTTTTTGTTAATATTAGTATAGTCAAATTTATTTTATGATTTTATGTAACATAATAAACTGAAACAGTTACATCAAGATATGTAAACGCCAAAAGTAGTTTTGAACCTTGACTATAAGTGTGTGCAATCAGGTAACACTGATGCAGTTGAGGTATCATAGGTATATTTTATCAATACAAGTGAACTGGGACAGTTAAAATTATAAGAGCCAATTATCCAACACACCTCATTTTTCCCCCGTAGCCATTTGTAGCAATTCATTTGTTATTTTAGTAGGCCACTTACAACCAGTCCCATTGCTTTGCTGAATAGCTGTATTTTAATGAGGTGCAATCGTGTTTCACTGGTATCATTTGTGCCATCTTTTTTTCCTCTCAAAGAAAGGGACATTCACTTTAAATGCATTTACAAATTATGACACCTGTCCTGATTAGGGTGCTGAAGCTCAATTTCAATAATTGGTGGCTGCAAGGATAAGTTGGCTGTCCATTCGAGGCCAAGAAAGGAAGATATATAAGTAAATATATATAGTGACACTTACATGATCAGTGACTCCACACACTGTATTTGGGACACTAAACCAGTAATACCAATATCTTATGAATTGCATATATTTATATATTTCATATTCTTGCAGTATCTTTTCAAGGTGGCACGTGCTTTCCCCAGGGGCTATCCCCTCATAAAAGTACACTCATTTAAATATTATAGCATGACATTATGAAAATTGTGGCACCATATCCAACAGCGTGGCACAAACAAAATTCCTTGTTGTAGCGACAGTGAGCTTTTTTAACATGGTTACACCAAAGCTTATTATAAACAGGAATATTCTAGATGGTATACATTGTATTAGTACTGGACATGTCGACTGTTATGGTAATGCTTTATATTAGTTCATTTCTGTGAAGAGAAATCATCATTACATAAATTTACCCACTCGTTTTTTTTCAGCAACAAAATCTAATAAAATGTGATTACACAATGCCAGAGATTTATGACTTATATGCTTAGTAGACATTATAATCAGATGCATGCTAATATGATAACACATATTACTGAAATGATTTTCTTGGTGTTCGCTACAATTATCAATGCAGGTTTGATATTGTTGTCTGAAATGAGTAGATTCTGTTCTATTGTTAGATTAAAAACTAAAACAATGAATTTTAAATAACTCTCTGCAGTATTACCCGTTATGATTCAAATGGTGTTGTACCTGCATAAAGAAGCACACCGTGTTAATTAGGCTCACATTTATTGTGCTGTTTGTTTCTAAGGCTCGTACCAGATTTCACACAGAGGCTCCTAATACAAAAAAAATGTGTAGCAAGAACATTTTGGAGAGGTTTGGTTCATTTATAACAGGTCTAATATATAAGCTATTTTAAAATGAAACTACTCTATGCCTTCAAGTCTTCTAAATCCCCCAGCATATGGAAGCGATTGTTTGGCGCAAACCCGCACAAGAAGGCAAACACTCTCCATGCTGATTAATGCAATTCCAAGCTTTAAAAATTAAGCAAATTAAGTTTTGTTTCTCTTAAGGAATTATAATAAAAGAGATGATGGCAGAACAGAAATTTTATATGCTGTGATAATGCACAATGCAGTAATATAATGTGTCATGCAATAAATTATAACACAGCATGCTGTTTTAGTACTTCATACATGCATTCGTTACCTGAGCCAGGGAAAAATAAAACCTCAAAGCTTTATTAACACTTGCTTTGAACCCTTTGGTCGATACTGGGCACTGTTTTTAACCGTGGTTGAAAGGCTCCTCTCCTGCACCATAGATTTAAAATAAAACCAAAATCTCAAAACACAACATTAAAATCAGTGTCAAATTAGCTAATGAAAACAAAAGTGCTAATTTGCTAAAATGGAAAAAATACATGAAGTAATACAGGTTACTTCGCACACTTGAAGTCCACAGCTGGATCATCATGCCCCATACAATGAATACTTAAGATATGTAAAACAACTGCTGGCTTCTCTTTTGGTATAAGTATTTTAAATTTGTACAGAACAACGTATTATAAAGCGCAAAAAGTCAACCGAATCATAACTGTTTCTATAAGCTCAGATTAGAAAACTGGTCAGCTCATGGCTGTTATCACAGTGTTCTAGGATATTTCAAGTCCTTCATTTTAAAAAAATCTGCTAAACGCACCTAAACACATCAGCTCTTTCTGTGAGCCTCACCATCTACCTAAAACACAAACATGCTGCCAGATGTGGATAGAAAGTCTGGAGCTCAAACATTCTTTTAAAGCTGGTGACGAGAAAAGGCTTAGGCACTGCAATCCTCTTTCAAGCGCTGACTCCGAGCCTTATACACCTCAATCAGGAGGTCTTTGACATACTGAATTTCTCTCTCCACAGATTCGGCTTTGTCTCGCAGCTCTCTGTTGCGTCCCTCCAGACCATGCAGCTCCTCCTCCAAGCAGTCCTGCTCGGCCCTCTTCCTCTGACGATACCTGGTGTTATTACGGTAACAAAGGTGGTGCAGATCAGCGTTATTCTGCTCTTCTGGTCTGTACGAGGACAAAGTGTAAATGACATTTGGCAAGCTAGACCTACAAGGTCAAACTAAACCGCCTATTAAAATCGTCCTCATTCACCTCAAATGATTCGTGTGTTTTAGACTGGTATGATGATTAAGTAGTATAATAAAATATTTTTTTAAATATACCCTTTACTTGGACTGGGGCTGTAGGTAAAAAAATGTCAAATGAATTCTCTATTAAAAAGAAAAGTTCAAGTATTCTATGCATTAGAAGATTCTATGCGTCAGGAATTAAAGGCGACTTAGTACTTAACTGAGATCATTTCACTTATAAAAAAGTTATAAAAGTTACAATTTATTATAAATAGGATACAATAGCTATTGTGATCACCTGGACATAGATCAAACGCATCCAGTTAAAGCTCTTCCTGTCACTTACAATACAAATAAAAAATGTAGGTAATATTTCTATGTTAGGTTTGTGTTATTCACCATCTGACTGTAACTAAAGTTGGCTATGTAATGGATTAGTACTTCCATGCCCAGATCTTCCTAATAATGCTAACTGCTCACTCAATATATATAACATTATAATGGCAGTGATGTGTTCAAATTAGTTGTTATTTAAATTTTGAAAACATTGACATCACTATTTCTGTAAAACTACTGCACTGACATTACATTACTACTAAAATCCTAAATCCATACATTTCGTATAAAACATTTTATTTTAATTTCAGTTTTCAGATATCATTATTAAGTTAAGTTTTCAGATATCAATATTTTGAATAGATATATCCCTGAAACACATGAGCCTTAGTCTTAAATGAATTATATTTTAAGTTTCTCAACAATACCTGTAAGCAGCTGTTTTGTTCTGGTCTCTTTTCTTCTGCTTTCGTTCTCCGTGATTTCTTTCAATGCAACTTACTTTTACTTCCGGCTTAAAAGCACAAAGGTTTTCTCTCAGTCTTTGCATTGGTTTCTGTGATGGAAATTCCAGGGAAGATGCAACACTGTCTCCAGACATGCAGTCAAAATTCTGATCAACAAGGCAGTCATGGTTTGAGTAACCAAGATTCTGAGGTTCAACAGGTCCAGTTCGGACAGACTGATCAATGTCACTCATATAGCTGTGATATGGGTCCAAGTTCGTGCTAATCTGACTGAAGTAACACTCTGCTACATCAGGGTGTTTGAATGCAGGATTGTTTCCGTTTTCACTACAGTGCAGTGCCGGCATTGCAACACTTTCATGATTATGGCCATGCATCTTCACTCCAGGAACCTGTCCTTCTCTTTTGTGGTGTGCTTCTATGGGGGCACCCCCATCAAAACTTTTTACCATTTCTGCTCTGTAAAAGACATCTTCTGAAAAACATCTCTTTTCTTCTTCCTTAAGCAATATGGCACATTCTCTGACTTTCTTTGATCCAATATGATTCTTTGCAAAAAGCTTGTCAACAGCACACTGGTCTAAAGCCATTTCTGCATAACCTGAATGAGTCCCTTTAAAAGTCCATGTTTCTTTCTCAAAGACTTCCACATCCTTGCATCCATTTGATGCTATCCTTTGGCTAGTAGATTGTGTTCGAACATAGCTATAAGGAGATGGTCTGGATGTTTTGGTTCTTCCGACAGAGCTGCCACAAAAACCTCGCAGGTCAAAATCCCCTGCAGACAATGTAACCAGACGGGGGTTTGGTTCGGATTGATTCACATTATAGGAACTGCATGGCAACTGGTAGTATGATGGTGCAGCCATAGCTTGATAGCCTTTGTCAAATTTTGGCCATTTTTCTGCTTTTATAGGTGATGATTCAAATAAGTAATAATCCTCGAGTTGAGCAAGTTCCTCTTTAAGAAGGGAGGTCATGACCTCCAATTCAGAGGGCACTTGGACATCATGCTCCAGGGGGGAAGCTGGTATGGATGATACAGGAGACGATTCGGTTGACGTTGAGTGTGGATAGGTGTCAAAATGTTCTGTCATCCAGTCTGTTTAAAGAGGGGAAATTTTAAAACAAATCAAAACGTTAAAGAAAATGCATACAAAACACATTTTATTTTAACAAGTATTAAACACAAACAATAAGCTACTTGTTCCTATCTGGACTACATGCACGACTTACTTTACCTTCACATAGTTAATTATGCTAAGTGGTAAATGAACGCGGTAACAAATCAGCAAAGCTGATTTAATAATACAAAGTGGAAAAAATTTGTACTTACTGTACGCCATTAACACATATACTGCAGTGCGACTTCCACTAGCTATCAGGTAAAATAAAAAATCCTCTCTCTGCTTACCAATTATGTTGTAGGTCTGTGAAAACTCCACCCCACTTGTCTAGGATTGGTTGTCATTAGCCAGTAGGAAACAGAGAAATTGGAGGTCGGCTGTGCAAATGAGGAGAGTTTTGCAGAAAAGGATCTATGCTGCTACAGTGTTCTCTGATTTGAATGAAGTGATGGATTATGTACAATGAGTCAAAAGTCAAGAGATGCCTCACACAAAACAATGAGGGAAAAAAATTAAACCTGTAAAAAACAGAAAAAAAAAAATCATTTCAATCAAATAACAGCTTGTGAAGTGTCATGGAACATGCTGGCATTTCTATAACTTAAATTAGTACAATCCCTCATTGTGATCTGACAAAACCCTAGGAATAATGTTATATTTATATTAATCAATAATAAGACGTGGAAGAAAAAAATGTCAAATAAAAAAAAATATATACTGGATTTTACTCAGACACACTACACACACACTACACACACGCACAATGTACACAGTCACAGGCTCAAACCATGTCCTGCTGTTGTTGCTCACATTTTTAATATTGAATTATTCCCAGACAATTTATAGGGATGAGAATCATTCCCCCTAGTGACTGAATCTGTGAGGAACATGAAGTTGTAACAGAAACGCCCTTCTAGAATGGTGCAAATAAAAGGAAATGAACAGGGCAACGAATGAAACGGAGGACAGACATCTTATTCCCTAAAAATACTATATATATATATATATATATATATATATATATATATATATATATATATATATATATATATATATATATACACACAAACAATGTAGTATATATGCACTAAAGTAATAATGTGTAACTACATGCATTTATGTTTCTTAAATTAATTTCCCTAAACATTTGATCCATCCATATTAAAAGTTATTCCACTTAGCGAGTACACAAACTATGAACATAATGAGAAAAAAATAAGGAAAGCAATAGCGTGAGAGAAAGTAACACTGATCCTGGGCGTTTCTTTAATAAGAGAAGACTAAATGAGAGCGCACACTTACTCCATGTTGATGGGGGCTGAGCGATCTGTCCACGCAGTAAACTCCGGCAGAGGAAGTGTGAATATCAGATTAATAACGCATCGCTTCTGTTTCTTTCAACCCGTTTGATGTCGCAGACGAACAAGTGAAGAAGCAAGGTTTCTAAACTTTTGGGCACCGGGGAGCGACACGCCTCTCTAAGCGCGGCCTTATCACACACGCTCATATCAATCCGCGCAGTCCAGACGTATCGGGTTAATCATAAAAGTTGCAGGTTGCGAATCGTCTTCCGACCAACGTCGCGTGATAAAAGAGATAAACGCTGTAATTCGCGCTCGTTTCCAGTTTTGATCATTCGGATGATAAAACTTTGAACGGGGCCTTTATTTCGCAGCTGTTTTCGCGTTAATAATTTGGAGTGTGGTGCTCAGTACAGGGCGCAGTGGAAGGACGCTGTGGACGGACAGAGACGCAACGACGGCAGATCGTTAGGAAGGACTAGTTAATGAGAGGAAGGAGACAGGGCTTTGCAGTTTGGAGCTGGAGCTGATTGCATTGGGTTGCATCAGACCTGCTGGAGTTTTTCCCGTGTTCAAACTCTGCTGGCACTCTTGTCCGTAGCCTACGCTCCGCTGTTAAGAAGTTTGTGCTCATCTGGTCTATTGTTTGGGAAATAGGAATCGCCCTACAAAAAAATAAGAGTTATTGTTTAGAAACATATTCCCTTCCCTGGTGTGACGCGCGTGCGAGGAAGCACAGCTGAGGGCAAGTTATCGGAGCTGTATAAATGGTGCCTAACTTTAATACACATCTCATGCTCAGCCTTCACGTCTTACTGCTAAACAAGATGTAATGATAACGACTCCGAATTCAGCCGAGTGGGTTTCCAACGGTAGAGAAATCTACTGCCAACATCCCCCTCAGATGAAAGTTGGATTCAAGTTTAAGAAAGTTAAATCACTCATTATGACTAACTAGGTACTAGTTCTAATGTAGTTAGTTGGTCGGATATCTCATTCCTCTATTTTATTCTATAGATATATATGACAAAGTTTGCTCCCCTTGTTACATCCTATGTTTTATTGATTTGGAACACATCTCTCCACAGGGAACAAAATGTAGCTTATTTGAATATAAACATACTTATTTTTTTTATCTTGACTATTTATTAAGAAAAATATGTGGAAAAAGTAATATTTTTATGTTTCAGTTTTATCAGTAAGTTACACTCAGGTCTTCGCACTGACACTTTGTTTATGTCTACATTCCTACTTTTGACACACACTGCCATTTTATTCATTTATACATTCACATTCATTACACACTTATTCTTACTTCTTCTTCTTTTGTATTTCATTACATTTGTTGTTCTATGTTTATAGTATGATTTACAATATCTACATATACTGTACACTGCTTTTTAGAGTTGTTTTTTATTTATCTTAATATTATTTGTAACTGCATTGGCTGCTGCAATACACCACATTCCCTCATGGATTAATAAGGTGATCTATCTATTTAAACATTTGAAGGTCATCATTAGTAGTAGGTGGTAATCGTAGTACTTTTGTTGCTCGAACCTGTGTTGTGTTTTTGCTGCAGATATCCATCATTCTGGGTTAAGTCCTTATTGCACCACGTGTGTAGTCACTGCAGATTCTTTTGTTTGTAATTGATTCCATCATCTGAACTTGTTATTTCAGTTGACCTTGCTAAATTCTATCAAGGTGAATTGAAATGGACTATTGCCATGCCCTCAATGAATGCCTTTGTTGTTATCATTTCATTGTTTTAATGCAGTGGTATTAATAGTAGTAGTTGTGGTAGTAGTAAAATAAAATTGTCATTATTATTATTAGTAATCTTAGTATTATTCTGAGGATTTGGAGTAGCATAAAAGGCTTAGCTGGTGCTGTACTGCTTAAGTGATCCACATTTTTTAGATTTTAAAATTAATTTTTAGCAGTCACAAATGTAGTTTGCCTGACATTATACAAATTTGTCATTGGTGCTCTGTTTTGTGTAAATAAATACTGATCCTCAGTAAATATTTGCTTTTTTATGATTATTACTGTTTTGTTATTCATAGTGTCTAGTTAATTAACTGGATTATCTAAACTGTTTATTTCCATTACATGTAAATTTTGTTAACCATACCATCTGTATTTTTTACATCAGAGTTGCAGAGACAAAACATATATAATTTGTTTCTGTGTTTGTTCAAGCAACAAAAATACCTAATTTGAATAACTTTATTCTGGAACTGGACCTGAGAAAATTTGAGTTAATACCTATTGGCTAATTATTACTGAACAAATCATCTGACTCTAAAGAACATTCTTGTATTGTATTGTTATTTTTGAGATTGGGTTAAAAATTTTAAAAGTGGTAATTTGTCACTGGATAAGATTTTGGACATCACAGTAAAAATGTGTACGCTCTTAATTTTTTGAATGGCTTTCTGGATGAATTTAATTTCACTTAGACAACAGATTCAGGAAGATTTCCTATAAAACATTTTAAGGCTCCCTGCAGCTGTAACAGCTGAAGAGGACAGGGCAATTTTACATTTAATCAAAAGTTTAACAGAGCAGAAGCCAGAAATGGCTGGTTGAGCAGGAACTAATTATAGTTCACTATAAATAAAATCAGTAAGAAGTTATCACTTGTTAATCGTTTAACTGAATAGTAACAGGTCACTTCAGATAGAAGAACACCTGCATTAGGGATGTGCAAAGTTTTGCCAAAATGCAATCGTGTTTTTATAAAACAATATAAAATGAATTAAATTGTCAATATTTTATGAATCACAGGGGTTTTTGTGCTGAATTTAAAATAAATAGATCCGGACGTTATGGTGAAATTGATGGGAGTAGTCAGGGTAGCTGATCTGTGATATGCACTAGTACATTGCTGTTTGCTGGCACGTTGATAAAGGTTACACCATAATTTCATCACCAGCTCCCAAAGAATCCTGCTGCCATTAATGTTTTATATGCAACTCAGTGTAACATTACACATGCATGTGTGGGCTGTGAGAAAACTACTATCAAGGTGGCAAATTATTTTTTCATCTGTTATATATAATATATTATTATATATAGTTGTTATAAATATGTAATTATGTATAATGTCTTTCTTTTGCAAAGAAGGATTACAATAGGGAATGTGATAGTTATTAATTTTTTTTAATCTAAGGTAGGGGGTAAGGTTGGACTTAAAATCATTATTGCAGTCTATGTTCATTTGGTCATTACTGTAAATGAGGGTTATTAACCAAGTAACTGCTCATGCTAAAAAAAACTAACATGCCACATGATCAGCTAATTGGTGTTTATTAACCTTCTCTATTAGAGACATGTTACTGAATGAAAAATAATTTTTATTATTAAATCATTAAATCAGATTTATATTTTGAATGATGTTAATCAATACATAATAGCTTTTTATTCCACATAACTTGTTGTGTGATTTGATGTTTAGGATGTTTACAAGACCCAATATATAAAAATTGTATATGTCATATTAATTTCCTTGAGTTACTTTATTTAATGCTTATTATTTGCCATACATACTGTAGAAATACATAAGTGTACAATCTTATGTAAAACACTGTTAATTATTCTAGTGTTAATAAGTTAATAATTCCATATGGTACTAATTATAAAATGACACAAAATAATAATTGTGCATATACATTTATACAGGTCACATTTTAGGTTTAATGCTTTCACGTGTTTTATGCAGTAAATAAATAGGCACTGTGCAGATTTTTGTTTAATGTGAAAGAGATGTTTCTCCTTTTATAAAATTTAAAATTCAACCGGGGTGCCTGAAGTTTTACCTAAAACAGTACAATTCTTCTTTTATAGTACTACTTTTAATCATGTAGGAAGACATATTGAGCAGCTGTTTGGAGCTGAAACATATACTTACACCCAGACTCAAGTGCAAATCATGTAGGAGCTCTAATTATATAATTACATTTCACTCTTAAGGCTACAATCCTTTCAAAAGGGTACATGTTATATTTGCATTTATCTTTAGCTTTGGCTAAAGGTTCAGACCGAAAGAATTGTAAATTATGCTGACTATATAAATGGGCATGTAAAAAATTTCATTGTAACATCCATAATATAATAATTAAAAATACACATTATATTCCACATGCTTAAGATAAACTAACTAAATATAAATCCAGATTGATACATTTTGTTTAAATAATGATATTAAACTTGTTAGACAGATTTTATTTCCTGTTATATCTGTAATATATTTACTGCATGACTCCTCCATTTGTTCACTGTTTTCTGCACTTTTATTTATTAATTTCCCTCTGGTTATGTTTTCCTATAGTCCTGTAATGTCGTGTCCTTTAGTTTTTCTCTCTTTTATTGGTTGAATCCTAGTTGCTAATCTTTTTGCTTCCTTCAGATTTATTTTTGCCTTTTTAATACAGATCAGCGCATTTATTTAATCCAGTATTTGTACCTGCAGCTGACTGTTTTAGCAACTAATAAGCACAAATAACTTAAACCAACTGCACTCATTTGTTACCTTCTAACTTAAAAGGTATGCTTCACAGAAAAGAAAATGTCCAGTATTGCATCAGTGGTTCAATATTGAGGCAACATTTGTGCTTATGATAGTAAGAGTGGTTCTGAAAACCGCTCATAGTTTTAGTGGTTTAACAATTTTACCATTTAAATATTTCACCTGCTAAATTATACATAACATAAAAGCAATGTTAACATGACTTAATTAGTATTAAAATTAAGATTTCTAAAAAATGTTAAAATATCACTGTTCATTTCACAGTGTTCTCTTTGTTCAATTTGTTCAGTTTGTCAGATAATGTTCAATTGTCAGATTAATTGAACTTATTCATTAATAAAAAGAATTCAGCTTTGACAGAGGAATACATTTAAGGTACTTAGGTCTTGACACACAGACATGTAAAAATACACTGAAACATATTTTAAACACATTTAAACCAAGCACAAATGCAAAACCAGCCCTATTAAATCATGCTTGTAAATTCATTTTTTTAATAGTTGTTTTTTTCTACATATAGCCTGAAAAAAACCCCAATAATATTAAAAATCTGGTGGTGATGAACTCCAGTAGAACTACTGTCACCGAATGAGCTGTTTTAAGTCTCTATTGAATACTCATTTTATTTCAAGCACATTTTATTTATAACAAAAAAAAAAAATATATTATATTTGCATATGAACCAGAAAGTATTGTCGGAAAATTCACTGTCTATATACTATCATATTTTTTATATGACATTACTTTTAATATACCTTAAAGATGTGCAGAGCTTATCTATATTATAATTGTATTATTAAACTGCTAAATATAAAATAATAATAATAATAATAATAATAATAATAATAATAATAACATACTAGTAATATATTTCTATGCACCTAATAATTTTTTCCTACATACATTGTGATTGTCTTATATCCTAATATTCACTGTGTTATATATAAAAATATACATACTCATACTCATTGATAGGGCTATCTGTGCATCACACACTAACACGGTAGACTTTTTGCAGTGCTGAAAACCCTCTACCACCCAAATAACTCTGCTCTGTGATAGTCACTTGGCAATCCAGACATTAACAAAGTTTAGTTTAATGCATATATAGTTCTCTGCATTTTTATAGTAGGTGAAGCTGATAAAATGAACTGTGAGTTTGAACACAATGAAAGACACCCAATAAGGTTCCAGTAAGTGCATATTGTAGTGTTGAAATAATATAAATTCTGTTTGTTGTACTTCTATTATATGCATATTTTTATAAACTATATTTTTAGGACCATGACCCACATATTCTACCCAGATATGTATGCTGTGTCATTATTTACTGTTTGATTATGCCAATATTACAATATTTACAGTCTTAATCAGATGGAACTCAGCAACATCATAAAAAATAAGTCATATGTTGTAATTTCAAGAAGGCTAATTAACACTTGTTACACCATAAATTAAGTATTTCTCCATGTAATATAATTTTAACACATCTCTCTCTCTATTATAGTTTAAAAACATTTTCATTTAACAAAGAATTAAATGAGACTTTTTACAATTTTGTTATTTGTAAATTAAATTAAATATAACTGACCTGTCATGAAGATCACAGCATCTCCGTATCAACCAAAATCCAGTCCACATTGCACTGCAAAACAAGTGAAATGAAAGTGAGGATTCACCTAATCTTATCATCTTGCAGATATTTTAATAAAACAAATATTTACCTATTCAGCAATAATATGTGGAGACAGTCACATCTCAGACAGTGGGAGGCAGCACAGAAACACTGAGCTGGAAGAAGTCCACTATATTAGAAGCAGGCTTTAACCAGAAGATTTTAAAGCCCAACTCTCAGTATTGATATATATTGGTATATTGTTCATAAACTACTGAGAGTTTTCTGCACCATTAGCCACATATTTTATAAAAAAGGTGACTGTTCTAGTCATCCCCATGCATTTCAATATTTTTTATTGTAAATTTGTTTGTTAAATCATATGTACAGTATATATATATGTACATCCTCGTAAGTAAAAGAATGTACACCATCCATCAGTTTATGGTACTTAATTTTTAGAGATTTTTTTTTTTTTTTTTTTTTTTTTTTTTTTTTTATATATTCAATGTGAATATAAATTAAAATCATTTATTTAATTTAAAAACATTTTGAAGAGGAAGTATAAGGAATTTCAGTCAAAGAACTGATTATTTACTGCTCAGAAGAAGCAAACTCAACAGCTAAAACTTGTGACCTGCAAGCCCCTGTAATCATAAACATTTTATGTTCTTTCATCAAAAGTAAAATTTTATCAAGCTTTCAAAGTAAACATCTGAATACATCACAGAACTTTGAGTGGACGAGACGAGGTGTAGATGTTTACTCATTATATGCAGCCACATGCTGTTTGCGCATTCAGAGTAAGTTAAGCAAATTTTACTTTAGGTGTATCTGCTACATGCTTATGTACCTTTTTAGTCTAATGCATCATGGGACCTTGACGCTGATACACATTGCTCAGTGTTTGAATTCATAAATGGCCAAGGGCATGATAGATCACTTCTTTCTAAGCCCTGAGGCCATATACTTGGGTTATTCTGTCTTCATCTGTAAAGAAATTAAATCGCAACTGATCATTAAAATTAAAACTGCTGTAAAAATCACTGCTCTAAATATAAGAAATTGTCTATACGCAATAAAAGTCACTGTTTAAAATTTTATAATATTGAATTGATTTTATTATGTAATGTTACAGTTAGTTTTTACATATTTTTTTTTCATTCATACTAGTTAGATCAACACAACCTCAGATGAAAAACAAAACAATAAAGCTAAAATGCAAAAGCAGTAAGTTAAAAAATGTACACCTGTATTTGAGTGAGTGTGCCCAGCGATGGATTGGCGGCCTGTTCTGTGTGTATCTGCCCAGAAATGTTCTCCTCTGGATATTACTGGGGAACACATCTTGGACTCTATTGCTTAAGCTTGGCTGAAACTGGGTCATACAACAGGACTATGACCCACATGCCCATGAGTAAATCTACAAGAAAATGTCTAAAAAAGAAAATATATTAAGGTTTTGTGAAAGCTTTTAAACCTATTTAAAATGCTGTGATGGACTTGTGCATAGTGCATAAATGAATGCTCACAGACTTCAAAGAATTGAAGCAATGTTGTAAAGAAGAGTGGGCTTTATCCAACGCGACCTCAAAGGTGAGCACAGGGTTAATCCCAACATCCCTGGAGCAATGAGGGCCTTGCTCAAGGACCCACACTGGTAACTTCAGTGGACCTGGGATTTGAACTGCCAACCTTCAGATTGATAGCTCAATGCCCTAACCACTGAGCTATCTCGCCCTCTCTACCAGCTGCATATTTATAGGGTTAATGCACAAGACTTTTTCTATTCTGGCTTTATTTTTGTTAAATATTTAACTTAATTGTAATGTTAATTGTAACATTACATAATTGTAACATTGCATAATTGTAACGTTCATTTTACTTTTTAATTAATAACCAAACATGGTGTACTTTTTCACCATGACTGTAAATGAGGACTTAATATTCTGAAAAGTAAATCTTTTGCTTGTTCGGCGAAGCATAAAAAATACAACACCCCAAACTGGACTGCTGCTAACATCTGAGCACATTTATCTGGGGAGTTTTTAGATTCTTTCAATAGTCCATCCAAAGTTTAACCCATGGGATTGAGCAAGAGTAAGAAAATCAGAATCTGAGCTTTCTGAGTTGATGTTAATAAGCTCGCTTTTGGTAGTTTTGGTAGAGTTTAGTCCTTCTTTACACCACAGAAGTCATGGTTTGAAAAGTATGAATGATGAGGAGTGCCTGTCAGCAAAATATGACTGCTTTGAATTGGAGAATATCAAATCATGATGTTCATCACCTTCAACACGGCATGTCTCACAAGACTCACAAGTCTGCCTGTGTTGTTTTTGTTAGAAGAATATGGGTTCTTTGGAGGTAAATATAATGCTTATGCAATCTTGACTCTGCATTTCAAGCCCATGTATGCCAAAGGCAACATGTGTTGTATCACCCAACAGCTTTGCAACTATGGTGCCTTCTTAATAACAACTAGTGTTACACGCAGTACCTTTTCTTTACTTCCCTTATGTGCGTTCCACAGAATTCTGCATCACCTGAAAAGACAAAGAATGTAATAATACACAGATATTAATAAAAAGGTTGCACTGACTCAAGAATATGTGTATCAGTGTAAAACTTGGAAACAGTTATAACCAACACAATAGGAGCTCCTTTATATATGGAATACCATCTTACAAATAAAAGGGTTTAAATTAAACTACAATTTTTAAAATAGCAGTGCAATACATTTACATTCGTTCTTGCTGTTTTATCATGTTTTACTCAATGAAAACAAATTTAAAAGCTATTCATTTTTCTCAGATGGCGCTGTTTGCACAAGAGATTTGAGCACTACCATACACAGCTTGAAATAATTTTGGAAAAATTTCTCACTATTTTAAGTGTATATTTATAGTCAAATACATGTGAATACATAATGATTAAATTGGAGCAGTGCAACATAAATTCCTAGTAAATTAAATAAGCACAGATTAACACAGTTAAATTTGTAGAAAGCTTTTCACAAAAAAATAAAGACAGCAATACAGTGGGATATTTCCAATTACCCAACAACCTTTAATATTGTGGTTTACTACTGTGGTTTTGTAAATCATGGCTTCATGTTATCATGTTAAAACACATACTTTACTGTAACTACAATATCAGTGCATTAGCATTAAGGCTAATAAGTAGACAAAGTACAAAAAATTGATGATTTAATTTAAGAGAACACTGTATTATTTGGTAATTCTTTTGTTTACCTGTAACTTTGAAAGATTCAATTTGTCCTTGCACGTCACAGGCCTGTGTCTGTTAAGGCCAGAGGCAGGAATCTCCCATCAGTGTATTATTTAACAATGTTCACATCAGTTGAAAGACCTTGCGGGCGTCTTTTTTGGTTGAGGGGCTGCAAACCCTGACTGCCTGGGGATTGAATAAGTCCATAGACACTACTGCCATTCAGCTGTTTTATTTCAGCAAAAAATACTGCAAAAAAACTGGTTAAAAATAATGTGGTAAAATAAATATTAAAGGTAGGTACACATGAAGTTTTAGGCATTAGGCATACTGTCTTGTAAAGACCTTAGAGTAATAGAAGAGTGTGTGTGTGTTTGTGTCTTCACTTGCAAACTGTAATATTTTCTATTAGCAACAAGATCTAAAGCCAAATCTGCCAAATAACCACAATACTGTAAGATTATTACCTGACCTTTACCAGTTAAGAGCCACTTATAAATCACTGAGCTACACAGTAGGTGGCTCTGTTGCCTCTTAGCAAAAAGGTCTATGGTTGGCTTCAGGCAAGTAGACTATTCCTTTCTGTAGTCTGTCCTGAGCTGGATTGAACACCATTCTTGTAGCCATTGAGTGCTGGGTAAGGATCAAGCATCCCTTGTGACAGCAACCAAATTAACTATCTTTGAAAATTTTATAAAAGAATAAAACATACATTTTGGTTTGAACTGTCTACTAAACATAATTCACTGTGTATACAGTACATTGAACAAAATATATGAATACTGCTGCTTATTAAAATTCTAATTAAAATAATATATTATTATTAATAGCTACCTTATAGTTCTTTTTGACATGTCATGAAGTAAAACAAGTGTGAAAGTAAAGTAGCAAAATTAAAAACTGGAAGGATGTATTGTAAATCTGTTTACATCAGATAAAATCACACAATCTTTAAATAAAAGCTATAAGGCTTTGGCTATTATTTATAACACCATTGTTTTGTTAATTATTTAATTATAACAATGGAGTATTAAATTTCCGTACTTACAATAGAATGGAAAAATGAAAATGAAAATGAAAAATGAAAATGAAAGTTGTGAAAAATTAAAGCTTGAATGTGGTTACATATTACACATGTAATAATTTTGCATATGTGTATTGTATTGGGTTGCTGCTGGGATGTTTATAGTTATAAAGGTGAAAAATTACCAATACATTGAAATTTATAAAAAAAAAAAAAAAATGTAATAAACTGTCATTATTTGGTTAATTATGGCAAACTACAAGAAATGCTGTAAATGGATTATATGGTTAAGATTATTGTTCATTATTAAGAAAACAATTGTAAATTTACATCATATGTTTAATGATCTTATTTGTTTCAGTTTATTATATGTAGGCCTGGCGGGGGATGGTGCTAAGACAAACTTGTAATGATGGGAGGATCTTGTTTAGGGCACCCAGAAGGCTAGAGCTGGCCCAAGAGATGCATCAGGTGCACGTTGTCTAATTGACTAACCAAAAACAACCCTGCCATTACCAAGCTGGCATGATAAGCTACCAAATGTGTTTTGTTTCCCATGTAGCCGTCTGATGTGAACAGTACATGAAAACATTTTGTGAATTATAAACATCAGGGAACAAAAGGTTCTGAACCTCAACTAAACATCCATCCATCCATTATCTTCCGCTTTATCCTATATTAGGGATGCGGGGGGGTTCCCCATGCCCATCCAGGGGAGAACGTTTCGGCACTGGGCAGATACACCCAGGACAGGGCGCCAATCTATCGCTGGGCATCAACTAAACATGCCCATGAAATATCCAGCTAAAGACTTGTTGAATAGAATTTGTTTGTGTTTATAATTCAGTGGTAAAAAAGTGTTATCCAAAAACTTAATTTTTTCTAATATATTGGTATTTATTACTTTTGTTGGTGCTATGAAAAGCAACAGATCCATTTCTTCCTATGGATATTTATAGTGTTGGTAACAGTAATAACTATTTACTTCACTGTGGCTCCCCCAAGACTTAGCCAACATGTCATTAATCAAAAGGTATTTTGCAAGAAGAACAAATGTTTCCTAATGATGAATTAGGAATGAATAATGATGATAAAATCAACAAATCTTTAGGGAATTTTAAGGATGTTTTCTATCTCAACTCACCAGTCTACCAAAGATGGGAAGTGATAGCACTATGAAGGGTCTATTCTGTCAGAATACAAATATAGTTAGATCTGATGTTGCCCGATGTACTGCATTAAGATGGACAAGATATAAATGCAGATTAAAAAAATCTTTTAAAGGTGATAATTTGTAACAAAGGTATCATTAATTAGCAAGATATTAACTTGAGTTAAACAGGTTTTGTGAGGGAACTTGCATGTACTGTGGAACTGCTTTCCCTCTGATATGTTGATGCCTTGTGGGTAAACCTGCAGAACGATTTTATGAGGAGAAAGTGTTTCTCATTAAACTAAACCAAGTGTGAAGCTTTATCTGACAAAGCACCGGTGAACTTAATGATTTTTTTTTTTTTTTGCATTTATGGTTTAGACACATTCATTAGAATGTAATTATTGATGAGAAAAAAAGGAGAGGAATCAGTATCAGTGCCACAATCAACAAGAACAAAAATAAACTCATGTCCCACCCCCACAAAACACGTCCCACCCCCACTCCACCCCCTATACCCAGAGTTTTACACTGAACAAACAATGTGCTACTTCGTTATGTCAGTGGTTCACTACTGTGAAAATATCACAAGAGATATGGTAATTACATAAAGATGTTCTGAACATATATGTAATGAGATAATAACTGGGCTATTAAACCATCAGGTACATTATCATAGCTGGTCAAATTATACACTTAGCCACTAAGCCAATATGTGCACATCTTTATTTCATTTGGTCACAGTTGGTAATAAGTACAGCATCCCATGTGTTTTGATTAAATAAATGGGATTAAATAATGTATGCCTGGAAACCATTACTGTTTTTAGTTAGCAGGTTTTTTTTTACGTACTATGTTAGGTGTTAACTACAAAATATATACTCAATAAAATATATAATTGTAACGCTTATTACAGTAATGCTTTAATTCAAATAAATGCATGTTTAAACTAATGTTTAACTACTGAGACTAATGTTAAAACAATAAATAGCATTAAAGCCTCACAGTAAGGTTTTTAGTTTAATTTCTGGGAGAGCAGGTCCTTTGTGTGATGTTTGCATGGTATTTTTGTGTCTGTAAGAGTTTCAACTGGGAACTGTGCTTTTCTCTCTTTTCTACACTAAATTTACCATTTGTAGAACTGTATATGACAATGATTGTGTTATTATTATTTAGAATTATTATTTATGTTATTGGCTGCTGACCTGTCCAGGGTGGTTTCTGCTTTTAGCCCTAAAAGTGCCAAGTTAGATTCAACACCAGGACCTAAAAATCAACCAAAATTAAAATAAATCTTACATTTATTTAACAAAGATATATTTTACAGTGGAGCTTTGACATTTATGTACCGTTTAGATTGTCAAACTGCATTTCTGCACAAAAATGATTTGAAACCACTTTATCCTGCACCTGAAAGTAAATACATGTCAGATAACATCATAAAAACAAACCGAAAGGTGTTAAGGCTCATCAGACAGAACAAGAATTAGAAAACCTTGATTTGGGATTTTACCAATCTGATCAGAATAAATAGAAATGAAAAAATAAAATGAAAAAAAAACTCAAGACCATTGTCACTCTCTTTAAAAAGTGGTCATGTGTTTGTGTCCACCATAAGGAGAGCTCTGAACAACTAAGGTGTGCATGGGAGGTTTGACTTAAGAAACCAAGTGCTCTCAAAAAACAGCATAGTACGTAGAGTGTTAATAATCCTGTGGGCAAACCTAAAGACAGAAAAATGCTTTATGAAAATATTTGAATTTAAAGGCATCATGTTTAAATTCTGCATTCCAACATATGAACCTTTTCCTATTTGTTAATCAAAGTGATGAGGGTATTAATTATTAATAAATTAATAACGTGATCTATTTTGCCTACTTAAATACAGAGGAATTTGTCCTCCACAATTTACCCATAACCCGGTGCAGTTAAACACACACATATACACACCAGTGAAGTAAACACATGTGCCTGGAGTGGTGCACGAGCAGTTGGGTTTAGGTACCTTGCTCAAGGGCACTTCAGCTTTAGCACAAGATTATGATCGCTCAGTGATTTGGACCTGATTTCCAACATGTCACCACTAATGTAACAATAAAATCTGACTTATACCAGTAAATTCTTTCTGGCCTCATCAGCAGGGAGCTATCCAACCAGCCATTATCTTCTGCTTTATCCTATTTTAGGGTCGCGGGGGGGTTCCCCATGCCCATCCAGGGGAGAATGTTTCAGGCACTGGGCAGATACACCCAGGACAGGGCGCCAATCCATCGCTGGGCTACACACTCTATATGGGGCAATTTGGAGAATTCGGTTGACTTGACCATATTTTTGGACTGTGGGAGGAAACCGGAGAACCCGGAGGAAACCCAAACAGACACGGGGAGAACATGGAAACTCCACCCAGATGGGGATTCAAACTGGGAATGCCTAGTGCTGAGAAGTGAACGTGCTAACCACTAAGCCACCGTGCCGCTCAGCAAGGAGCTATTTAGTGTAAATCCCTTTTAATTCCATGCTTAGGCCAGTTAATGCAAAATTATAATAAGCATTTAAAAAACAACAAGAAATGGTTTCTAAACTTTTTAATAAACCTGGAAAACTCCACAAAGTCCACCAAAAGTGCCACATGAAGAGTACCATCATCTTACAGTGTCAGCAGTTCTGAGTGAGTGTTGGTAAAAAAGGTTCACGCTCTACAAGTGTTTGGTTTGAGGATGTAAATTCAGATTACAGAAATTGACACTTGAAATAAAGAAGCACTCATGTTTTTCTTGCAGGTGTTTTGGAATAACAGACATCTCATGAATAAAATGAATCTATCACCAGCTGCAAACTGAGTCAGGATTGTAGACAAAGTTTGAATACAGATTAGGAATTCATGGAGAAGTGCGACTGCCGCAGACATCGCAGAACAGAACGTTTTTCTCATTAACACTGAGATCCAGATGATCACATTTAAAATCACAGTATAGTTCAGGTTAGACTATGTCTAACATCAGTCAACAGAATAATGATAACATGACTACAAATCATTTGTACAGCTAAGAACTACATGCCACTAAACACAGTCTGGGCTTTCAGCCATGTAAGCATATGATTACTTAACGCTCCCCTCCCTCTTTTCCTCCACAGATCTGTTTGCATGTCCTGATACCTTTGTCACAAAGTTTTACAACAGATGAATAAAATATATTAAAGAAACCATAATTTGTAACTGATATGTTTTATGGTGCTGCAGGTTACTCACTTGAACATTCGTAGTGATGAAATGTAGGGAAATATCAAGGCACTGAATGATTTGCATTGTATATGCGAATCAGACACATGTTTTGTTGTTTAAAGATGTTTTATTTGGTACTGCTAAAGTCAGCACTCTCGCCTCACAACAAGATAGATCCAAGTCTAATTCCTGGGCAGGGAAGATTTGTGAAGTTTGCATGTTCTGAATGTGTATTTTTGAGAGCTTCAGTTACCTCTCACAGCTCAAAAATACACCAGCAGGTAAATCAAACATAGTACATTGTTCACTATGTGTGAATAAATGTTCAAATTTGTTTGTATGTGCATTTGTCCTCTGAGGGACTGGCGAGCTGTCAGGTGTTTTCCTATCTTACGCCCGATGAGTGCTGAGATTAAAAGGGAAAACAGTTTGGAAAATGATTAAATGATGTTTGTTTGACCAGCTTCAGGTGGATTTACAGATATAGTTGTTTTCATAAAGGCTTTAAACAAAACTGTTAGAATTCGGAAAATAGACTCTGTTTTATATTTTAATAGTATATGTGTGCGTGTATGTGTCTGCATACATTATCTAGTTTTCTAATCAGAGACAAACACGATAAGACAAGAAGACAAACTATGGTGACAAAGGCTTTGTATTTTCAGTTTCTGATGTCTAAAACTAAGTAAAACCTGATATAGTGTTGGATAGATGCTTGTTGAAGCCATAGAAACTACATCTTTTTACAATAAACACTGCAAAATGGCTTCATTTGGTAAAATCATAACTAAAATATAATTAAAAGAAAAAGATAAACCTGACCAACAGTCATTTGTATGGAAAAGGTATTAAAGGGATTTTCCACATGATGACTTGTATCCCTATTTTTTATTTTTATTTTGGAAATCCCGTTGGGAATTCAATAAAGAATAGAAAACCAATGAATATCTGCATCTGTACAGCACTGCTGAATATACAACTGATAAAAAATATACAAAATAAAAACTAAAATGATTTTTCCTTTAATCAGGAATCAATGGAGCGAGTAAACAGGAGGACAAGTCATTAAATGTTTCCCTGCCGGAACCGTTCTAAAATTTGTTTTCAACCTGTCCTTAGGTCATAAACTGTGTGTAACCCTCTGCTCCTGTTACAATCACGTCCATCCATATCCTCATTGCCTCTGCAGATGGAGCCACCATGTAGTAGAGTCGGTCGTGGGTCTTTACACAGAATGTCAGAGAGGGATTGGGGCTCTGAAACCAAGAGAGAGGACAGGAATTAACTTTGCTTTTTATAAGCCTCTTATCGGAACCAGTTTTCTTATGGAATCCAGCATGTGATGGGACTAAATAAGATGTTAAACCTTAGTAGGGATGAAAAGAATCCTTTGAGAGAAAAGGAATCGATGGTTAATATAAGACTTATTTGAATTTATTTTACTTGAAAGCTTAGCATTTCATCTGCAAAAGAAACACTTTAAATAAATCAGTAAAAATGACACTGCTCCAGAAAACTTTCAAAACAAAAGTGTTTTCTGACTCAAAGTGGGTCTCAGTCACTTTGCGTTTGAAAAATGTTGTTAAATAAGGCAGATGGAAACGCTTAAAAAATGTCTTTAAAGCTAATGACACATGGATAAACATATGGAAAATGATGCGGGGACAATGGTGGATGTATAATCATTGATTCATAGTTCACGTGTGTAAGGTTAGGTCATGGTGCATTCAGTTCAGTTCATATAGAACATTGAAAAGAAACAAATATTACTTGACCACATGCTGTCACACAAAATAGAATCCAAAAGTGCATTTATTAATCTCAAGACTGATGCACTTTAGTGCATGCACACCCCCTGTCTATGAAAGAAAAGATCCATCGCTTAAGGGTTGCAGATGAGTTCCCCCATGCCCATCAAGGGGAGAACATTTTGGGCACAGATACACCCAGGGCAGGGTCCCAAACTTTCGCTGGGCACACTCACTCACAGAGCCACACACTATACGGGACAATTTAGAGCTTTCAATTAAATCCATGTTTATGGACTGTGGGAGGAAAGCAGAAAACCTGGAGGAAGCCCACACGGACATGTGGAGAACATGAAAACTCCACCCAGATCGGGATTCAAACCTAAATCCCCAGTGCCGAGAGGCGAATATGCTTACCACTAAGCCACCGTGCCGCCAAGTAAAGATCCAACAGTTAAAATTTAAGTTGTAGGATATACATCATAAAACATTTCCCCCTAAATACTATATCTGTTTGAAAAATATAACCAACAATGACCATAATTGTGAAAATGATTCCATGATTGATTAAAGACAAGACGGATGCTTCATTTGCGAATAACTCCGCAGATTGAACAAAAGAAAGTTTAAACCCATGCAAAATGTAATAAGGGGCAGAAAGGAATACATACATTTGCCAAGTTGAGGTTGAAAAATCCTTTCTGTGGGAGACATTTAGCAGAATGTAATTACAGTCAGAGAGGAGTGAAGACAGATATGTTGATGAAGTCATATAAATAAATGAGAGAAACAAAGCAAACAGAATGAGTGCAGAACTGAGACGGGGTTGGTTAAGGAGCGCAAAATCCAGAGAGGAAGGGGGAGAGCTCAGAAACAGCAGCAGTGAAGTGCAGTGTGGGTGTACAGCTTTGCTACAAGGAGGAAAATCAGCTGGGAGTAAAATCACTGCTTATCTGGATGATTTACCTTAGTGGCACTGCGTAAATGGTCATAGTAAACCTCTTCAATTGCCTGGAAATAGATTACTCCTTTCAGCTTGGTTTCATGCTTATCTAAAAAAGGATAAAAAGAACAGTGTGAGTGATTGACCTCATTTTATTCATGGTTAAGCAATGATCTTTTATCGATCGTGTCCTTCTTTCTACTGCAGCATCGTTCATTCCACTTGTGGAAGATGCTGGTAAATTTTTTGTATAGTTTTATATCGACGGCCAAAGTTACAGGCAGGTCCCGTATTTATTTTCTCTCACTGATATGTACATCCAGACCAAAACAACCACGTGCACAGGGATGGGCATACTGTCCACTCTACTGTATGCATGCCATCACATAATGCAACAAATCAAATGCATCAAATCAGATCCAACAAAGTAGAAAAAAACTGAAATTTGAAACTGAAAAAGCAGTTTCAAAGCAATAACCATAGGACAGAGTAAAAATAATTTACCTAAACATAGAAGATGAATAGAAATCACAATATTCATAACCAAGCAGAGATATGAACACTTGCTTTAAGTCAGAATACATATAAAATATATAGCCATGGTATGATAGCCACAACTGTTAAAAAGAGCTCATTTATGATAAAACATTAATACATGATTTATTAATATACACCCATCATATATTATTTTTAATCCATTAGAATTTTGTCTTGCTCTCTCTCTCTCTCTCTCTCTCTCTGTGTATATATATATATATATATATATATATATATATATATATATATATATATATATATATATATATATATATATATATATATATATATATATATAAACACACTTGGTTTAAAAAAGCCCCTGTATATAAACGTAATCATTCATTGTTGAAAAATCATTTAGATGGAGCCCTACATAAAGTGCATCTATATGGCAAGTGTAACCAATAAAATGAATAATGATGGTAGAAAAAAGAAGCTGAACCTAATAAAGTGGCCAGTATGTACGCACATACATAAGCCTGCGAGTTGAACAAAGGTACGTGTGCAGAGGGCAAACAACAGCTGCAGAATTTCATAAAAACACCCGCTAACTGTTAGGCATGGAGGTGGACAGTTGAAGCCGTGGCAGAGCAAATTATGAAAGCAATCATTTATTTATCTTTTAGTTTAACTAAATTAAAAAAAAGTGCAAGGTCTTGACAAGGTTTTTTTTTTTTTTTTTTTTTAAAAAGACGATAATGATCCTGAACACGATACAATTTACAATTCACCATTTTACCATGGCCCTTACTGACCTTTAAACTAAATGTTATTAAATAATCACAACACTGCAAGCATGACGGTCTAAATTCACACAGAAGTAAAATACAGTTGTGGGGAAAAAAACTGTCAGGCCACTAAAGAAGAACTGAAAGACTCTTAGTTGTTTACAAAAGCATTTACAAAATGTGATGCTCGCCAAAGGGGGTATTACTAAGTAATGAACATGTTGAGTGCACAAACTTTTGCTTCAGGGCCTTTTCCTCTTTGGTTATTTTCTAACTGCAATAGGTGGAAATAATAAAGTAATCTTGCTTAAAATATTAAATAAATGTTTCAACTTTATGCTTTTTGGAAATCAAGTCATTTTTAAGCTTGTTTAAAAAAATTTGACCATCAAAGCCCTTTGCGAAATACATTATCCACTTTTGCACAAATGAAATAATAAATTTATATTATTATTTCATTTCATTTAAAGAAAAAAATATTTGAATTCCAGCCAATTTATTAATAAAGTCTTTGCGATCCGACAGTGTAACCTCTTGTGCAGAAAGGCAACAGGGACAAATAATCACTGTTCATCATCACCAATCCAGTCAGACTTTTAAATTGCCTCTTGTTGCTCTGAGCTGAAAACAATCTGAACTGAATTTATACGCCGGTTATATTTCATGCTCATTAGGGAATTTTGGTCAAGCATGTAAGGTGATGTTGGAAAAATCATCTTAAACTTATTTGACTCCAGTAAATATTTTACTGGCGTGTGTCTGACCTGAACAATACATAAGGGGTGAAAACATTCTGTCCTTGGAGGCAGCGATCTGGGAGGCAGCAATACAGGCCTGTTATTAGGTTTGAGCCATCTTCTCTGTCTGTGTAACCATTAGGGGGAGAAAGCACTAGCCCTGCTGAGCACGACGGCCGAGTGTGAAACAGAATTTCTACAGCATTGCGGTGGATTTCATCAGCATCACACAGAACCCGCCGAGCTGCTGTATATTTGTATGCCTCAAGCTATCCTGAGGCTATCGGAAACCATAGCAGCCTTCCGCAAGCAAAAGCCGCTGCTAATTATCGTATCTCTCCTCTCTAACTACGCAACATTAGAGATC